>CM056170.1:24561389-24979829 GCA_029691765.1 Entomobrya proxima | reverse complement strand
GCATGTAGCTAGCAAATATTTACATGCGTGTAATATCGCATGTAGATATAATAATTGGCTACTGAGTTTGTTCTTTACTCACGTTTGTGTTTTCATGCTGACATTTTTGACCCCAATTGATACCCTGCATTTTTGGCATTTCCTATATAGCCATCCTACTACTGCCACTAAACAAAACCCTTCAACCTTTCAGGGACTTTCAGTCAAACAAACGAATTATTGTGATACAGTCACACGGAATATAATGCCATAGTCTGGTGAAAGTAAAGCAAAATGTATATAGGTATATATATATATATATTTCGCAACAACGAAAACAAAACACGCCATGTTTTTACCGCGACTTTCACTTCGTATTCTATAAACAGAAAAAAGCAGCGACAAGTATAAAGGACGCAGCCGAAAGCGTACGTTCTACCGTTCACACACGAATATCTCATAAGCCCATCTACAAATACATGTGTTACCTTTTCGTTTCACACAACAATATTGTTGTATACAATTTTCCATTCCATTTTTGTTCCTATTTCCGCCACCAGCTGTTTCCATCCTCTTCTTTTATTTCTTATATTGAATCACATACTCTCTCCTTTTTTCATTTGCTAGTTGAGTCCTACTACAATTTAACTTAACCCAAACATCTCACGCCATGTGGCCTTTAACGGTCTGCTAGCGTAATTATATATACGATGCGAAATATGAACATAATCTCTACATTTAAAGGAATGTGCATACACCTAGACATACAGAATATAAAGATATCTTTCAGCTACTTTTCTCATTTTTCTAGAACTCTTCTAGTAATAATAAGCCATTGAGAAGCCACTTGGACCAGCGGTCTTAGGGGAGATTTACAAAAACACAAATTACAAAATACATGAATTACAAATTTTAAATTACAAAGTCTCAAATTACAAATGTATTTTTTGTCCTAAATACTTAAATTACAAAAACTCAAACCAACATTTTAGAATACATTTTCGAGTACAACTAAATGAAATTGAGTACTTTTTAGAGAAACATTTCAGATAAATTTCAAATTTAACTTGAATGAGCTAACATGAAAAGTGTAAGTCTTTAAAAAATCATCGTTCATCAGTAGGGAATCTTTTCATCGAACGTTACGAAGGCAAAAGTAAGATTTTATTTTTGCTGCCTGTTTTTATAAAATACATTATTGCTCATCTTTCAAATGTACGCACAAAAACGGAGTTTACTGTGTCCAGATAGTACTACTGTTTATAAATTTAATCTAAAGACGATTGTATAAGAGTATAAGAATTATAAAGTTCCAGCATCATACACACCATCCAGATAAAACTTTAGAAGAAAATTACTTATTGCCTGCTAAAAGCATCACTTTCGAAAAAAGTGTCTCTCTATATTGTACGTAGCAGTAGTATTCAGTAAAATGTCATACTTAGAGTTCTGGTTTGAAGTTTATATACTCTTTAGTGTAAAATTAAAGAAAAATTGACGAGTGGATTTTTTTTGTAATTTATGTACATTTTCATTTGTAATTTTGGGTTTTGTAATTCTCTCTTTTGTAATATGTGTCATTTGTAATTTAAAATTTGTAATTCTCCCCGTGTACCGGACCAGCATCAGAGCAATGGAGAAAAGAAGCAGCAAGTAACTTCAATCACTTGGGACATTTTAGTTTACCGAAAAAGATGGCTGGCTCAACTCAAGAAAACAACACTCCACTTTAACAGTTCACCATTTTTGCTAGCATAGTTGTAAGATTGCCTCTGCTGCCTTTTGTATAATGCATTGTGGCAATGGCAGCAAGAGACTAAGACTGATGATGATGAAGAATAGATGGATGATGACGGTAGAAAAAGGAAAATGCAATGAAAAGGAAGGGGGGTCATTAAGTTTACCGTTTCCCTTCAATTTTGTTACCTATTCGCAAGAGGCTACCAACAGCAGCTCACATTGCCCTACTGCAAAATGCAACAGTGGTAGTTAAGATACAATAGTTTGAGTACACTCCTACATCCTCATGCTTTGCTGGACAAAATAATGGGTTGAAACCTGCCGTAAAAAGTTATACTATCCGGACGAAAAAGGCTTACCCGTGACATTTGCGATTCTGTACAGGCCACCATATATCCAATTTTCTTTCTTTCTCCTGTAAGAGGAAACAGGGAAAGAAGGATGAGTAAAATATGTGTACAAAAATAGAGACGAAAGGCTCGGCTGTTCTAACACTCAGAGCGTACTTCATTATTGAGTTGTAACACCTTTTCGACTCTACACAATACATACTTTTGTGCAGAGCAAGTGGTGGCAGACAACTTTACAACAACGCCATCAGCAGAAAAATACACACTGCTTACATTTTTCTTGATCAGCTCTGCCTTAGACGGCTTTTTTGCAAAAGTTTTGCTTGCCAGAAAGTACCTCGAAAAAAAAAATCTCGGGAAAAAGAGAAAGTATCATGATCATGAATGGCATATAGGTAGCAGAGGTATATCTCTGTAGTCAGTGGACTTGTAGGATCGATTATTGTAGTGCCATATTTATTGGGGGCTATTACAAAGAACACGGTAATATTTAGTGCAATGTAGTAGCAGTACAAGCACACATATGTGACTGGTGTAGCAATAAGGTTTTTATTCCTGCTGCTAGCTTATTATTGTTATAGAATTTCTACTTCCGTTTTTCTACTTTTATAGGTGGTGGTGGGAGAGAGAAGATCTACAACAAGAAGCACTTATTTTGTAGAGTGTGGTTGAACGGTAGAAATGTTTAGTTAGACGGGTGGATGAACGGGAAAATAGAAAAAGTAGTAGAAGATTAGAATTTGTTGCTATTGTGTACACTTGGTGAATAACGAGTAATTCTAGTAATCCCGGAAGAAACAGAGTTGTGGGATTTGTGCGTATTTTGAGTGGGATAGTGGGATTCGTGTGGGATGGGGGATAACCCACATGTATTATGCGCAAGATCACATGTATTTGCCCATTCGATTCCCTCATTTGGTTTTTGTGGGATTGGTGTGGGAAATTAAAGCATTTCCCGTGCATAACCCACGCTACCTAAAAGTGGCCATAATGACTATCTTGTTGAGTGTGGGTTATGAGTGGGATATGCGTGGGAAAGAATGCTGGGGCAATGTGGGCTATCAAGCGGTAACGTTAAATGCATAAGACAATCTGCATCCTTCCTATACACGTGTTTCATATCTTTGGCTTCAATATAGCAAGGAAATCATATTTTTCCAAGTATGAATGCACAAAATATAATTTTAAAATACGCTTATTCTAATAAAAATAAACCCCTACCCATGTATTGCACGCTAAGATGGATAAAAGCGACCGCAGGTGATAGCCATCTCTGTACACCAGTTTGTGCGTACCTGGGCTAGATTGTAACCTGCTCAACTTTCGAAGTTGAAGATGAAGATAACGAAGAAGACCAGATGTAGGAATTAAATGTAAATGGATGACATGTATGAATGATTAGGATTATTCACCATTAATCGATAAGTTGAAAATTAACTAAAAATCAAATAGAATCATCAGATAATGCATGCGTTTTTACTGTGTTGAATATTCCTGAATTCCCACGTGGGTCCCACACGTTATCGACGCATATCCCACACCGCTCTTTGTCCCACGCGATTTACGCATGGGCCAGCCTGCCAAATCCCACAATTTTTTACAAAAGACTTCCCACATGGGCCCCACGTGAAATACGCAGTTCGTTTCTTCTGGGAAAGTAGTAACAACGGCAGAAATATTATTCCAAGGAAAATGGAAACGAATAAATATACAAGAGATTTACAACAAAAACATTCTCCTGCTGTTGGACAATGAACTTACTGCTAGTTTTTTCTGAAGTTCTTGCTCGAATTGAACTTGAGCAGACTAACGGATTGCAACACTTGCTGACTACCTTAGTGGCACAACCGCAGCTTTCTTCTGGGTGTCTCTCAGTCGCAGGAATACGATTGCAACATAATGGAAAATATATAGTAATCTATTGATATCCATTCATATATATACAATCCTTTGGTTCGACTCTTTTTCTCCCTATTTTATGACACAATTGACCTTCCCTTTGTGCTGTACTGAATCACCGTATTGAATCATGAGAACCAGCTTGAAAAAAGAATATCGCATGCTTTAGGAGGATTTGTGCAAGAAAATCGCTTCTTCTTATGTGCATTGGTTGTCGTTGTTGTTGTATGTATAGGTGTTTGTTATGGACTATTGAGCAATAAAAAATAACGCTCGTTCCATTACACCGTAGCTACCTGTTATTACGATGCTGGCATTCGTGAAGTGAATATAAAGGAGTGAGAGAGAACTGTTGTTGAGTAATAAATAATAGCTAAACGAAATACCTTACAAATCATGAATGTACAAACAAAATTCATGTAGAATATCTAAGAAGCTTAGGAATTTCAATGGAATGTTAGAGTAAAATATGGATGTTACACAGGGACCTATAAAACTTTGGGACAACATTTTACCCACGCTACGCTTGGTCACAAGTTGAATATAAATCAGACTTTAGTTAGCTAGTTAGTCTGATTTTATTACAACAGAATATTCTTATATTAGTGTAACTTTTTTTCTATCCAACAAGCAAACGAAGCGTATTCATAGATTCCATTTTAGTTCATTACTGATCGAATCGGATTAGAGCCATCCTTCATGTAATTTATTTCTAAAATCACAATTTCAACATTGCCAAAAGTTTGCTTTGCTAAACCCTGTTAAAAATTTTGCCCTCTACATACGTAATTCCATTTCCTCTTGTTGGGTTTTGGTCGTTAGAAAAATTCGTCTTTGCAACATAAAGCGTTTCAGTCTCTTTCAGCCAGCCGTTAGCGTTCTACATACTCACACTTTTGCAGAGAATTTAAGACCATAGTTTCTGATAATGTAGTTACAGCTCAATTAAAAACTTTTTGGAAAATGATAGCTAACAAACATTATGACACTTTTGGGAATTCTCATCTCATCTTTCCTCGCTTTGCTCATATTATAGTCATAGTCATCATCAACAGCACGCTTCGTCAGCCAACCACAATTACTATATTAACCACCACCCGCACCATAATCAACACTATGCTGTGCGCAGCAAAATTTCAAGCCATTGTAATGCTTGCAAATGTAGTAAAAAACTTGTTCAGTACATCTTTTTACTCTCATCTCTTCTCTTTTGCACACTTTCTCCTTCTGCTTACTAGTCTATAAAGTTTAATCAACTTTTTTATTTCTAGTACTTTCTCTATTTCCACTCCCATTTTTTCTGTTGCGCTTTCTCCCACTGAGAAAAAAGAGAAAGCAACAGCCTAATTCTCATCCTTATATATTTTGTATTTTCTTGTATGGAAGTAACAAGACATTGGCATATCTTTACTGTAAGAAAAAATTCACTCAATTACGTGTTTACCCTCCAGTCGACCTACAAAAAGTTTGAATGCTTTTGCTTACTTATCAAACTCAAGGAAGCAGTTGTTCGAGCACACATACTCACAAATACAATGTTATTACAACACACAGACAGACACTCGATTACTTTTTCTCGTTAAACTTTTTGGATACTATTCAGTAGTTAGCAGCATGGCAAAATGAAAACGTGTATATAAGTACTACCATATTGAATTGCCCCTTACAGAAAAGCTGTGCAGAATGAATGAGTAAACTTGCAGCTTTTACTGTATATAGCATAAAATATCTCTTTAAACCTGATATGGATTAACCCTTTAGTAAAATGGGAAGACGGGATACTATTATGGATATTGTTTGTACAAAGTTATATAAAAATAGATGAGAAAATATAGACGTTTAGTCAATCTGTTGGCTTGTTATGCACCACTGACCACTTGTTTCTCTCTACCCAACATCGCTAAATCGTGTCGCCTTTTCAGAGATGCTGATGTCTTCGTGTGCTGCTGTTCTACTCTCGAAGAGACACAAAACCCAAGACTTTTCGCTTTTGCCATGGTTCATCAAGCAGAATGTATCTATGTGTCCCTTCTGCTTTTTCTTGCTTTTAAGGGAAAAACTGGAAACAAACGAACGGAATGGAATAAGCGAAATGTTTTTAGCTGGCTGCAAAACGGGTATGGTCTTTTGCACGTCATTATTTTCTTTTTTGTCAAGATGTATACACTACTAAAAGCAATTTTAATTTCCTTTACTTTGCCCGATTATTATCATTATCATCATCATTGTGATTGTATTGCCAAAAAAGAGCGTTAACCAGCGATCATGACAATCAGGCAGCTTAATAATGAAAGAACCGCGAGTGGAACGAAAAAATAAAAAAGTAGGCTTAATCAGACAGAACACGCTTTGTATCCTTCTTCGAATGGAAATGGATTGTACGTATGTCAAACATAAAGTCGGAAATGCATACACTGCAATTATTAGCAAGGCAAGAAAATTGATAAGGATAGATAACTAACTCATGGTAATTCAATGATCAGCTATTTTGTGTGTAGTGAAGCTATTTTTACTTCTGACATGTGTCAAGTATGTTGGACAGAATCCAAGAACACATCACTCATTGCTTTCAACTAGTCACTTTGCCATCAACCGAATACAAACTAACAACTCTAAAGCGTAAACCATAAATTTATATTTATTTAACTTTTTAAAGGAAAAGTAGAAATCTCCAAAAAATTATACCAGATTTATTACATTTCAGTTGAATCAGCAGTTATAACCAAAGCCTGAATAACATTTTTTTTGTTTTCCATTTTCTTCCAAAATAAATCAAGACGAAGGCTTTTTTCCAAGTGAAAATAAAATGTTATGACGTAGTGGCAATAAGTTACACAAAGCCACAAAGTCTCGCAGTGGTTCACCCACACAAACGAAAAATGTCAGAATCCCATCAAGCCCGGATTTTTCAAACGAAAGGATATTCCTCTCCTCTAAAATAAGACGCATAAAGAATGTTTTTCATCTTCCTCAGCACTTACCCTACATTTTTGTACTTTTGTCAATTTTCAAACATTCGCATCCTTACCTCATACACATACGCTTTCCAACTTTATCTGGCCCAAACATCGCAATCCTTTGCAAAATGCATACATTTATCATGGTTAGCATGTCCTTCTAAAAACGGAACGGAGAAGACCAGTAGCAGAGACGCAGAATGATGAATATATTAAGACAATCTTTTTCCGGCAAACTGTTTAGTATGCAGACTCAGTTTTTCACTTGCACATACAACTAGCTTTTTTCACAAGAAGCTTTCTCCGGTTTGCTTCCGTTTTATCCACACATTTTATACTCGATCGGTCCATTTTTGTTTCATTCGTAAAAGTTAGTGAGTAAAAATATTATGGCATATGAAAGCTTGGAGAAAGTTATCCATATTTTCCATTTTCTTTCTTCTCCCCAGCCCCTGCTTAGCTTCCGGTGTGCATGACCAAAAGAGGATAGACGTGCGAAACAAGCAAAGCAAAATCCACGTGAAGCAGCATAGCCATATTATTTGATGCTGCTGCTACTACATCTGCCTTCGGGGGAAAATATGGGAGAAAATACGACTTTTCCCTGTGTACTCCTTTTGCCACGCATAAGACGGAAAGTTTTAAGAGGTAATCTTGCTGGAGTAGTACATCCAATAGTGTATGTACTTATAGGCACATATTTAATGCAAAACTACTCAAAAAGACACACACTAACGTTTCTTCTTGCTTCTTCTTCTATCGATTTTGATTACGTAAAACTGAAGTATGTATGCGTTTGTTTCCTTTGTGAAAGGGCTTATTTTCTACTGAAGTCCTATCTATCCATGCAAGAAGTCTGCTTAGTAGAAAGGGAAACTGAAGCCCATAGCCCATGCCGGCAAAATACAACCGTTTTTATCAAAACAGTGAAACGACAGCAGGGCACTTGTCTAAAAATACTGTATATAGCTTGGGAATATAGTGTGTGTGATGGCGGAAAAGCAGCAACAGCACAAATCATAAGAGCAAGTCAGGCATGTCGGGAAAGACAGACGGAGACCGTGCCAGCAGGTATTTTGAGTCAGCCAAAATAAAAGACGTCAACTTTCTTCTTCTGTCACGAAAAATAAAAATCTGAGACAAGTAAAAAGAGAATGGATGAACGGGTTGTGTTCATGTGAGTGCATGGTAAAGATAAGGAGGTAAAAATGAAAGGTGGATACTTTGCAAAAATGCAGCATTCACTTATTCACAGCCTATTTGGAGCTACGCTTTTGAAAAAATATTGACAAATCAAAGGATAAAGCTAGTCAGGTAGGAAACTAGGAAAGTACAACATGTGGCGTTATAAAATTCGCCGAGGATGTTTTCCGGCAAAAATGCTTTTTTTGTGTGCTAGTTTCCTTTTCACAATAAAGAGGATGATCTAAAAGATATTTTATATTGTTGTACAAAATGGTACATAACATATAACAAAATACCGAATGTAATAAGTTGCTGATATTGCCATATATATTGTGGAGGTGTGTATTGTGTGCTTCTAGACTCGCATCTTCTGATCTAGTGGTAGTGGAAGTAAGCTGATCGTTGGATATGTTCTCAAAGGATTTGTTCTCAAAGTTGTTGTTCCAAAATACACACCGAGTACATGGTGGATATTAGAAAAGTCTCATCCACTCTATCTATCTTTGTTCCACCATCTTCCATCACATCTTACTGTGTATACATATTTTTGCTAAAAACGGATATTATTAGTTTGGTTGAATATAAAGCAAATGCCTAAGATATATACGAGGACATTGCCACAAATGCAAACAGAAAAACCTCAAGAGTTTAATCCGTCATCACGTTCCCTTACGGTCGTTGCTTCGGTTTAGTTTGGTGGTAGCGGAACGGGACAACGATCTAAGCAACATTCGATCTATTTTTTGTTTGTGAGCTTGAACGGTACGGAAATTTAGGCGGTACAATATATATCTTGATGAGCCTTGCAAAATACTATATGTACAAGTTTTGTCAATGAGAAAAATCTTTATGGACGTATTAACGTTTCAAGAGTGTTCTGCTCAATGTGATAATATCAGCAATAATCTTTTAAAAAGACCCGATGATACATGTTTATTTCTAACAATAATACTTACACTCTGCAAAACAGCAATAATCATAAGCTAGCGAAATGCTGTAAAGTTACAATTCATAAACTATGCTCGACTTTAATTTAAATAAAATAACTTTGGAAAATATATTAAAGCAACGGAACTCATGGTACAGATTCGTTAGTTGGATGCACACACACAGAACCAGATCACGAATTAATGATCAAACTGATGATACTTGTGCGAAAAATCTTAACAAACGATTTAGTGCCGTATTTTTTACAGGTGACAGCAAAAAGATTTTGTTTAAAATTTTTATATTCTTTCCCGAACATGTTCATAAAAGCAAAATTAAACTCGTATGTCGTAATTGAAACTAACTTCACAAAACAGTTTTGTTAGGCTACCCAAACCAATTTCTGGACTGGGAGTATCCGTGAAATCATTTTTCTTCTTATTTTGATAAACGACTGTTTTTCCCAATCTCGTTATTCTGCAGAGAGTACGGGTGATGCGACTGTGCCACCATCACATTGACAAGAAAACGTGAGGGAACTCAAGAAGCCGCATCACATTTATTCCAGTCCACATTTATTTCACTAGAAATATTATTTTGTAAATTCCAACTTTCTATTTCCCATACTATCCTTATACCAGTACCCTTGTGGTAATAGGAAATTGCTGTAAGAAAAATGGCATTATTTTTTACAAACATGAAGAGTGCAGTATATATAGTGAACGAATAAGACATTTCATGCGTGAACACAAAAAGAGGACCAATTCGCACAGGCTTTATTTCTTTGGCCATCTTCTATTTCCCTGTTCCAGATTAGCATAAATTTTCTCTTTAAAACCATGCATGAAACTCTCTTGCTTTTTTATTTTATTATTATGCTTCCTTTTGGCTTAGTTCACACACTTGCTTGTGAACACGTCTTCTTTACAAAAAATATAAATGGGGTGACGGAGGAACGAAAAAATTGAATACGCCTGCCCATTTTGTTATGCACGAACACAACTTACTCTCACCAAAAAAATTCCAGCTCTTCACTTTTACTTTCTACGTCCTACCAAACCCAGTCATTTTGTTAAAAGAGCTGGGATCACATAACCATCTCATTTTTTATGCAAAACCATCTTCCTCATGGTTGAGAATTCCTCACTTTCTTGCTAGTCATCATCACAATGCAATGAGGATGATGATCATTTCAAAACGTCATATCTACCTATCTATCTTTTTCTCTCGTACTAAAGTTTGGCTTTACTCCATTGCTTCATCGTCATCACCTTTATATGCAAATCCCATCGGAGAATCAATTTCCTCATTTCTTTACTTCTTATACACAGGCCTTTTATTGAGCAATAATAATAGTGAAAGCACAAACATTCAATGAACCCTATATGCATGTTGAGTAGCTTCTTCAAGGCGTGTGATGGTTAACATGTATAAGAACCAACGTTTTTTCTCTCTCTGACAAATTTTATTACTACGTATCAAGTTTTTAAACCAAATATCAAATAAAGGGTACAAATTCATGCTTATGTGAGCATTGAACGTGTTTTGAAACTTTTTTGGTTGCAAGCGAGGCATTGCAGTAATTGAAATGAAATCTTCACAGGCCAGTAGAGGAAAACATACACACATCTAAATCTCCAATTTCGCTAGATAGATTCTTTTCTGTTCTGCTTCCTAAGCCAAGTACCCACAACCTGATTTTCTTTTCAAAGAAAACTACAACGTACGCCTACGGCAACCCAAAAGAAGGGTTACTGACTTGATGTGATGAGTTGACTTGACTTTCTTTTCGAGTAGGAACACTTTCATTATTTTGAAAAAGTTAGAGAAGAAAAGTCCAAAAGAATGTAGCACAGCGGTGTTTTTTATGCCTCCGGTCATAAAGGTATATACATTGTCTGTTTTTCCTTTTCGTATTTTTTCGTTTATTCTGGATAAAGTGAAATCCTTGGAAAAAAGAAAGTTACTGGGATCTTATACTTTTTTGGATTCAGTGCACTTATTGAATATTTCTCCGCTCCTTCTTATTTTCGAAGTAGGAGTAGTAGTAATAAAATACTTGGTTAACCCTTACTGCAACAATGCCTCTGAGTTGTTCCACAGAGTAAAGTTTTCACAGAGGACAACTTTTGAGCAAGATGTGCTACGGTAAATAGGTATTCATCGCAGAAAACGAGAAAGCCTTTACGATGACAAGACAGGGATCAGGTTTCCTGCTTTCACCGCAAACACTCACTCGAACTAAACTCACTCCAGTAAGATAGTACATCTACTGACTGCTCATCATCACACTTTCACCGTTTACATTCTAAAGAAAATGTGAGGCATTAAAATACAGGGAACATGCAAAATGATAATGTCATCATCAAACTCAAAGTCATATTCGCGTAGTCTTTAAGACGAACTAGTAAAACCACTGAAATATTTACAAGACATTTGTTCACATCAAGACAGAATATTATAACAGTAAGCCAACAAAAAAACTTTTAGAGTACACATGTAGAAGATAAGTTCCTATGCTTCAGTACTTTGTATTTTATATGACGTCCCTAAAAGGAAACATCGCTGGGTATATTTTATGCCTTGCTGACTTCTCTTTTTTACTGTCACATGTGTACCACTTTGACCATTTTGTTTTTCGGTGAAGTTAAAAGCCCAAAAAGTTGACTTTGAAAGCCCAGCCAAATATAATTTTCTTTTTAGCATTTATAAAATTCACAGTGATATGGTCACATCCATTTTGCTTCTTAGCTTGCATCCTGTTTGTTTGAAAAGTTTACATACATATTAAAAGCCAGCTTTATCGCGATCGAGCTTTTGAAAAGTACGAAATAAAACGGATGAAAGATTACAAGAGAAAGTGATACTCGAATTTTGTATGATTGCAGTAGTGTTGTGTACGCCTGAATGTGCGTTCTTCAAAACAGGCTGCTTAAAATTCAATGTGACCAGAATATTATATGCATTGACTAAAGAACATAATTTGAAATTCATGTTGACGCTACTAACAAAGTCAGTTTGAATTTCCTTCGAGAAATAAAATGTCTCGATTATAAAATTATTGAGCTTGATCACATCTCGATATGCGGTATAAAGCTAAGCCATAACTGAGATTTGGAGTGAAAAGCACTTTTTTCGTGCCGGCGACACTGATCCGAATTGGAAGTCATTCAAAGCACATCATAATAATAAACCTTCACAGTCAAGAACCCTGTCTAACAGCACTTTGTGACTTACTCCACCCAAAATGATAGAATTGTAAGCGTTTATCCTTCACAGCCGGTTTTTATTTTGCGGATTCCTCACATCTCCGGCATTCCGACATGGAGACACAGGCGAATATAAATTCCAAGGAAGACCAAGCACGCTTTTCTTTCGTTTTCGTTTTTCTTATGAATACATTAGCATATATCACATCTCGCATGGAAATAGATGATAATATGGTAAGGTGTATGTATACGATATACACATTATAAATATGGTATAGCAAGCAGGTACACATATAAACAAGACATGCAGTATGAGTTGCAATAAACGATATAGAATCTAAATAACGTTTGTTCTGCTTCTTACCTGGCTTCACTGAACTCCCAAAAACGAAACCTGGTTCTGTTTCCTTCCTTCCACCGCTTTGCACACACTCGAAAAATAAAATTCCGTCTTTCTTTCCTGTCTTGCTCCACTTATTGTTTTCTTCTCTCTTGTAAATTTTAAGCTGAAATGTCTCCAGAGTCGTAATGATGTTGTGGAATGTAAATGTATATAGTTTCTTTAGCGGGCTTCGTGTTATGTATTATTTCTTACAATGAATTTTTGAACAGGAACAAACGACAACGAGACTACTAAAACCCGGTGAATAAATTTACTTGCGTGTAAAACTTTTTTTACTTTCACCTTTCCTATTTTTCTCTTTAAAAAGTGTATAAGAATTTCTCTTTTCTCTACTACTAATAATAATAACACTTCACACGTGGTTTCCTTTCTCTACCCTTGGCATATAATAATATGCAAATTTTGTGCCTAAAAATGCTTCTATCTCGTATTCCCCAGAAAATTCTTCTACAGTAGAAAAATGAAAGTGCAAAAAATGCTTCGCCTTCAAAATAAAAATTGGGTAGTTGGCTTCTATGCTTATTTTGTCTAGTCGTATTCACTACATCAAACCAACCGAGTGAACGGATAAAAAAATCGATACCAATTTACATGAAAAAGTAGAAAAATGAGAGCACAGGTAAGCCAAAAACGTAATATATTTTTCCTCCTCGTTTAGTATATTTTGTTAAAACCGATCAACTTGCAGTTAGATATCTATTACTACTACTTATTTTCCCGTTGGTTGTTCCTGTATTTTTTGTTTTATTGATAATAGCGGAGCTGATGCTTGTATGATGTATCAGATATGCTATTACTATGATGGATTATCCAAAGTTGTATGTTAGACTTGTAATAGTGTGAGCTATTCAAACAACGCAAATCCTTCTTGCTTGTTCGTCGTTTTCAGTAAATTTCAATTCAAACTTGCTGTGCTTTCGTAGTCTCGATTTCGCTTTTAGAGTCCACCAATGACCAATTATGTTGGCCACAGATTCACTGAAAGAAAAAAAATATTCGTTCATATATAACAAATTGCAAACACAGGAAATGAGAATACTCTCTAAAGTCAGTTTGAAACTTAATAGGCATAGTCAATAGAAGCATGCACTAAATGCTTTAAAATATCAAACTAGAAAACAGAAACAGCTATGTACTACCACTCTCTATGTAAAATATACCCTTGTACGACAGGAATTGGAAGCGCTATATTTATGTTATTACCTGTCGACATTAGCCGATGTACTGAAGTGAAAGTTTTAAAGCGGAAGAATAGTAATCCTCTTTTATTTGTGCTGAATATGACTTAAAAAGCAAGTAGTAGGCGTATATACTTTGGCGTAATTGTATTAATGTTTCTAGACTTTCACATGAACAAAAAATGTCAACGTGTTACACGGATTTAGTTCCCAAAAAACTAGAGTAATCTATTTTTTCGACAAGAGAGTATGTGTACCCGAGCAAGTGGAGGAGTAAGTTACAATAATCGGGCTGATTAGTATTTGTTCACGTAACACGAGTCACAAATACCGGATAATATAGCACTCTGATATTTTAAGATGTATCAATTACACCATCAAAACAGTCGCATTTATCTTTTGATTAAACAATTTGAATATATATGATGATACCAGGAAAAGAGCCTGTTTGTTTCATACAAATTGTATGTGTGGTAATTAAAAGTGCATCTGGAAGGTCTAAATATTCTACTTTTCCTTCAGTAATTCAATGTTTTATGTTGCTAATCGTATGTAGGAAGGTTAAATGATTCACCAAATTCACGATGTACCCTTTAAAACACTTAGTTGCCTTTGTAAAGTTATTTCTTGCTACTGAAACGTAATGTTAAATGTTTAAAAACTCGAACATGACTAATTTTGTTCACGCTTTATCCCGTTTTTTGCTAAACACGCGGTAAACCGTGAAATAGTAGAAAAATGAACAAAAATGCCTCAATGCTATTTCACAAGAAATTTTCTCTAGCCTTCAATTTTTATTAGCTTTCACCACTTCACTTAGCTCACCTTAAACTGAAATCTTGCCTTACTAGCGTACAGCTCTCGTGTCGTCTCGTGTGTGCTTTTGATGTTGATGCTCTGGCCAAACTGAGCTGTCTCTTCCGTTCTCCACTCTCTTTTCCCCTAAAATATTCAGCAGCGGATGGATAGCAAAGAGGATGCCAGCAAAGCAGCAGCAATGCTTCTCCAAAATAAAATTGCACCACCCAACAACTAGCCAACCTTTGTAACCAGTTAAAAGCTTTAAAAATAACTGCCTATTTTTGTGTTGTATCATATTGTATAGAAAACAGCAGTTCTTGTTTTTCGTTTTTCCACTCACCAAGAGAAAGCGTTTTGTTTCATATAAATATTCAATACTGCATGTTCCACACATGACAAATCTGTATAAAAATGTTTTAAAGCCAAATATAGAAAGGAATTGAAAGCACTTGAGAAACCAACGTTTTCTCCACATCCGTATTTTTGTTCCGCTTCTTCGTTTTTCTAAAAACAATAACCATGCTGCTGTTGTTGGATTTCCAAAACGAGAGGTTCTGCACGGCTGTCCGCGTTTCAACTCCCAAGTAGCCCCTTGAGTTTAAGTACACACATCGACCCTATTTTCATTTCTGTCTTGCTTTCTCCTCAGCACTCTCAGCAGAGCAAGTAACCAGAACAGAATAAAACTCGTTTTTTTCAATCCCATTTTTACATTATTTTTCTTTCATTTCACACACTACATAGCAGATAGAACCAGAGAAATGAGAGGACAGTAGCTTTGCCAGGTTGGTTGGTGTGGTGAGACAAATTGCACTGCTGCTCTTTATACTATACTCCGTTATTATTATTATGTGTTTTTGCTTTGTGTCTTTGGTGTTGCAGATAGAATATTGTAATAAGTAGTTTGTTGTCTGTAGTTTCTTGCCTAAATTTCGTGTGTGTGCATCATCATCATATCATCAGATTACATCAAGCACCCTTTTTGATCGATACTTCTACACACTACTTGCCCCTTTGCTGCTGGCAATTGTGTACCTATTGACTTTTTCCTCCTTTGTTTGCAATTTGGGTGGGCTATACAATATTCCCGTCATGGCATTTATTTTGCCTGAGCTTCTGTTCTCTGTTAAGTTTGCCTCTGGATGACTTATTGCCTGCTTTCTGCTTGAATAGTGGCAAGGTGACTTGGATGATAAGGGAAACAAAAAACAACTCGAGCGTCACGCTTGCATAAACCATTCATTTTTGTTGTTTGGTCCACTTCTGATAATATGTATGTGTGTATAATTTTGTTTTAGCAGTTGCGTTGCGCAGTTTTTGATTTTGTACTTCATGCCAAAAACAATTTCCAAAATGGAAATACATACAAAAAATATTTGAATTCTTCTGTTAATATTTTCTCGCCCCTTCCAATCAGATAAAAGATAAATTTATATTTTTGTTGTGTGGGCGGATTTACGGTGTATATTTAACCTCCCACTCGTTACATCACTACTACTTCTATTGAGTCCCATTTCCCCAAAGTCTACATTAGATTTCCAGAAAGCAAAATATTATACAGATGGGTGCATAGTATCGTAGTAGATTGTGGCTTGACACGTTTGACATAGGTATTATTATTATTCTGGGTGTCAGTACTATTAACAACTTTCTCTTTGAAAAATAATACAAATAGTTAGAAGAAAATATAATATCATATTATGTTATTGCCAACTATGTTTTGTTGGTGTACAGAAGCAGAGTAAAACTAACTAACTAACTGGAACAATATCAATAAAATGAAAGTAGTTTTCCCCTCTGTTCTTCTTTCCTTCAACTTTTCAAGCAAACTCTTCTTCCTCACTTCTAGTAAACTTTCTCCTCATTTATATCAATACAGCAGCACAACAGCAGCATGAAACATTATGAACTACGCCAGCATACCGAGCTATGCAGATACCTAAATACCTATTATGTTTCAACGTTCATCGTATTTTTGCTAAATATTCTTCAGGTTTTCCCGTAAG
Source organism: Entomobrya proxima (assembly GCA_029691765.1). NCBI lineage: Eukaryota > Metazoa > Arthropoda > Collembola > Entomobryomorpha > Entomobryidae > Entomobrya > Entomobrya proxima. Next base: position 24,963,195 of record CM056170.1, on the reverse strand, counting down.
GAAACTATGCTATAGCTGGATACGGTTACAACTATAAATTTGCAAGGTGGGCTTGTTAAATGAAAGAAAACGTTAAAATAACCATTATTATTAATATGGTGCTGTTATTTATGCATTTCGACTGTTTCTTGTTTTCTTTTTAAACACGACCCGCTTTTAGATTCTTTGTCTGCCTCCACACCACCAATTTCTTTCCTTCCTTGCAATTTCCCTTCCTCAACTTTTTCCTCTTAGATTTTGTCCAACTTTTTAACCAGAGTTTCTCCCAAAGATAGAAACGTGACACAATACACACGCTATCGCTGTTCAGACAAGTCAACATAACAGTTTCTAAGAATTATTATCGTAAATATTATTTATTACAGTGCTGAGTACTTCTATCAAAGGAAAGAGACAAAAAATGCATGTATTCTAAATTTATTTAATTTGTTTGTATATGCTTGCAGGCTTGCGAATTGGAACGCACATGTCTAATGCCAGAAAAAGTAAACAAATAGGAAAAGAAAATTCCCGTGCTCCATAAAAGTTACTTTGTACAACTACTGTAATTCATGTATAATAAGTACGAAGATAAATTATTTATTTCTTATTAAATTATATTACTATCTAACCCTAACCAGAACAAAACCTTTATAACATTTCTGGAGAAAGTTAGAAATAAAAAGTCGCAAAACATTTCATGAATATCTCTGTCTCTGGGAGAAATTTTTGCAAAGGAAAACTAAACTATACATAAAAGTAGTAAGTTATTATAATATACTAATGCAATGCATATATACCATCCACAGAGTACAGCAAAGTTTACGGAAACTCGAGAAAAACTAACGGTGGTTTTCTATTTGTATAGCTGTGCAGTGTGTTCTTGTAATGTGTATTTGCTAGTTTTTAGAGTTATGCCTGATGCCTGTAGCTTTTTCGACATGCATGTGTACACAATGTACAATATTATGAGGATCACTTAACTGACAACTCGAAATTGCTCATTATGAAACATCAGTTTTGACTGGAGTGGAGCCAGAATAAATGATGGACTAATGTGTTTAATAGATGATGCATCAAAGCAGCACTCAGCACAAAATATTGTGCTCAAATTCTGTGGCAAAAATACATGGAAAATGTCAAGGTATGAATCGATACCGGAATATCCAGGCCTAGTTGTTTGTGTTATGGAGACGCACGGATAATGCAATACGCTCTGCATTATGCAAGATCGTTAAGGTCTTTTCATGATCAAAATGACATGGGCGACTTTTAGCAATTGACATATGAGACAAAGCGACAGTTTTCGGAATGGTTAAACAGAAATGCAGACATTAACTATGACTATGTTGAGTGGGAGTGTTAAGAATTGAAGTATGGCACAATAGCTTAAGTATACTTGACAATAGGCTCTGCAAACAAGAGGTTTTTTGTTTGGCTAGGATGTCTACATACTCTATATACTATATAAATTTGCCCTGTGGCAGTGAAAAGCATTCAATTTAGCATACATGATTTCTCTTCATTGCACTCCAAGAGACATATTACACATATGTGTGAATGTGAGAGTAAGTCTCTTGACAAGAAAATAGTTTGGTAAAGGATCATGTTGACGAGCACGATGCTTGGAAGCATAAAGAATGTAATCGAGACACAAATAGATTCAGCAAATAGTCTAGAACAAGATATAACATGTCTAAGCTTGATATCATAGTGGGAAAACCATGGAGATTTTGAAACATTTTCTACAAACTTGCTTTTGTGATTGTTTACAGATACCTCTCCGCTACTAATAAAACTAAATACTTCTTCAATTTACTGTTGCTCCCTAGGTATTTGCCCACCTACGTGGGGGATGTTTCAGTTGGTTAAGGGGCTGTACCTAAAATATGGCACACATTTAGCTGGTCATGCTCTTGAAAAATAAAGTGGCACGTTTTTCATAATATTTGGACGGTTTGGCATGTGTCTGGTGAGTTTATGCAAAAAAAATATTTTTTAATCCGCCACCACCATGTGATCGGCAAAAATGATGGTGTGGATGACACCTAAAATACTTTATGCTTTCACCTAAGGAACACCCATACATTGTCAAGGATGGTATGTCAGGAGAAAGTACAATAGGCACGAAACTCAGATAAAAGGGGTAATCAACTACGTTTATTAATATCCAAGTCTCGATTTTACACCCAACCACACTGATCCACTCAAGGCAGTTCCCCACTATACTTTAACTGTATCATAACTTGCAAAAAATGTTACACACGTGGAATTAAGGTTACCCATGTGCAAATAAGGTTACCCATGTGCATTTAAGGTTACCCATGTGCAAATAAGGTTACCCATGTTCAATTAAGGTTACCCGCGTGCAAATAAGGTTACCCATGTGCAAATAAGGTTACCAATGTGCAAATAAGGTTACCCATGTGTAATTAAGGTTACCCATGTACAATTAAGGTTACCCATGTACAATTAAGGTTACCCATGTTCACTTAAGGTTACCCATGTATAATTAAGGTTACCCATGTGCATTTAAGGTTACCCATGTGCAATTATGGTTACCCGCGTGCAAATAAGGTTACCCATGTATAATTAAGGTTACCCATGTGCAATTAAGGTTACCCTCGTGCAAATAAGGTTACCCATGTGAAATTAAGGTTACCCATGTACAATTAAGGTTACCCATGTGCAATTAAGGTTACCCATGTACAATTAAGGTTACACATGTACAATTAAGGTTACCCATGTACAATTAAGGTTACCCATGTACAATTAAGGTTACCCATGTGCAATTAAGGTTACCCATTTATAATTTAAAATGGCATAAGCGGAAAACGATTACTCACGTTGAAAAGAATTTCTCATAATATGCAAAAAATACATACACAAAATGCGTCTTCATGTTCAATGGAGATCACCCATTTGCAACAAGTCACCCTTGTACAATTAAAGTTACCTAAGGAGTATCACCTGGATTAGCATCCCGATTAAAGTGTATAAGCAAGCAAGTCTTAGTCATCTCCGGATATCTAAAGAAATGCATACATCTGCCTTAGTGCCCTGACACGTGGAATGTTATGGCTTTATCTCGAATCATCATCTCATCATTTCATTCAATACCAGCTATTTTTCTAAACTAACACTGAAGTAAAGGGGCTTGTAGCTTGTAAAGTATCGTCTGGATGGTTTATTTCTATTTTGCAGTTGGAGTATGAAATCATATTTTTTGCACGAAATAAATTAAAAGACAAGGAAATAGAAACTGTCCCAAATGTTTTTGGTGGTAAAAAACACATTTTGCATCCTTCATTTAAATTATGAATTTTACAAAATCTGTCGTACATTGTTAATCTGTCAACACACTCGAGCTTTCAACTAATAAATATAGCTTTACTACATAATGACTTAAGTGACTATAGTAAAAATAAACTAAGATTTTGAATATTGCATTGCTATTAATATTTACAATGGAAATGAATAAATTTCAGGTTTGACCAATTACCTAAAAAAAACTTTTTAAATTTCATTTCTGTATATGAGCTTCATTAGCTTTTATTTTTTATAAACTTTCTTCGGAGAAAATTTCGTTATAAATTTTTAGTCATGTATAAATTTTTGCAAGTGGGTAACATTTTTATTCAGCTGGTATTGAATGAAATGATGAGATGATGATATGAGATAAAGCCATAACATTCCACGTGTCAGGGCACTAAGGCAGATATATGCATTTCTTTAGATATCCGGAGATGACTAAGACTTGCTAGCTTAATGGAAATGCTTGTTAATAAATCACATTATAACCAAGTCTTAAAATGATACATGTGCTTCCTCTCTGCTTACCTGAAATTCAAGGCATCATCATAGTACTCTATACACTTTAATACTATGCTAATCCAGGTGATACTCCTTACGTAACTTTAATTGTACAAGGGTGACTTGTTGCAAATGGGTGATCTCAATTGAACATGAAGACGCATTTTGTGTATGTATTTTTTTGCATATTATGAGAAATTCTTTTCAACGTGAGTAATCGTTTTCCGCTTATGCCATTTTAAATTATAAATGGGTAACCTTATTTGCACGCGGGTAACCTTAAATGCACATGGGTAACCTTAATTATACATGGGTAACCTTAAGTGAACATGGGTAACCTTAACTGTACATGGGTAACCTTAATTACACATGAGTAACCTTAATTATACATGGGTAACCTTATTTGCACATGAGTAACCTTAATTATACATGGGTAACCTTATTTGCACATTGGTAACCTTATTTGCACATTGGTAACCTTATTTGCACATTGGTAACCTTAAATGCACATGGGTAACCTTATTTGCACGCGGGTAACCTTAATTGCACATGGGTAACCTTAATTATACATGGGTAACCTTAATTACACATGGGTAACCTTAATTACACATGGGTAACCTTATTTGCACATTGGTAACCTTAATCGCTCGTGGGTAACCTTAATTACACATGGGTAACCTTAATTACACATGGGTAACCTTAATTACACAATGGTAACCTTATTTGCACGTGGGTAACCTTAATTGTATGTGGGTAACCTAAATTTCACATGGATAACCCTAATTGCACTTGGGTAACCTTAATTACACAAGGGTAACCTTATTTGCACGTGGGTAACCTTAAATGCACATGGGTAACCTTATTTGCACGCGGGTAACCTTAATTGCACATGGGTAACCTTAATTATACATGGGTAACCTTAATTACACATGGGTAACCTTAATTACACATGGGTAACCTTATTTGCACATTGGTAACCTTAATTACACATGGGTAACCTTAAGTGAACATGGGTAACCTTAACTGTACATGGGTAACCTTAATTACACATGAGTAACCTTAATTATACATGGGTAACCTTATTTGCACATGAGTAACCTTAATTATACATGGGTAACCTTATTTGCACATTGGTAACCTTATTTGCACATTGGTAACCTTAAATGCACATGGGTAACCTTATTTGCACGCGGGTAACCTTAATTGCACATGGGTAACCTTAATTATACATGGGTAACCTTAATTACACATGGGTAACCTTAATTACACATGGGTAACCTTATTTGCACATTGGTAACCTTAATCGCTCGTGGGTAACCTTAATTACACATGGGTAACCTTAATTACACATGGGTAACCTTAATTACACAATGGTAACCTTATTTGCACGTGGGTAACCTTAATAGTACATGGGAAACCTTAATTGCACGTGGGTAACCTTAATTGTATGTGGGTAACCTAAATTTCACATGGATAACCCTAATTGCACTTGGGTAACCTTAATTACACAAGGGTAACCTTATTTGCACGTGGGTAACCTTAAATGCACATGGGTAACCTTATTTGCACGCGGGTAACCTTAATTGCACATGGGTAACCTTAATTATACATGGGTAACCTTAATTACACATGGGTAACCTTAATTACACATGGGTAACCTTATTTGCACATTGGTAACCTTAATTACACATGGGTAACCTTATTTGCACATGGGTAACCTTAAATACACATGGGTAACCTTATTTGCACATTGGTAACCTTAATTACACATGGGTAACCTTATTTGCACATTGGTAACCTTATTTGCACATTGGTAACCTTAATTACACATGGGTAACCTTATTTGCACATTGGTAACCTTAATTACACAATGGTAACCTTATTTGCACGTGGGTAACCTTAATAGTACATGGGAAACCTTAATTGCACGTGGGTAACCTTAATTGTATGTGGGTAACCTAAATTTCACATGGATAACCCTAATTGCACTTGGGTAACCTTAATTACACATGGGTAACCTTATTTGCACGTGGGTAACCTTAATTGCACATGGGCAACCTTCTTTGAACGTGGGTAACCTTAATTGCACATGGGTAACCTTAATTATACATGGATAACCTTAATTGCACATGGGTAACCTTAATTACACATGGGTAACCTTAATTACACATGGGTAACCTTAATTACACATGGGTAACCTTAATTACACATGGGTAACCTTATTTGCACATTGGTAACCTTAATTACACATGGGTAACCTTATTTGCACATTGGTAACCTTATTTGCACATTGGTAACCTTAATTACACATGGGTAACCTTATTTGCACATTGGTAACCTTAATTACACAATGGTAACCTTATTTGCACGTGGGTAACCTTAATAGTACATGGGAAACCTTAATTGCACGTGGGTAACCTTAATTGTATGTGGGTAACCTAAATTTCACATGGATAACCTTAATTGTATGTGGGTAACCTAAATTTCACATGGATAACCCTAATTGCACTTGGGTAACCTTAATAGTACATGGGTAACCTTATTTGCACGTGGGTAACCTTAATTGCACATGGGTAACATTTTTTGCAAGTTATGATACAGTTAATGTATAGTGGGGAACTGCCTTGAGTGGATCAGTGTGGTTGGGTGTAAAATCGAGACTTGGATATTAATAAACGTAGTTGATTACCCCTTTTATCTGAGTTTCGTGCCTATTGTACTTTCTCCTGACATACCATCCTTGACAATGTATGGGTGTTCCTTAGGTGAAAGCATAAAGTATTTTAGGTGTCATCCACACCATCATTTTTGCCGATCACATGGTGGTGGCGGATTAAAAAAATATTTTTTTGCATAAACTCACCAGACACATGCCAAACCGTCCAAATATTATGAAAAACGTGCCACTTTATTTTTCAAGAGCATGACCAGCTAAATGTGTGCCATATTTTAGGTACAGCCCCTTAACCAACTGAAACATCCCCCACGTAGGTGGGCAAATACCTAGGGAGCAACAGTATGGAAAAACTTGGGTTGCTTCGTGGAAATAAAAATAAGAACCAAAGAAAGAAAACTGCTCAGCTCAGCCCTCATATATTATGTGGATTTTTGCCGATATAGGTAACATGTTCAATGTCAGGTTTTACACTGGGTTTAACCAGGGGACACAAAATGTCACGATCTACTTATCTTTTATCGTATATAGGTTTTGGTATAATTTTAAATATTTGAACGGAATTTATTTGGCCATACACTAAAATAAAATTTTTACAGGGTGATTTTATCTTACCCCGGATCAACCTTAGTCGTTCTTTAGAAATTGAGTTCAAAGAATTACCCCAAGCTGTATTATTGTTATACAAGATTGAAATAAATTGTTGTATCCTATTATATATTCAAAATCATTTAACATAATAATACTGACGAATTATCATCAAGATTGTGTAGACCTATGGTGTACACTGTATATTATGCCATGTTTAGTTTAGCATTCCCTTCATTTAACTGAGGCTCACAAAGAACAACCCCAACTTTAGCAAATAGGATAAACAACACATAATGGTCAAAGGACCAGAAAAGATGTCAGTGACATTCAAATATCTCACGTCATATTAAAGTCCAAGATGATTTAGTTTCCTTCTTAAACCGCCCAATCCTACTTTCTTGTAAATATTCAAATTTTCAAAGAAAATATACATTTTCTTTTGAGTAGAACACAAATGTATCTAGCGATAGGTACATGACACGCTAAAAAAGAAAACCCAGCAAAAAGATGGTGCTAGGAAGAAAGTGCGTCACCCGCAGTAAAATGAATACAGCCAAATGTATAAACCATGCCATTAATAATGTCACTTTGGATTTCCGCTATTTGATCCACCATCGTAGTACAAACAAACACCAGGAGAATATAAGAAGTATGCATCAGATCATGTATTGCAGCAGCACAAGCAAGCTCAAGCCCAAGAAAATAAAGAAATGAGCTTCCCGTTGACAAAAAAAGAGAAAGATCAAGTATTCAAGCGTCCAAACGAAAATCAACACGTAAACGACATTTCTATTTCCTTTTCGGTTTCCGCCCTTCTGTACACGAACATGTGTGGTGTGTAACGGTGACGCTGTTGTTTGATGGCCTGACCTGTCTAGTGTTTGTGTTGCTAATACACTGTCACAGTCACAATTGACTACATATTCCCCTTTCGCTACTTGGAAAAATATAGAGGAATGCAAAAATGTGCGTTTATTGCTCTGTCCCTATAATCTAGTACATAAGGTCCAAGAAGGTAGCCGCCGCATAAAAATCTATGTAATCTGCTTTCTTCAAAAGAAAGAAAAGCAAGATCTAGAGTAACAGCACTAATATGTATCCATCCACAATATAAACCGCAACAAAGCTACTCTTTTACTTTTGGTGAAAACGCAATGGGCACTATAGGTTTACCCAATTCCATATTGCTTCTGTGGTTGTAAGAAAAACAAAATAAAGTTGTCCCTTGTGCGCGTCTGTCTGTCTCTGTTGGTGATTGTCCTGTGTTGTTTGCAGTTCTTGTGTTTGTGTTGGACCAGTACAAAATTGTAAAAACATTGCATGGAGAAATTTTTCTTTGCTTTCTCTCCCACACACAATTTTGATACCTTCCTTGGAAATAAGTACTGGATGAAACATATAAACTTATACGGAACCATAATATAAAGTAAAAAGGAATAATGGGAAAACAGATGAAGACTTAACACTTTAAAGACGTATTTTGTTAAGGACAAGAAAATAGCGCTGGTACATATACACATCTATATAGGTAAGCAGGTTGGCAGGCATTCACCTACACCATTCTTTTCATTTTCTCGTTTATTTAAACTGACGATGATGGCAAGACATCGGTGCAGGCATTGTTGATGAAAGCCTCAGTGTAAACGGGTATAAAGAAACGAAAAAGAGTGAAAGCAGAGAAATTGAATAAATGAATAAAACATTCTTGCACGACGACTTGTTCCATTGAAAACATCCATGGATGATGTTTTCCACTACCGTGATACACATTTTTGCACTATCCTTCAATATTAAATGCTCTAAATACCTAAATGTAACTTTAGAACAAGGAAAAGTACCATTGACGTTTAAAACAAAATAGTATTCACACACACAATGCATTTTCAAGATGTATTTGATGCTGAACATTATTATCAATATAGCAGGAGTTGTAACTGTGACGGTCTCCCATTGGGCGAAAGGAGAATTTTATCATTGTGGATTTGTAAAAAAGTAGATGGAGAGAGCACATATGTGCTATTTATAAATTATGCATAAAATGTATGTATATTGAGAGCTGATATTTGCCATCGTCATCATAGTCATCATCATTATTATTTAAACTACATTTATTATGCAATATAAGAATCTATCTATATAACGTGTGTATTCATTTATCTATCGTAGCTCTGAAGTCATAGGTTTTTGTTCAAAAAGTCAAACGAAGAAAATGGAGAAAATTGCTGTAAGCTTCTTTTTCTTCCTTCTTAGACTGACTTTTGAGTTTTGAGGTTCTGCGGAGAAAGTTGACTCTGATGCTATGTTCGCTGGAGGTTGATGATGTTGTGGTAGAGGTACGAGTTTTTGGAATACGAAAATTAGAATACATCTGGGAAAATGAAAGCAACCTTACCAAAAAAATAGTTAAACATTCATGTATCCATTGAATATACTGACTGAGCAGGAAAAATGGTATAAAAACTTCCCTTTTTACTCTGCAACCATAGAAACCTTTTCCGGGAAAAAGCTTTGGAGCAGAAAATAACGTGAATTGTGCAGGGAGATGTATGTGTATGCATGCTCAACAATAAATATATAATGAATGATGCTCGCATAATAGTGGAAATTTCATCCCTTGTAGCTATTCAATTTGTTGTTTGGCAGCATTGTAAGCCGTGCTACTTTTAAAACAATGATACACTTATGGGTGGATTTCCAAACATTTCCAGTATTCACTATACAAACCAACCAAAAAGGTATTTTTCGCTATTTAAAGACAGAGTAAACAGATAGGTATTCATTGAAAGCGTTGCACAATGGTCAATAGGATTGTACCAGTGAATTCACTACATTCAAAGGGTGGAAATAAAAAAAGGGAGCTCTCTTTTTTCTTCAGTTTGTTATAGAATCAAGAGAAATCGACAAATGAGACTCTAAACAGGCAAACATGACAATACTACGCTTATTTTAGCTTTAAAATATAAGTTCTAAATATTTGTGCTAAAAGTAGTGCATTTTCCCCAATATAATTTCCACACACGTTTAATCTTAACACAGTCACCCAAAATGCTCTCACGTATTTCTGTGCTCCACTAGCAGCTTTCACATCTTCCATACCATCACCATCAATATTGATGAACGTTAACATGCAGTCATGTTTGACAGAAAAGAAAAGTTCATCCATGAAATATCCAATCCATTTATGTCCGTTTACTACTTCCTTATCATCCTTGTAAAATGCTGGACAACCTTTTTGAACTTTGAACAGATGTTTCCGATTTGGTATAAAGAAGAACTGTATAAGTTTTGGTCTTGTGTGCGCTGGTTTATTCATTCGGACGAGCACAGGATGATGTGATGATCATGACAACCTCTGATGCTGATCGAAATGGAAGGCTACCATCATGATCAAAGCGTATGTCTGAATTTTGCCGCAAAACGGAAAAGTAGATGCCTTACGGAATATAAGAACTTCCATTTTTGTATGGATGAGCGCATGTATACGCAATTTTCGTCTCGCTTTGTCAGTTCACCTTATACAATTTTTTACGAACTCTGAATACCCTTTCTGTAAGGAAATTATATTATTTCGTTCCTGGAAATGTTTTCTTAGAGTGTCGAGTTTTTAAGATCCAACTTGCTTCATTTCACTCAAGTCACAAATGGTTTTGCACACTTCATCACCTTTCTGCCAACAACTTTTACCAGCTGGCTGTGTAATGGTGATGTGATGTGCAAAAGGAACACGTTCGATTTTGAGTAAGTAAAAGTTTACAGAGTTGTTCCGAAAAGATGAAAACAAAAAACCAAATGGATAAGAAGATAGATAAGAAGTTTATCCGAACAAGTTTTTCTTCGTTGGACAAAATGTGTGAGAATTGCAGGTGGATCAAATAGCATTGTTAGCTACGATTTTGCTTTATTGAGTGTTACTTCTTTGTAAGTGTAAAAAGTGAGAAAAAAAACTTTATGTACGGAAAAAAGTACAAATGTACTTTTTACTTATTTTCCGTCATGCCACTGAAACACGTTTCTAATCATAAAAACGGTTTGTGAAACCCCCTTGTATAATTTTTTTAGAACCAAACCGGGTGAACAAGATAACCCTAGCAGACAGACCTATTAATAGAAATTGCTTCAAAGATGGTAACATTTAAGAGAAATGTTTGCAGAACGTGATGATTTGCAGAAGTATTTGCTAAACATTTTTCCTTTTAATGGACGGGCTGCTACAAACACTCAAAGTTCATTTATGCTGCTATTTCTCCTTGAGTGGGAAGAGGATTAACATCATCATTACTTGTTATTTACATACATTTTGTGGGGTGGCTAATATGCTAGTGAACATTTGTAGAATATTTTAGGAAGCAAAATGAGTTTTCGTATTAGTAATATTTTATTTTGCAACATTTATGATGGTTCTGTATTCATAAATGTTATGTCACGTAACTGGGAGTGCAGATAGAATCTAACAACCATCATTCCTATGGGTCACGATCATCAGTAATTTCCAGTCCATTTCATTCTATTTTTGGAATTAATGATGCTTGCGCTGGTGCGGTGTTGCTTTAATTGCAACATCTCATCACTCGTTTATATTCAATTGACAGGAAAGATAGGCGTCGACATCAGAAGAAGCAGTCATTACCATGTTAATGGGCACATTGTCATTACCGTAAATTACAATGTAGAAGTGGAGATCACTGTAGACATTCTTGACATTCCCCTTACTCGCACGACCACCATTGCATTTTCCAAAACCGAAGCATCATCTACTTTCTCCTAGAGAAACTAACTATGCTTTACTTTCTCTTTTCCAACTGTTTTACCATTGGTCTGTGTAGGAGGCAGTGGCAGTATAACAGCGATTTTTGCACTTGACAGTTTCCGCACAAAATCTCATGACAAAGTAAACGTCCCACCATGGCAGTTGTAGTAAGCACGTATCTACCAGTGGTCTGTAACACGACTTTATAAAACATATTTTACACACATTTTTCGTGCTTCGAAAGGTATAATCCCTAAACCAACCTACGTTCCTCGGTCGTACACCTTGCTTTCGTATAAAAGTTAAACTTGTCTTGATTAGCCCCCTTTGCTTTATTGAACTGTAAGCTAGAAGCAAAAGACAAGGGTCACATACAAGCTATCAACCATAATGAAACAGATTTTGGAAATGCCAAAATTCACAATATCCCTGCAATGTATTTTCTATTTCCTCACATCCCTTCAAACGGGAAAATCGTTCCATATCGGTTTCCTGTCTTGTATCCTTTCCCTATTCTGTTCTACTCACTTTAAAAAACGATCATTTCATAAGAGTACAGATTTTCATCCTCTGCTCGTGTGAGAATAAACTGGAACGCTTCACAAAGGATAAAAAAATCGGAGAAAGTTTGTATTTTAGGTGAACAGCAAAGCTCAAAGGTATACTCATGAAGACATTAGAAAAACGAAATAACGTCAACACCCTGAATGAAAGCCAAAATTTATTTATTTGTTCAGCCATACCGACAAGTACGATTGCCTAAGCCAGACAATTTTTTATGCCCAAACTCATCGCAGTTATATTTCAGGCTTCTGTCACTTATACACGTAGTATCTGAATTATATCCGTATGTAGACACGTATGTCCAGGACAAAATATGAATGAAGCATATATAAGTTTGCTTGTATTGATAGCTGTAATGTCCAGCACAATATGAATGAAACAAGATTAGCATATTTCTTGCTAATTTATTTTGCAGCTTGTTTTCTCCAGATTCGTCTATCCAGATATATAGGTTTATTTTGTGTAAGATTTGATCAATGTAAAAATCAACGCTTATCTTTGTGCCTGAAGACATTGCCACGTGTATTCTTGTTACGTGTCATTTGCAATTGTAGTGCTACGAGCTCCTGACTGGTAATATATTTTGCCTCGTGTCTTTTTGTGCATCATGACAGCTTTCTCCTGCTGATTTCTCCGTAAAAACAAGGCATGCATGGAAAGCTTATGAAAAACGCGAGAAAGAAATGGCATATTTTACAAACACACAAAGAAAAGAAAGAACGAAAGACATTTTTTGTTTTGAGCACAGATATTCGGCACGAGAAAAAGCTGTATAAATCTATTCATTTCACAACAAGAACAGCATGTTGTAGCGACGCCAGACAATGTAGAAAAGATATTCATCTCATGTGTCACTGCCGATAGCCCTTCATGTAGAATGCAGCCTCAAGACAAAGTAGGAAAAGACAAGACGACAATAATTTACATACATTTTTATGCGTGCTTGGATATATAGCAATTGCATAAAGCCATGTATGCAAAGAAACTATAGTACACCACGCACGAATATATTTCGGAGAAATATAGTTTGATCCGGCGGATGACGATGACGACAACAGCATTTTGTGACAATATTAGATTGTCGCAGATTCCGTCTTTCCCTTTCCGCCTGCCTATCACTTGTGTGTATCCTCCTGGGACTAGTAGTGAGCTCACAACAACTAGAAGAAGCAGAAATTTGCAAAAGTATGTATAAATGACATGGTCTTCTGCTTGTGTAACTTTTGTTGTGACTATTCTCGAAAGATAGATTGGATTAAGGAAGGGGAAACATATTCTATGTCATGCAGTGTGGCAATAAAAACAGCAACACAAAAAAGTCGTATCGTATCGAATGGATAAGCAACTCGATGAAACTGAACACCAGAGTCAGACACAGAACGGGCTGTCTCCAAGACACTGTTCACTATTTTTGTAAACCGGTAGAGCAGTCTGTCAGTGGTGGGAGTACTAAAGAAAGTGGTACTAACAGTAAACTGTATTTTCTCTTCGCGAATCAGATAACGAAATTGTAAATTTAGTTAGCATGTATATTGTGTACATTGCAGCGCATGTTTTAAAGCAAGCATATTATAATACAGAGATTCTACCGTAATAACATGCTACTAGAATTTCATTTGACAAAATTCCGTTCGTGATTTTCATTTTCGTTCTTCTAGACTGCCTCCAGAAGAAAGTTTACATAAAATTCCAAAATACTGTTACAATATCCTAACTGCATATTACAAATGCCTACACAATATCCATCTGAAATTCTGTCGTCATTCCAAAATGATCATGTTCCCACATTTCATATGCAAGGCACACATCAACATCATCGTAAAAAAATATCAAAATGAAATCCCATTATGATATGATTATGATTATTTCTCCGTGGAGCATGCCAACTACCAAAACGTGGTCATTGAATTGAATACATATTGCTTTTGCGATATGTTTAGTCTTTTCACTCGACTCTTCTTATATTTCCATGTTGTACTCATCTTTGTCTACACTTCTTACTTCCTTTATCCCGCATAAAAGAATTGAATGAGATTTCTGCTAAAGATATGTAAAAAATCAATTTTCAGATTCGGAAGTCACGGCAGGAAACACGGTGAAAATGCCAGGGAGAAAATTGGGCTCACACACAGACACGACCACATAGCAAGCCATCAGAAAGAATTGGACTGCATTGCCTTTATGATGTTTTTCCTTACAATTCCATGTAGACGTGTAGACAGACGTGCATGAATATTTCCCGCATCTGCTAATAGAGAAATAAAAAGAAAGGAGAAAGTCTGCGAGTTCTTTTTGAAAAGTTGACAAATTGGCAACGACAACCTCTGCCCTTTTTCGAAGAAAGCTCTTTTATTTTCTCTACATCTTTCCAATCCACTCTCTACTACATCACAAAAAAGAGAAACAACACACCATAAGCTGATCCAGGAATGAACTACTTCCTACAGACGAATCAGTTGATAAACAACTTGCCATCGTTACCAACATTAATAACAGTAATCATAAAAAGCACAAAGTCAAAGAAGCAAATTGAAAGCAAAGCTGAGGAAAATTCTAGGAACGTGTTCTGCTTATCATTGCAAACTAGTAGCCAGCAAATTTCCAAGAAAGTGTGACTGTTGTTTTAAACTTACACATACATGGTAATGGCAAAACACAAATGAATATGCGATTTCCAAATGATTTACTATCTAAACTTGCCACATGACACGTTTTTATTATGTCGGTTATTTGAATGCTGAATTCGCACATTAACTACCACGACCAGTTTTGTACGACATTTGACAAGATTGCTTGATCATTTTTTTTAAACTTTCACCCGTAGTGGGATCCCACCAATTGTTTCCCCTGACATTTCTGCAACAACTGACATACATCTGCAAGCGTATGTGTCAGGACTGTCGTATTATTTATTGTTCCAATTTTTCATTTTCTGCATTTCCGAATTACAAATATAGTACATGCTCCCATGTGCCTTTGGATGTTTTCATTTTTAAAAAGATTAAAGAATGATATACTTAACATCCCTCCTTTTCCTTTGTAGTCAGTTTCTTTACTATACTGCTAAAAGTTCCAAAAAAGGCAGACAAGAAACAAAATATGAAAAAGTTTTTTGCAGTAAAATATTCTAGGAAAGCTAGGAAATTAGGTATTTAGGAAATAATGGGGAATGGAAGAGGAAACGGATGCGAGTGAACACTTTGTCATTTCATAGTACATACATTTTTATATTGTCAGCACAACTGTCATTACGAGAAAAAAGGGTCATAATCCGTTTTTCCGTTTTAAGAAGATCTTTTTACTCTTTTTATTTGACGTTTCCCTTTTTAACAAGTTGCGAGGTAAAGTGTCACTTTGTTGTCACTTGACGATCCTGATCATGTTCTTTCCTTTCTTCTTTGCATGATAATTTGACCTTTTGTAGGAGAAAGCAAATTTGCATGGAAAAATATTTAGCCATTTGAAAGTGGGACGTCCGTTCTGTTTTCAAAAGAGTTGAAAGGCAATGAAAACCATGTTCTTGGAATTGCAGAGTGGGTAATCAGCAAGCCGAGAGGAGTAGGTTGTAACAATAATATAAAACGTATGTTGCGCACAAATTGGCAATAAGACAGCAATTTACATTAAGCAAGACATTATTTCCTTTCTGTTCCTGCTTTCTACGAAAATGCTTTGAAAATGGTGTGTTTTTACAATAGCAGCAGATATTACATAATAATATAGCTTTGTATGGAACGTGTACGTAGGAAACGAAATATACAGAAAAATGGAGGACAAAAGGTTCAAGGAAATGGGTAGAAATGAAAGGGAAACACATTAGCCTTCTTCCACTACCACCACACGACCCATTCAGCTGCAGCAACGCAAGAAAGCAATCACGTGTGGTGCCCATCTACCAGCCGAAATCAAACCATGATAAGGTAGTCTCTTGAGATGACAGGCAGAAAGAAAGCAAAGGTACTTCTGTCTAAACCCGGAATAATTTCCACTAGCAAGTTTCTCCTATGTAGTGAAGTACTCACCTTACAATCTGCTGTTAAAACTTGTTGTTTTTGAGTCTTTTCCCATGCACAATTCAATGTGGCCAAATAAAAGTGAAAAGGAAATGAAGAAATGAAAGGGAGAATTAAGCTGGGCAATAATAATTTTGGGTATGGGAAAGACAGCAAGGTGGAATGAGTCAGTCATTTAGTTCGACAATCTCATCATCATGTAGGAGAAAGTAAAGTGAACCTTGAAACCATTCATGAATATATTTATTGAAGGTAAGTAAACGCAACAAAAACAACCACTTCGTAAACATTTTCCATTTGCCATTATATGTTCATTCGTGATGATGATAATCATTAGTAATTTAGTGCGTGTTTGTAACCAAAAGGAAAAGGAAATGATTTCTAGAAAATAAAACTCTTTTACGTTGAAAAACTGCCCAAACTTCCTTAGTACAAAAAGTGGCCATAATGCTTATAAGGTAATAGAAATAGAAGTATTCTCAGATAAATACAAGCTGAATACACAAAATGAGAGATGAAAAGCTTTCCTTTTCAGTTCTAGCTTTTACTTGCCAGGCTTTTTCCATTTTTCGATGGAGATGGATGAGTTTCCCGTTCATTTTCTCTGGAGTATGCATGTGTTTTTGCTTCGTCGTCATCACCAAAATCATGATCATCATTGCATCGTTATACATATTACCTATTAGCATTTTAGCATGCATTTATTATGGTAAATAATACAAACCCACGGGCAACACGACACACAGCAGTTCCCTTACTTTTAATACGACGTTGCAAGAACCATTATATGGTAATGTTTTCTAAGGAATTAGACGTAATTTACCATGTATTTTATATTCATATCTAACTTTCTCCTTTCCATTTACGATGATGAATTATTGAAATTGAACGTTTCAATGAAAATGAAAAAAAGTTTTTCCCCTTCGAACTTCATTATAATAACGCTTTTTACTTTAAAAAAATATCATTTAAACGAAAAAAAATCAGAACTTTGTTGTACAGGTTATGCTAATAATGAGAATCCCTTTGAATTTCTGAAAATCTTCATAAGTTTAGACTAGAGAAATATAAACAAGCCTGAGAATAGCAGTGGGAATCTTACGTGCATAAACACAAAAGTTAACTCTCATATGTATCAATAAAGTGTGCATACAACACTTTGGAAACCTTGCGAAACTAAATTGTGAAAAGTAGAATTTCAAAACATTCACAAAAACAAAAACTGATGCTGCTGAAATTCTGATGCTGATAAAGTTCACTAAACGCGAAATTTTAAACCACCTTGCAGAAAAATGACTACCACTAGAAATCCGGCAAGCGATGCAATCTCGTTTGAAACGAAAGTCGAACAGCTAGTCAAGCTTTTCAAGGTAGTCTTCAGAAATCACTAAGCTTCAAAAAATTGTAAGAACCTAACAGTTATTAAATTGAATTTGCTGTTTTAGGGTGAGACTACCGTCAAGGAAATTGCTACCACCGTTTCTTGCTCTAAACATGACATTCAAAAATGGAAGGAAGATGATCACGTATATTCAGCCGCATCGGAAATCATATTCGAACAGGAGTTCTAACAGTAAATTTGATAGGCAGAAACCATTAAAATTTTCACTTATCTTCAAACATTCGACAGACAGACTTTCAGATAAACTTTTGTCGACATTACAAATTACCTACAACTGGATTCCCAATCACAATAAACAATAAAACCTACAAATCTTTTCGAAAATGAAATAAATGCTTTTAGGAATAAAGTACGCGTCAATCCCTATAACTTTTTATTTTTACCATGCTGGTTTATTTAAAGGTAACTAGTAGTGCTATCAATAGCATGTGACTTGCTGACCTTCTCTTATGTGGACTATGAATTTGCACGCTTGAATGCACCAATGACGCTACTTTTGCTGCGTTGGCAAGACTTTTTTATCTCAAACATTTTACACGGTTATACTGACACTACATCGTCATACTTGTTTGGTGGTACAAGCACACTTGCTACGTATATTTTAAAGCAGTGACAGCCTGTTTCGTTTTTAGCCTTTCTTACAAAAAAGATAATGACGCAACATCAACTTTTTTGTCTCAAGTAGTATGTTCAAAATAAGAATGACGAATTGACATTGCCATTTTTGCATACTTCTATTCGTGTGGGGCACAAATCTATTGGGAGCTATTCGTTTACTCTTGGTTCATGACGGAAGACCCAAAATTACCACAAACCAAACGATGACGATTTTTTTGTGTGCGTCCCTGAAAAATACAAGCAAGGATGACAGAAAATAGCTCGGTAAAATCTGCATACGTGCTGCTCAGACCAGACAAGACTCATGCCTACACAACATATAAACTATAAAAATGTCTATATAATTGTCTTTTCTTTGAGCTTTTATACACCAAGCCAGCTTTCATTTATCTTATCTCATCTTCTGTCTGGAAATGTACATGTTGATGATGATGTACGATGTAATCCAATCCTACTAAAAACCTTTAAATCCCTTGGCTTTTCTCTCCACAATTAATATATTTTTGGCAAACACTACTAGCTCGCAACATTCATAATCTTTCTGTCTACTCCAATTTCCACTTTTCCAAAGAGACGATTTTATAAAGCATTTTCAGACGCATTTTACAAGGCATACTATGAATGAGCAGTCAAGATAAGGATTAGTACAAATTGCACATGTTTGTTCTAGTGACAACTAGGAAGCACAGGAGAAAACAGCGTGTTTAGTAAAGCATATTTTAATTTTAATAACACATATTACACCACTACAAACCCATGACTATGACATGATGACATAATTGAACTCATCAGTGTTTCGTCATCATCATATTCGTGTTCGAGATTCATCTTTGTCGAAGTATGCAATCATTGACACGTCACCAATCTACAACATCTGCATCATCATTGTGTTCTACAAAAACATGTAATTTTCATTTCTGTCCGACAAGTGCCAAGAAGGCTTGTTCCTAGGAGAGCATCTATAACATTATACTTACATTTAGGATAAGATAATACATGCACCAGCTCAAGACGACACGTTAGGCTGTCAACCTTGTGCATTACTGAAACTTAGAAAATCCTGTTTTCTGTGCACATTACAATAAAGTGGATCGAATTGTCAAAATTCATTTATTTTTCGACTGACATATATATACACATAGGGATGTTGATTAGGTATAGGTATTATAATTTTTTACTGTTGTAATATACTTGTAATGTACACTAGGATTATAAAAATGTACCTACAATAAGATACATTTCCTTTGAAGCATACCTTTATGTACACCAATATATAAGTGGAAAACTGTGCAAAACTTAGTAGATGCTCTCCCACCGTCACAGTTAACGTAGTAAGTTATTTGCATGCACAGCGGGACTCCTGTACATTTTTTACTTCCCTGGGCAGGCTCATGATAATATTAGTAATAGTTTGCTACTGTACTCGCATGGGGGAAAACACATTAAAAACTAAACTCGATTTCTAAAAAAACAGAGTTTTCTATACTAGTCAAAGGACACAGAGTTGGTATAGTCCGTTCAGAACATTCGCATACATATATCTTCTGGGTCTTTAATTAACTTTTATTAGTGACTCTACCATCGCTGCCGTCCATATTTTAGTACTTTAGTATAACAGTGCAACTTGGCGAAAGGAAATAAAGTTACGTTACTCGACCTGCTTGTTTGTTACCACTAAAAGAACTAAGGCTACTGTAAATCCTAGTCATTCAACACTTTACGTAATAAGCTAGACGAGATAGAGGTTTTTCGTTTCGCCCACTTTAAGCTTTCTATGCTAGTATTTTTTTAAAGTTCGTTTTTCCCCATTCTTTTAGTTATCATAATCACACTTTCCTTTTGTGTTTACTCAGGCTTTTTCTCACAACGCACTTGGCTAGCTGCTTGTTTGTAGAAGGGATGACTTTAATTGGTTTATATACTGAAGATTTTTCCAGGAGTTTCAGGGAAAATGGTATTATACTTTCCCAAACAAATGCGTCTCAGGGTTGGCAAAAATGTCAATATCCAAAATGGATGAAAACGACTACTTTAAATAAAATTTTGCCATAACCGTCTCTATACATATCAAGACACGTATTTAACTCAAAACCGGATGTTTCCACAATGATGCTGAAATGCGCAAGTCATACATTCGCTTTGCTTGATAAGAGATCGTTTTAAGTAAACTATCAAAACTGTAGCTTCTTTCATCCTGTAATTTCAAATGCTCATTATTTCTGCTTCTTTGTCGTCCTTCGTGGTGTGATGATGGCAAGTGATGTGTTTTTTATTGTTATTATTGCGTTTACATCCTGTACAAAAGTTAGATATTATACCAGAACACCCAGCAATGCTTTTCGTCTGAAACAAAAGTTCTACTTTTCTTATTTTTTACGTTCACGTCTTTTCCATCCTTTTTCCTTGTTTTTGTTAGAAAGAAAAGAAGAATCTGTTCACATATATGAAACAACCAATGTCAGCTCATTTGAGCAAGGCGCACGGTTTGGCGGAATGGTAGACAAACAAGACGTGTACTTATAATTGGGATAATAGGAGAACCATAAAAAGACAGAAGCATAATAGGATGTGATGTTACGTTTTTATAGCAGCAACCATCTTGTCCAAAATGAATGTTTTACTTAATGTTACTTCTTATAATGGAGTATTATTGCATTTGCCATGTTTAAGACGTTCAGATAGACAAGCTTACAATTTTATTACCAGAATCACCGCATATTCTGCAGTAGAGGTAGGTAAACAAATCGGAAAATACGCTTCTATACATATACAGACACTTAATGCGTTTGTTTATATGTACTTTTCTCATCTCCCCGTAGAATTTATTTACATTCTTTTCAAGTTGGACATTTATAAAGTTAAGAAATCAGATTAAACGGTTGCTCTGAACGAGAGAGCAAGCAAAAAATCCCCATTTTATTCGAATGCCATTAAAATGTATAAGGCGTCATTACTCCGGGTACAACTACTATAGTTTGTCTTCCTTTTTGTACGTGACGTATGTGAGTATTTGCGTTAGTGTACACGTCTTCTTGTTAAAATCCGAAGTTCTTTTAAACGACGATGTTTTCTTCACTGCAGATTTTTTGTTTGACCTACTAATTTATTTAATTGTCCCGCTTTCTCTCACAGCCTATTTTTTACTGCTACTTGCATGCATGCTGTTTTCCCTGATTTATAGATTGCAGATACACAGGATAGATGTACCAAGTTTTCCTCACTCGAAGAGAACCATTTTAATTGTCAAAGGATGGGTTGTGCCGTTGTGCAAATAAGGGGGATATTTTTTGCTTGCATGTTTTATGTTACAATTAAATTTTTCATTTAATTATACAGCAATCTCATTTCCATGAATTTATTTTAAACATAGGACTTGTCATCATGCTTGCTTGATTACTGGTAGAGATTGACTTAATGGGCCAACTACAAGGCAACCAGGACACCAGACATCTTTTACTAGTTTCTACCAAATCTTGTCATTCTTTGTGTTCCATTCTCGTCCTCCTCCCCCTGTCATTGCCAATTTTGGCAATATTTCATACAAAGAGCATGTGCAGATTTTCGCATCCTCCCACGTACAAATAAGTACCTTTCTCCATCTCTGTCTCAAACAATACGTTTCACCGCTCGGTTGTGTATATTATATAAATCTCTAGGTTATATATCTCCTAGCTATGGCAAAAGCATTACAACAACAAGTACGTCCTTGATGTGAAATGTGAGTCTCCTTACTCGGCCTACTCCGACAGGAAACACATTTTGCTGCGCTGTTAATAGGATTATAAGCTACACATCATAAGTGCAGCAAAATACATACTCAAATATAAGGGACTATAGTTTAGTTTACTTTACAGCTACAAAATTAAGAAATATTTTTTGTCTAAATATTTAGTCACAAACAAATACGCTAAAAACACAAAGGACATACATAAGGAGAACGGCGGCGTTTATAAAAATAATTTATGATGGTATTATGACCTTTTGTTCGTTTCAATTTCAATCTTGTCACTGGTAGTACATACATACTATTATTATGTACAACACAAAAAGTCTGCCATATAAATATTCAATAAGAAAAAGAGCGGATCTTCTGTAAGTAGGAGCGATATTGCCAGTTTGCAAGTTTTTTTCCATTTCTTATTTTTTTCTCTATGCATCTTTCTACTTTGTACTAGTAGTTTTAGAATACGAAAGAAAAAACTATTTTTCCATCATATTATCCATCATCTCTTCTTGGCATTCTATAACTGAAAATGTACTAACGTTTTCAGTTACTCAGCAGCCGCCACAATTGACTTTACCGATCTGTGAACAGCCACACACATGAAGCAGCAAGTTGAACGAAAAGTACACTTTCGTTCGTGGTATTATGTTAAAGTTTTAATACTCGATTCTCTTCATCTCTCCAACTACAAATTCAATATTTGACTTGACATAGGTACATACGAGCATTTCACTTATACTTTCACTTTCTCCACATAAGCACAAATCAACTGCAGTAATAGGTACGATGGATACATTACACATTACGTTTTGTAGCGTATCGTATTAACTTGTTCAGCACACATTTGACAGTCAGCAGCTCGCTGGCAGACAGAGGCAATTTCATGGAACCCACTTCTCGTTTCCTTCCTGTTCATCTTAATTCATCTTCCTCTTACTCGCTTACTTCATCTTCCCTGCATACAGTTCTTTCTCTCAGAGGTATCATCATCATCATCATCAACTGCCTACAAAACACGCAAGTGAACCAGTTATCCAAATCGAATTTTATTTAAGAAGAGAATCAAGAAAAAAGGTAAAATATGGCACACCACACCATAAAAAGGCTTTTTGTACAATATTAACGTGTAATACACCGTCTTTGTCATATGTGCGGCATCGTTAAATGATGAGGTTGGTTTGTAAATGTTGTAAAATGGATATAATATGTATGTGTAGCTATTGACTTGTTAGTAAAGCAATGGCATAAGAGTTTCAGCTTTGCCAGTTTTAATGATAGACCAAACAAGGAAAGCGTAAAAAGTTACCGCTAGTTTTCCAATTTCAAATAAAAAATTCCCATTCCCAGGATTTTTGTAAATGCATCATGAATCATATATGTTAAACAGACTTGTATGCAATCTGTTTCAAAAGTATTTTTTTCATTTTATACTTTTAGATGAGATTTTAAATTTTACATGAAGAGGTAAATCGCTTCCTTGTTAAATAGATGTTTTCTTAAATGCCAAAACTTCAGAAAAATTGGTATGACGGTTGGATATCGATGCGATGTGGGCATTTCCAGTAATCTCAAGCCAAAGAGCAGAACTCTAATTATTAACTAAACGAAATCTTTTACGCTTTTAATCATTTCAGTTTGTTCCAAATCATTCACTCATCAAAACTGAATATATTAAAATTATAGTTACTCCATTACAGTATGTATTTTGTATAATATGATGCATATAAAATTATCTGGATCTGTAAGCTTTCTGAAAACTTGCTACAAGAAGCCTTAGATACTGACAACTCATACGCAAAGAAGTTAGATTACAATCTTTACAAATTATTATATTCCATTCCAACCTATGAAATAGCGGATTTACTTTCAAGTGCATGTATTTTTTTAGTTTACGAATTGTGGATCATGGTCGACCTGCAATCAATCAATATTAGTCAAGTATTAATACTACGAAATGAAAAATGAAACCTATGGAGTGGTCTCATGGAATTCTTAAAAACAGCTTTGCCAACATCGTTAATTCGCATTTTGGCATTAAGCAATCATGTGAATAACGCGTATTGAAAATATTCCAAGCAGTTCAGAATGCAAATTGTCAATACATTTTCTATCAATCACAATATTTTGGTACATATTCTATGCTAACAAAAACCCAAACCCGAAATAATCTTAATTTATAAAACAAGGGTAATCCGTATCATGGACATCATGGTATCACCAACCTTTTTTTGGAAATGCCGACTTTCGACTTTCAAGTCAGCGTTTTATTTCGTGCATGTACCATGCATACAAATTATAAAATCATTCGAACGCGGAACGATAATGTGAATGAATACCGTTGTATGCATTTATAAAACGTTAAAAACTAGATCCAGCACAACTTGAACAAAAGCCCACAGTCATCAGATTCCTTTGTTTTTTACCCCACATACTTTTATGTTCTCTTTCTCTAGATATTTTACTAACACCGTATTCTACAACAAAAAACCCGCTCATCATCCACTCCACTCCCTTTGTCACTGTTCTTCTTTTCACAACGGACATTCTTTCTTCTCTCGCGGCATTTTCATAGAAAAAATCCGGGCATACAATGGCATATTTTAACGAAAGCGCTTGGCAATAAAGAGAACAGGGAGTAGCATGCAGCGTCATTGCACAAACACAACTTCCGGAAAAGCCATGAAAATTGATCAATGTGATCATTTACGACACATCATTAGTGCTCCCAGGGCGGGTCATAAAGAAAATCTGTAGAAGATACAATGGAAATGTATGCACGCATTTATTAAAGTCTCCCGAGATTAATAACGTGATTTTATACGCAGAACTTCATTCGTATGCATGCATGCTGCAAATAATATGTATCTCAATCCGTTATACCTTATACCTACGACGTAGAATTAAGGCCTTGTTATCACAAAAATACAACATGCCATGCCGTTAGTCTTAGCCAACTTTTGAACATTTTCCCTTGTCCCATTTCTCCTTTTACTTGATATTTAACAAATATAAGTGAGTATATAGCTGCAAATCATTACTCTCATCATGTTATGTTACTGCTAAAGATGAAGACGATCAGCTTTGCCAATAGAACAGAAGGAGCGGGAGTGGTATTAAGGCAAGTTTGCATCAACTTTCAGCTTTCCCCGGAAAAGTTGAAACACTCACTCAGCAAAAGCTCCGAACCATTATTGCCAGTCAATGCTACCATCATTATTATCATTTCTATCTTAGCTTCTTACCAAAAACTCTTCCCGGAAAACTGTTTTAACGATGTAGTCCAAGAACCGAAGGATGGGATATGACTATTGCTAACTTTTCTGAAGCAAGAAAAGGCTAGTGTTTTTACTTTATGCCCAACACTTGGCCTTTTTTGCAAAATTGCCCTTTGTTAGCTGTGACATTATCATCATCAAAATACGTCTATATTTAAGACAAATACAAATAACAAAACATGGTTATGTGAGAAGATCGTCATCCTATCATCATCAAAGCGGAATTCTATTTAGAACTAAAGTAACAGAAACGAACGAGCAAACAAATTGCGAGTGAAACAAAAGCCTGACTGAATGTGCTGGACACTTTCCAAAAGATATTCTCATGTTTTACTCCAGTTTTCCCCGTTGAACCGATTCCCTCTTCTCCTTAAACAAAAACGTGGACGGAGAATGTTTTTGGTCACCACTACCACGGTGCAGTGCCAGTCAGTATCCCACAATATCACGCCAACTTCATTCTAAGACACACAGCATGCACCCCCGTGTAGTGATAACAATGTGAACTGACAGAGGACAAAGGCCTTTCTTTCATGTATAAAATATTTTCTTCATTTTGTACATATATAACCACACAGCAGATCTATCAAGCATACACTATTTTTTTCCTTTGATCCTGATTAAAGCCAAGTTTTCCGCTTGACTCTTGGAAAAGAACGACTAGTCGAAGTTCTTTTTTCTTGCTCTTGCTGCTGCGTATTTGTGTATTGTTCCGTCCGGAGAAAATGAAATGATGCAATAAATTGACCAAGTCTTACTTTCACTTTATTCTCCCATAAACCCACGCTACAATACAATTTTTATAGTAACGAGTATGATATGATATTATAGTGGGAAATCGACCATGATCGACCCTGTAAAGAATCGGGAAATGGCTCTTTTTCTGCTACAATCTTCTCCCCCGTCGATTACTACTTGCTGTGCACCAGTGAAAAAAATAGTGAAGTGTTTGCAGAGTGGAAAACAAAATTGTAGGCCATCATGTTATTATTGTACTATCCCTATAGGCTAACAGAGAGCAAATTTCCACTACTAATTCATACATCATTTTAGCTGATAATAAAATGTGAAATTGCTGGTCATACCAAACCATGCATGCCCAGCCCGGATATCACAGACACAACACAAGTTGTCTCCTTTCGCCAATACTTTTGTGCAGTAAAAGTTAGCAGCGCGGCAGCCTATTCGCTTTATTTTATCGTCGGCGTCCTATCATTATTGTCTGTATAGATTTTTTGGTTCTAGAATATGGACCATCGAATGAATCCCTTTTTATTTGAATGGCTGGATGAACAGATTTGCAGTAAAAACGGAGATATCGCAAATAGCACTGCTTTTAATATTTGAGATTTGAAACTGTTGCAGCCGTTGTCCGTTTTTATTGCTCAACTTTCGAACTAAGGGACTTGCACAATTTGATTTTATGCGTTTGGTTTGGTAATGTATTCCGGTGGTTGCATAATCAAATCAGATTTGAACTTAAGTATAGAATTCTCTCAGAGAAAAAACATCTTTCGAATTTACATAACTTTTCCAGTAGCAACTTTTACGAAGGTACAAAGTGAGTGAAGTAAACATCTTTTATTTAGTACAGAAAATTCATCAATGCTGTATCAAGCGCCAAACATAAGTACAAAGCTATCATCACCATATACGTACTGCGCCTTAGTTTTCTTTGAAAAAAAAAATCAAATACATACATTTAAAAAGAAAGAACCTTGGTACTAGTCTGCTACAAGTACAGCATTATGTAGGTACCGGAAGCGTGAATTTTATAGCGTAACCTTGCTATAAAAACCTGTCTAACAAATCAGCTTACACATTCTAGGGAACATGAGTCAGGATGATGACTGATGACATGATTGCATGGTTGCTTGCTTTATTTGTACATACACCCCCGAAAGTATACATACTTTTTACTGCTGCTACGTACCTACTTTTGTGGCAAGAGATATTTTTCAAAATGTACTGCCATTATTACTGCAAGCATGCAAACTCTTTTTTCGCAGAATGATTTGCAAGAAAAGGCAGTACATAAAAGTAAACTATTTATAAGGTCTACCTTTCTTTCCACACATTTTAACATAATATTCTCTTGCCTTACCAATCATCATGTCTACTAAGGTAAGTTTGAATGCAAGTGTAGGTAATAAATTGCTAATGTAATGCCCTCTCCCTGCTCTGTTGAGCCGACCCGAGCCAGTGGTAAGACTTATTCCTCACATGGAACCTATGTATAACATCGTCGTCTTGGTCATAATAATCCATATAATATTACCCCACCTGGAAAAAGTTGCCGGTGAGTGGTGGTACGAACGGCTATGGAATATGAAATGACTAGGCCATCACAAATCACCATCATCTTTCACAGTGCTCAGCAGGATCGTTCTGTTGGAATTTTCAATGTTTGTTCGCGAAAAATGAAATACTATAAGTAATAGCGAATACATCTATATGCATAGTTAATATGGGTTACTAATACTCAACCAGGTACTAATTATGCTGCTCCGCTCTGCAGCAGTGGATTTTCTTTCTTGCAAAGTATATTTTTTCGACAGTTTATTATTATGATGATGTTCTAGCATGCTTGCTTATTATATACAAGAATACATAGAATAGTACATAAGGTTGGCAACAAAGGCGGGCAAGGTCATTTTTATGTATAGTATTGTTATATAGTAAGAATAAAAATATATCAGCTGCGCTTTTCGGGAGAAAAGACCTCTGTGCTAGACTTTCTATTTGTTACATTGTGAATATTCATATCGTTGCATACATTTCTGGCGACAGTATAAGTAGTAATGCACATGCTTCAGTAAATAATTCCATTACATTACAAAGGCTGGAAAAGATTAATGGAGTAGAAAAACCGGACATTGATTTCACTTGCTTTCTTCGTGTCGTCCTTTTCCCTTCTGATGATACTCACACAAAATGAATTTTTTACGAGAATGAGTAAAGGTAGAGTACAAGAAAAGTAATGTCGCGTAAGATGTATGGGAAGATAGATTATGGGTAAGTATTGTTATGCAAGTCGTTTGATTAGAGCCTCCCTGTCTGTGTGCGCAAGTAGATAAAAAAGGTGTCTGCAGAAAATATAAAAAAGTTAACGTTGCGAAAGCCAATGAAGACATTCAGATGACGACGTGGATGGGAACTTTGTGACCATATAGTAATGGTCGTGCATACATACAAAGCTGTGTAGTGTATGACCCAAGCCAATAATCTTTAATAAAAGTAGGGATTTGGTAGTTGCTTTCGGTCTACTATTTACACTATGTTCGTGTTCCCTTTTCTGTTATGCAGATTGCAGAATCGATTATTAAATATCTGCATACCATCGGAATGTGGTGGTCTGGCCAGAATAAGATGGAAGAGGTCAAAAATGTTCTCGTTCTGTCAGGGTTCGTAGCCAAAGAAACCATGTAAAGTAATAGCAGCTAGTACTACAAATATATTGTTCAGTGAAAAAACACAATCAAAAATACCAGACCAGCAGGTCAGTCTGCCAGTCTTCCACTGGTGAACTGCTACATGACATCACCAAAACCACTTACTTTTGTATATAGGCTGTTTGCGGGCATGGCGACATATTTATTCATCTCATCCCTATTTCCGCTTTCTCCATCTGCTTGTGTTTGCATGTGAGTAAAGAATGGAGGATCGTGTGTTGTTTATCAAACAGTTTGTAGTATATAGTTTCTACCAACGAGCGTAAATAATACAATCCCGAATACCCTGCAGCATACGGGGTAAGCAGAGATGTGCATTATAAATATACGCTCGTTTTGGATGCTACATAATATGTGATCCAAAATACTTGCCATGCTTTGTATTATACAACTTGTATACATTATATCATCTCACTATATTTTAGTAATTTATTATTTTTGAAATTAAACGGCAAACTTTGCATCATGGTTGGAACTCTGAGTAATTAATTAATGCTTAATAATCATGTTCTTCGGGCTCAGGTTATATTGATTTTTCAACATGGTTTTAAACGATATTTTATACGCATTTACACTTTCTACAAGAAAAATGTCTAGGAAAGTTTCCAATTAATTTTAGAATATTTTTGTCCGCATTTAGTTTGAATTATTACAATTGCTCTTTTACTCATGAACTCATGTTTTAATCTTCACATACCAGATTTTTGCCATTTATTTGTAGTATCAGTAAATCAGTCTTCATCCGTACATATGGAACAATAGTTTTCCTTTCACCAGATTTCACTATTTTCTTTCCAGTGTCACTGCCACTTGAGGATATCGAATAAAGCCGTATCGAAAACAATAAACAGCCACCCGGGTATACTCATAAGCAACAAACCTACTTCAAATTGTTTTGCAGCCAGAAATGTAGCGAAAGTCAAAATAAGTTTGCTTAATTCTCTAGAGTTTTCTGTATATCGTGTGTGTTTTCAACCCAATGAAGCATTACGTCCCAGCTTAACATAGCATGCATTCTAGATTTTCACCGTAATATTATTTGGTTTACCTTCCCTTAATCCAACTCTGTACACACGAACAACAATAACAGGCTATAAAATAATTACAACAACATCGCAAATTTGCTTTGCATCCCATTAAAAGCAGCACAATAACTTTTTACCTTAAACTCCCTTATTTTTCAGCTTTGCCACCACTGCCATAGACATTCTGCAGTGGAGATGTAGGATGTATGAGACGACGGTAGAACAGCAACAGCAGTAAACAATTATCCAACTAATTATAATTATTGCTTTTGCTATCAGCCTCTGCTTTCTATATGACCAAGATCAGGAGTCAGGGAAGGCGTGTAAACAAACCTACCACTAACTAAAGTACTAAAAAGCACAACAAAAGCGTAAAAAAGCCTTATACAAAACAGTAGTAGTGATTAGTTAGTTACTTACTTTTAATTGGATGAACGTTCCTTGTTGTTTCTTGCTCCTCCTGTTGCAATTTTTCTTTCCAGCGACGAAGACGATCCCCCCGATGCTTTTTTCCTTGCTTTTTCCACCTTCTTCCTTTTTCCATCATTCCTAACTTCAACATCCTAGTTTCCTGGCAATCCTTCCAACTTTTCTTTCCTAAGTCCTTTGCCACGTTAAATCTCCTTCCAAAGATCCAAACTTTTCTTTCTGCGGTGCTGACAGTACTGTACAATACTGTATCTCTTAACCTACATCATGTATCTATTTAACTTATATAAATACTTTATTGCGTAAGGTTTAACAACTCCAAGATAAAATTAATGACTGCTGAATATAAAATATAATGAACTTTCTCTTGATATTTACATACACAGGTAATAAGTAAACTCATTTATGATGTAAGAAGGTTATGGCATGTATCTTTAAACCACGTTTCTGCCCTTTTCTGCCCCATCCAAACTCAAGAATAACTC
Source organism: Entomobrya proxima (assembly GCA_029691765.1). NCBI lineage: Eukaryota > Metazoa > Arthropoda > Collembola > Entomobryomorpha > Entomobryidae > Entomobrya > Entomobrya proxima. Next base: position 24,932,404 of record CM056170.1, on the reverse strand, counting down.
AAAACTCACCACGGACCAAACTTCAACTCATTATAATAATTGCTTTTAGCAGACCTATCATGAAAAGTACATCATCTTTAAACTATTGTTTCTTCGGTGAAAGTAGTCCACTCGCACAAGTGGCCACATTACAGAAAAAAACATACTACTGTTTGTATTAGCCCAAAAATATAAGCAAAAGTGTTGTTGCGCATGAAAAGACTTACCTTATTTAATAGTTGCTCTTCTTCCTGGAATGCCAGCAAAAGACCTTTTAGGGTAGATCTTATGTGTTTGTTATGCTAAAAATAGGCGAGTTTGGGAAAAGAATCTATTATCTTCTATATGTCTAACGTCAAATTGTAATGAGCTCTGATGATACGATGGCACCTGTGCAATATAGTATTTTTAGAGTGTTGCTCTGTTGAGGAAAAGATGACGAGGATGATCCCGAGTGCGTGTGGAACGGTAAAGGAATGACGATAAGTGTTGCTGAATTGCTAAAAGATTCTGGGCATTCTGCTCTTACAGCCGACCTTCTGCTGGTGTGTACGATTCCCTGTTGAAAATTTAATTTAAAGCTGTTTGAGTACCAACACAAACGACAACAGAAGCCATCAACGACCGACATCATATAGCGCGAGCAAATGATATAGCCACACCATTTGTTTGGTGGTAAAGTGTGTAAAATATGGGGTGTCTAGTGTAGAAACAACTTCTAGTGTAGTGTGAAAGTGAACCTTCTGTGTCTTGTGGGGATGGCGAGAGAGTCGAGTAAAAGTTCTGTCTGAAAAATGCATAAATAGACTATAATATGTCTCTCCCTCACACAAACAGAGCAGAGGAAGACAAAGTGCTAGAATAACTGATGATGATGATAAGGACAGCATTAAACCATGACTAAAACCACCGATGACAATATAATGCACAATGCACACACACGAGCATGGGATTTTTTGTGGCAGAAAAGGCGGCATAATGTAATACCTACCACAACCAAGACCAAAAACACTAAATTACGGGCTGGCTACTGATGAAGTTTTATGTAACGTAATGTGAACCAGATGAAAACTTAAGACCTTTCTATTTCTACCGCACGCAGATTATGTCAATGGCACAAACTACTATGTAGTTTTTGGTATTTTCTCTAATTTGGTTTCAGACGAAAGACATTTTCCACGCTTTCAATTCGAAATATAGCGTGCTTCTGTTGGCCTTCTTAAACTATTAATGTTTATAGGGAATCGAATGACTGTAACTATAACCTATATGTACCACGCTGCAGCATCCAACTTTCTTTGGATATTAGTTTCAACTTTGTTTCAGTTTTGTGGTTTAAAAACCAGGTCACATACTCTTATCCCCACAACGGTGTCATCGGGTTATGTCTCCAGACATTTTTGTGGGTAGTAGCGTGCTCTAGCTAAATATTTTTTCTTTGTTACGTGCGCAACTAGGGCCGCCTTTCAATTTGAAGTGGAGGTTTTATTACCATTATGATAGCCCTTGTGGCTCGTTGCGTTAAGCTTTTGAAATAGAAAATATAAATCAGACAGGGGAGCTGGAGTTGGAAATACATGAATGAATGGGGAAATCCTTTTCAGCACCATAGCATAATGATAATGACAAGGTGATAGATCTGGTCTTGTCATTGTTTGCTAGTACTCCTGCTGCCGTTGTCACCTTTCCCTTTATTTATCGTCTTCTTCTCTCCAACACTACCAGCTGGAGAATTAAAAGCCCACCAAAACCAGGCTGTTCGCTCTGAGAATTGTTCTAAACCAAACTCATTTATCATTATACTCATTCACTACTCTGTAAATATATAATGAAAAACCTGACGGCACAACAAGAGAAAACGAGCGTGTATACAGAAGAGAAAATAAGTAGTTAGCTTGCTCAAACTTTCTCTTGAGCACAAAGAAAATGACACCAGAAGATGATGCGTGGTTGTTTCGTAGATGAAGTAAGCATTTTTTCTTCTTCAGCAACTATCTATGTTCCGTTCCGATCATTTTCACTAATTTTCGTCACGTAGAAGAAGCGGATTCCAGTTCTTATTCAGAGTGCCCAGAAAGCTGTACGACTACTTGCTTCTAGCGCTGTATATATATCTGGTGGTGTCGTTTCCGCTTGTTCCTTCTTTTGCCTTGCTGCTTACTGAATTTCTAATGAGCTGACTAAGCAAAGTGTCACCCAATTATCTCTCTTTGTACAGTTCTACCGCTTTTCCACTCATTCGTCTACCTACCTCCTTACTATGTTATGTCCTTACATAGTACAGCTAAATATAAATAGACTCCAGTCAGACAATTTTAAACATATATTTCTTAAACGTGGGTTTAAGCTATTCTTTTATAAAAACGCCATACGATACCCCCCAGCTTGGTTGAAAAATTAATGAGTTGCGCTGCGTTTTTCTTGACTGTCAGACGTAGAAAAAATAGTTGCCTAATTTTGCATATTTTTTCTACTCCGTTAGTGTCCTTTTTGTCAAAAGCACAAAAAACAAGTAAGAACAGCGCAACTAAATTATTTTTTTCCTTCATTTGCTACCCGACTCCAGCAAGCTGCAAAAAATAATCAATTTTCTTGCCATGCAACATTACGTAGTAATAAGACGTATGGAAAATGATATTATGGCAAAACGAACAAGACGAATAGAACTAAAATATGGTAGCTCTTGAGAAGATGTGAATCCTTGACGAAAGTTTTTATACGAATTCCCGGTACTAATTAATGCACGAGCACGTAAATATATGAATGTATCCATCCACTCTCAAAACATCTAGGAAATAGCTTTTTAGTTTCAGTGGAATAGAGAAAGACGATTCCGCTGTGTAAGTGTCTGCTAGCGTTTCCAGTTCGACTCTAGTTTTCTTTTGCTCTGTCTTTGAGTTACGAGACTAAGTTGTCTCACACAACACAATTTGGTAAAGGAACACCTAGAAATTCTAAATCGTGCAAACTTCTTCATTTTCATTACGTTTCTATTCACGATATATTATCTGGTGCTTGCTGTAAAAAATTTGCTTTTTACGCTTTTTTAGATTCAATTTGTAGTTGCTACTTGAGGAAATAATTTCAGTTAGTAGGTTCTGTCATTGTTGTACTTATTAATGTCTTAGCCATACGGCTTGTCAGAATTTTTCAAAATACTGCATAAGCAATTATTTGTGACAGAATTATAATGTTTGCCCTTCTGACAGCATCTAACATCTTAGTTCACATTCAATTCAAACAGTAAAAGCCCATATATGATTTATGTAACCAGTAACCACATCCCTAGTATGGCAACCGTTATATACTGTCAAGAACCTCCTCTTTCTGTAACCAGAAAAAATGTTGATTGAAATTTTTATTTCCATCAAAATAATCAACCAAACAAAATGATGTATTGTAATCTCTGAGGCTCAGAGTTTGAGCTATTGGGGGTGGTGAGGAAAACCGCTGAAAATTAAAACCAAATGTCATACCTGGCTTCAGGGTTCTAACAAAAAACTTTGATACAATCACAGGCTTTCACATTGTATGAATAATTGTATTCTTGCTTATTGTGCATAACGTGTAGGTAGGTGCGCAGGTGTTCGCAACATAACGCAATGTAATGAATTAAAAATCAAGGTCCAGGGCATGATGGAAGTAATCTGAATTTTAAAAACAAATATTTGCTATATACTACCATTCTTCCTAGAAAATACTATATTATAATAGTATTTTATCATCTTTTGTATTCCTTGTGGAGAAGAGCATGGCGTATATTCTCAATTCTCAAGGGTGTATTTTTATTTCACGTCTCATTTTCTTCAAAATTCACAACAATGCCACATAAAAATGAAAGGATAACCTCAACTAACAATAACGACTTATTGTTACTTGAGAAAAGGAAAGTAGAAAAAGCGTCAGAGGAGAAGGAAAGTGATAAAATGAGGGCTTGTTGCATCCAAGTTGAATCAGAATCTAATCTGAAGATTACGAAAAGAAAAACGAAAAGAGGATTTTCTTTTGAGTTAAAAAATACAAACAAACATTCACCCTTACGTTATTTTAACAGCGGAAAGATTTGTGCGAAAATTTGCAAATGGTACATAAAGTGACACCTCTTGAAAAGAACAAGTAGAAGAAAACAATCTACCAAAAATAGGTAGATGTATATTTGCAAAAGATAAGAGGGAAATCCCTGGATTTTGCCAAAAAAATACTGCCGACATATCTCACAATTCTTTCATACGTTATTCCCATCACAAATACCAGTACGAAAAATAATAAAACGATTTACTTTTATCTCGTTTGGAGGAAAATAAGCGGTCTGTTTACACAACATTCTCACTAGAATAAAGCATGCAAATTGAAAATATGTAAGTACCCGTACCCAAAACGTAGCCTACGTTACGTAGGGATTCGTAAACCACGTTTATGTGCTTGAATATGATAAAAGAAAACTAACTTTCACTTTTCCTTTCCCGCCACCTACGCTTTTTCGTTGCATCTTTGTCTACAGCAACTTAGATTTCTTTCAGTGCGAAACAAAAAAGCATGACGTGAGCATCGGTTTCATATACAGCTAAACGCGTAATTCCTAGTTTCTGTCTACATCATCCTTCTATTTCTATTTCTGGGATGACAAATCCTAATCCTAATCACACTTTCAGTTTATACCTCGTCCTCGTCGCTCTTTCTCTCTAATTTCCACTTGCTGTTTAAATACCATCTTCCTTTTTCCATTAACCAATTCACTCATCCCCACCCAAACACACGACAACTGTTGGCTTATAATGAGTCATCAGCACAAACTGATAAAATGATCATTTCTTCTGGTGAAGGGTTACCGTTTGGTCTTGTTATCCTTTCTTACATTACTTGTCGACAACTTTCACTGTAAAATTATATTAACGAAGAACAAAAACAGTTGTGTGATAAATGTGATAAACACAAGTATATGTCGACGTGTCTACAGATACTCAAGAACAGTAAAGTGAATGTACGCTTTTGTAGAATGTACTACATGATGGCCATGGCGCTATGTTGTGACGTTTGACATTATTATGACACAAGTAAGGAAAGAGAAAAAACTTTCCTTTCAAAGCATATTTACTGCTTGACAGAACAGTAGCAAGCTAGGTAAAATGACAGCATTAAAACCAAACACGCTGAGATGGGATAGGTATTATTTTCTAAAACTGTAACTCTCTGCAGACTGGGAATCTGAGATTTATGTATCTGAGAATTTATTTGTGGTTCTATCTGTGTGCAGAAAGGACAAGTAAACAGTAAACTATGAATGAATGAAATTGTCAGTTTCATAAGCTTTTTTGTAAGATAAAGCTTTTCAAGAAAACATTTCAAACATCCACACTAGTATAAAAGGTTTCACATTACAATAGAAATGGTAAATGCCATTTTCTGCTGATTTTACTGGCGAATAAGCATTCATTGAAGTTACAGTTATAATATGCCTAATCGTCATAATCATTTATTTATTCCAGTTTGTAGCATGAAATCATATTCTCCAGTGCACAGCAGTGAGCGGGTGGAATGCATGATTTCATAAAAGCTAGTAACGCATATTATTTTTCTTTGTAATACTGAATATAATATGTATGTGCTTTCACTGGAATGCTTATTCTCTCTCAAACTCAGCTAATAAAACAGGCTTAAGCGTCAAGAGTCAAGAGAGAAGACAATACTCTCCAATCCAATATCATTCATCACCATTGTCATTCCGTTTTTGTCCTTCTTCCTGTTGTCTTGTCCCTAGTCTTCGTGCGTGTGTGTGTTGCCCTTACGAGTTTCACAGCACAGAAGCAGAATGAAGGAATGAAGAAAATAATGAATCCCATTGCATCAATATCTGCCTATTGTAATAATAAATTCTAGAACCACGATAGCCTCAAACCTTGCTCTCAGAAACATATAGTATACGTCTATATATGCTACAGTAAATGGAAGAATAAACAAATAAAGTACACACCGATCTCTGATTACCAGATACACAAGGGGTACAAAGGAAGAGATCAAATGACATGCCAAAGATGTAATATTGCAAAGCTACGGCCACTAAACATTTTCTTTAAGAGTTAATGTAGCATCTTGGGATGATGAAAAATATCTTCAAGAGAGAATCTTTTATTTTTCAAGTTGATTCAAATCATCAACTTAGATTTCCTTCTCTTTGTACACTTTACACAGGCAAACAGACAAGCGGCGAAAGTGGAAGGAAAAGTTTATCCTGTGATACTGCTTTTCTGAAACATTTCTGGAAGTATAGGAATCCACGTGGGTACGAACATATTCCAATATCCTCAACATCATCCCAGTAGTAAATAAAACGAAATTCTCTGTAATTTAGCACAAATTGATTTTTCTAACCAAGCTGAGCTTGAACTGGAAGGAAAAAACAGAAACCGGAACGGGGGACAGAAGGAACGGTGAAAGTGATTCACTCTGATTTTTTATTGCGTTGAATTTTTCAAATGCCTGGTATTGGTGTGGCATGCTTTATTGCTGAAATTCTATTTATTTGGGCTGCTGATGAGAGGATCTACATTTCTCCAACAACGACCCCGACATGCTTTTGCACACACTATACCTCTCCCTACTCAAGTGTGTACGGGGTACCTGTATGCTTTTTATTGATTACCTATCATTTCCATTCACATCCGTTTGGCTTTTCTCTCTGCAGTGTTCTTCTTTTGATTGCTTTGTTTGATATATAACCTTATGAACGGGAACGCATACTGAAAAATTCGTCCTATAAACTACACCGGTACACTGTAACACTGACTGAAAGCCCCTGCAAGTAAATTAGGTCGCCCAATGTACGGTTCACAAACTTGATGTTATGATCAGCACCCTGGCAATTTTTCCCAGTATTATAAATTCAACAAGATCAAAGGTAAACAAAGAAGAGCAGCCTTTCATGACAGTATATATGCATTGTTACAGTTCAAAAAGTATTCTTGGTTCTTTTCTTGAGTAATTACATGTCTAAATCCGCTCATTAAGCAAGTAAGTTATTTCATATTTTCTATTCAATTTTGTACTACCAGTTTGTACATTCATCATGTCAAAACTTCATTATACAATAAAATACTTCTCAAAAGAAATGAAAATTTTGAGCATAAAAATTGATTAACTAATGTCATTCACTGGTTAAAGCTATATTTACAAGATTTACTGCTAATTTTAAATTTGCATAAACATTTTACTTTAATATTTGGCAATGTAAAGAACAGCAAAAAGTCAACATAATGTATTCAATTCTCCTTGACGGATGATTGCACGGATGCGTGTTAAAGCTAAGAAAAACTTCAATGAATACAACATACTATCGATCCGACAGACTGAGAGCTGCTACTGTAATAACTTTGAGCATCCAATGTGTTATTTTGAGCGGATACAAATATCAGCTTGCAAGATTCGAATTGCTAATCAATTACGCAAAAAACCAGATTTAGTTTCCTCGTGACAAGCGCATCATCCTCTTCAATTCATGTTTCTCATCCGTATGATAATTTATTCAGAGTGGAAAGCGCTTCAGTCCTCTAATTATCACACGACATTGAATGGAATAGAAGAGCTACTACAGACTTATGAATTATCATCACACACTCAATTAGCATGGAGTTTCAGCCCATTCTCTTGATTCATTCATATTTTAATATTAAACTGCATATAGTAACCCAAGCTAATAATGTGGACACGGTACATGAGAACAAGAATAGCAACAGCTTAAAAAGTGAGTCCTGCAAGCAGCACTCAATGGAAACCAATAACGAACTGACTCATTCCTCTACTCCACAAAAACAGCGTCAGTCTTTTACTCACATATTCAGTAGCATGAGGTTTTTTTGTTTTCATATACATCACCAGCAGGACAGGGACATAAGAGATAATGTATTCAATATGGCCAGATTAGTTTTTTAAAATTCAGCTCAAGTGAATTATTATACATTTTTATGTCCAACAACAAACAATAAACAACACGTGCTACAAAGGTCACTAACATAAAGAGATTGGAAAGGCAAGAGCCATTTGATGCTGATACAACTGTACTGCAAATTCATCTCACAACAACCACCACAACAAAAAATGTCAAATTCTTTCAGCAAGCTATTTCTAAACCATCTACCCACGCATCCAGAAAACACTATATATACAGCGAAAATGATTGAATCATCTCGGAAAAACCTTGCTTACCAAAAAATGCCGGTTTCTGCTAGATAACAATCAACATATTTAATACTCATATTTACACCAAACAAACACCAATTCAATTCAGTTAGGCATATTTGTCATTTGTCTTTATATAAAAACATACGATACGATAGATGTAATATCGATCTTCAAAATATCAACCAGGAAAAAATTGATGAGCTTGACAATAAACGTTTTTTGGAAAGCTCCCGGCCAACTTTTACCAGAAGATATTTTATGCATAAAATATACTTTTATGAAACAATATTTCGTAGCTGCTGTCATGTTGCCAGACGTCAAAAATATGTGTAGTGAAGGTTTATGTGTGTGCAATATTGCGGACTATTGTGAAAGAGTTTATTTATTTCTATTATTTAATACTCGCTCGCCTTACTAGAACAAACAATCACCAAACCTTCTATTTTTTTATTCAACTTACTTTCTTTTTATATGTTATCTTGATCCTATGTATTATGATGATGGTACGCTTGCGGTCAAACTTTATGTTTTCTCCGGTTTAGTGTCTTTATGCGCTGCAGCACTCGCAAGTCACGGCACGTCACACGAATATAATAAAAAACGGTTTGGTTCTACTATCTCTACTAAATAAATAAAACATTCATATTTGTTTTATTTCTTCAGATAGGAAAGCCACACTCCCTTTTTCTTGCATGCAATATCTATTGTCAAATTTTGAGACACCTTTGTTCTTATTCCTTGCACAAATCAATCAGATCAATAATGCCAAATCTATCTCATTCCCGTTTTATTTTGTCAAGAAAAAACTGCAATGCAATGACACTTTTCTTGACAGTAGCAATTCGCTTACACACAATAGTAGCAAGAATTGCATCTACACCATCCGCTTTTTTATCTTTACTGACCACTGAAATAAAACCGGACTACTTTTTCTCAGCGAGTAATTATTTCCCTGGGGTGATCATATAGGATGACCGGCACATGTTTCTCTTGCCGCACCAACAAACACTTTGCCAACTACTGGTGTCTCCTGTCACCAGTCACCGGAGCGCTACTTTTCTCAGAACTAATTTTGATTTAACGCTTTTATGTTTTCATTCTCTTGCTCACTTTTTTGTTTTTGCTTGTCTCGTCACCACGATCCTATCTATATAGAATCCAGTGAGAAACCAGCGAGAGAGAGATGATGCACTTTGACTTTGATGACAAATTTTCCTTTTCTCCACTTGCAATGTTATTATTGACAGTAGGCCTGTTTCACCACAAAACAATTTTTTCTCTCCGCTGTAACGGTAACCTCACCGTTATTTACTTTTCAAACAGATGATCCCTCAAGCATGTAGTGGAACGGGGAAAGCGCACACACCACCGCACCAACATCATCATCGGTATTTCCACACAACTCCAAACTATACAAGGTGATAAATATACCACTTCCCCCGCGTTCTATATCATTAAGACTACTTTATACAACAATTATAGTTCTCCCTTAAATTTGCATGCCATGTGCCAAAAAATAATGTTGTTCCCTGTATGATGTGTGTATATGTGCTATTTTATTTTTCTTCCTGAGAACACCACGACCACACGGTATTCGATATCCCAGTTTTTTTCTGCAAAAATTCTCTCTTGTGCAAAACCTCTTCGTGCTTGTTACTTCGTATGATGATAATTGCAAACTGGGATGTGAGCCCAGGCTGATATTACGTTAAGTATACGGGCAAGGAGAGAAGAGAGGAGACGGACACACACACACGAGTATGCGAGCAGCTCTTCTCTTTTGCTTGTGCACTTGCTGCTGCTTACTACTACTTCGGGAGCACGCTATTCTCTCAAGCCACACAGCTGAGATTCTCACAAGAAACTTCCATTCTCCCGTCACAAGAACAACATCAACACGCTAAAACAGCACACCTAAACACATTATATACCATAAAGGCAAAGCCAGAATTCTAGGTTTTTTTCGCAAAAAAACCAGCAAAGGAGCAAAGTTTCTGTGCTCTCCTGTGATAAGTGTGTCGTATTGTCATATGAAAAACCCAGTCAGTCAGTAGAACAAACCATGGTGTATTCAAAAAAAGAATCTAGAAGAAGAAAAGCGATTCACTCTTTTTCTCTTTTTTCATGGTGAAAAATAAAATGTTTTTCAGTAGCAGCATCTCAGGAAAAATTTACAATGTGGAACGACAACTGATGTAGTAGTAGTGGCTATATGCACGCATATTACAAAAATGACGATGCTCTTTTCTTTTCAAGCACCAGCCAACGTGCCTAGGTGTTTTTTCTGCAAAACGGTTCATGAAAAAACGTATTCTTCTCTTTTTTCTCTCTTTGGCTCCGGATCCACTTTGTTATTTTGCTACTTGTGTTTTCCCCTTTCTTTACGTAGCAGGCAAGCAAGTTGAGAGAGCAAAAAAAGTTTCTTTTCAACAAAAACTTCTCCCAGAGAGAGATGATTTTGATGATGATGACGATGACACCAGGCCGGACCAGAACACCAGTAGTAGTCAAGTCAAAAGTACCACTTTCTTCTATTACAAGCAGTAAGTTCTAGTAGCAGTCTACTACTAAAAGGTAAAAGGAGAAATGCATTTCTCGGATAAAAAGGAGAATAAGAAGCAAGAAGAGAGAAAAACACAAAAAGTTTTGTATGTCGGACACGATGCGATGTTTTCACGGACAGAGCTAGTCGCTAGTCAAGCAGGAAAATGAATCTAGATTTTGTGTGTGTATTTTTTACCACCATAAAATACGTTCTGATTCCAGTTTGTGCAAAACGGCAGCAGTGGAATTGGCATATCATAATACTACGCTATAATAACGTACATAATATATTTATTTTGGTAGGTTATTTTTTCTTGGTTCGCTGCTGCTGCGGCCGTTACACTATGCAACTTATTATTGTACAAACACACACTTACTTAGCATCAAGCGTAAAGCGTTTTTAGTTTCAACTTGCAAAGTAGCGTCGCTTACCATGTTTTGCTGAAGTGTTGAATGTATGACGCGTGTATAGACGGACCCGACCAGTATCATGTACCTAAAATAAACGCATTCAAATACGATGTCAGTACGTCTGATAATAATACGCTTTTTCCACAACGGCCAGCCTGCTGGTGATGATTGTGTATACTGTGGTGATGGTGGTAGAATGGAAAGAGACAAAAAATTGTTTTGCTGGTGCTATAATATAGGTCCCGTGCTATTCTACCTAGCTGAAAGTCTTTCAAAATAGCTGAAAAGGGAAAAAGCGCACATGTACTCGAACGTGTGGTGGCGGTAGGTGGAAATGCATACGTACATTGCTACTATACAATATAGATCCTTTCTACTACACACATGAAATAGTAAATAGTGTTATGCTGATAGTAAAGAAGTAGGCAACGCTCAAATGCAATCCTTTGAGCACTACTAGTTCTTATAAAACAGCACAAAGCATCATAGTTCTAGCTGCGGCACCAGCTGAAATTCATGTAAAATGTGCTTCTTCTCTGCTTTCGTTGAATTTGTTATACATACGTAAAGTTAACCTGTTAAGGTTATTTCCTTTCGCTGTTTCATAGGATTTTTACATTTGTTTTTAAAGTTATTTAACAGCGCTGCAGTGAGTGTCGGAAGCTGAAAGAGTAAACATTGACTGTGTTCTTAGATCAATCTTTCTCTTGCTTAATTGGTTAGTAGCATAGTACGCAAAAAAACCACGGTCAGTAAGCCAGAGGCTGACAACGAGAAGCGAAAGTGGAAAGCCAATGATGAAGGAACTTGTTACAAAAACAAGAATAAAACGAAAGACGAACTATCCTCTAGGTGAAATATGTCACGACGACGTACGTGATCCAACAACAGACTTTCTTCATGTAAATCTAGGGAAGGAACAAGGTGAAATACAAGAGTATTCACTTTGCTTCGTCAATGCAGCAAAGAGAATGAAAGTGCCAAAGGGTGATTGGTGCGATGCGATAGATGTGATGTAAATGTGAAGTAAGAAAAGACCAGGGTAAAGTACAGAAAAAACACAATATGTGCACTGCCACAGCACGGTTGGTGCAATAATAAACATAGTGTATATTATATCGCCAGCTACTTCACTTGGTAAATATGGCTTCGGTATCGCTACTGAAAAAAATTGATAGAAAAATAAAATAAAGAATTACTGAAAGAGATGTTGTTGGTATGTCTATTTACATTTGAATGTAAAATCTGCGAGTTTCGTATGTGCTCGTTTGAATGAAAGAAACGAGTAATACATTTATCTCTCAAAATGCAAAATCTTTTATATGAAGGATGGTAAAAAATGTGAGCTTTGTGTTTGAAAGCAGTCGTGCGGCTTTGATAACAAAAAATAGCAACAAACAGAAACGTAAATTTGCAAAAAGCAAGCAGGAAGGAAGCACAGTCTCTGCGAAGGAGTAAAAAAAGTATTCAAAATAGAAAAATGAGACTGATGTTGTTGTGGTAGAAGAGGATATGAACTTTATGAGATGTTTTCTTGACTGAGTGAAGATGGATGTAAAGAAAAGAAACAATAAAAGAAAGTGTGTAATAAAATGGTGAATGTACAGAGTTAAAAAGAGTATAGGAAAATGTATGTTTGTTATATTTTCTTGTAATGATCTAAATCTAAAAAACACAAACTCTGTTTTGCAATGCTCAAACGAAATCACATTGCACCAAATTCCTTGTAAAAGACACAATCGCTACTGCTACTAAGCTTTTTTGCATGTCTACTACATCTATCTATAATATAGTATTTACCTACTTTTGCTACTGGATATGGTGAACTTGAATCAACGTGTTTGTTTTGTTAAATAAAGAAAGCCATTTATCAGTCAGCATGGCCATTTACAAGAATATCAATTTTATGCACCAGCTTTCTTATAGCTTACACCGAATTTTCTCATTTTTTGGTTTACGTCTTTATGATACTGTTGACCTATCACAGTAAAACCGAACAGAGGTGCTGTTGAAAATGAATTTTACACCTTTGCCACTGCCAAAATTGAGTCAGTGGGAAAGTCATATTATATTACACAAAATTACGTTCCGCTCTACACCAACCAAGGTATCTCCACTCCACTACTACTACTACCACCACCACCACACATCGTCAAGTTTTTTCTTTTCGGCCAAAATGTTTCATAATATTTTTGTATTTTTGCCATATCATATAAAAAGCCACAGAGCGTATAAGCGTGTATGAATATTACCCAGAGGCTCGTTTTTTCCTGCTACATTATCCACACAAAAAATGTAATGGTACAGTAATAACATTGGATCTAAGGTTTTTCTAATATTATCACGCTAAAAGGCTTACTACAGCTATGCATACAAAATAAATTCCTTTGTGCATGTCTGGACCATGGACGATGGACGTGAGTCTCAAGACGCTTTTGTCCGTAGAGCATAAAATCATAATAATTTTGCCTTCTTGCCATTTTATGATACTGGCGAGCAATAATAATAACAAGAGCTCGTCGTGTGTGCCATGCCATTTTTGCTAATAACAATCATATTACTTTACTCCATCACCTAAAAAATAGCTCTGTACACAAACGTACTAACACACAGCGCAACTTTTTTCATACTGCACCATATTCATCCATATAGCCAGCAGCAAAAGACGCAATCTAATCTTACCAGGAAAATTGTAAGTTGGTGAAAAGGAGAGCTGTGGCCAAGACCAAGTTTTGCTAGCTGGGCTAAAACACACATCACCGACGGTCAGTTTAGGGCAGACTCCAGACAGGAGTAGCAGCTGCTCCCGAAGTTTCTTAAGAATAGAAAAAGCTTTGCTTTATTATTGCAGCGCTTTCTGCTGCTACTCCGCGGAACGAAAGGGAAAATCCGGGAGAGAGATTTGCGTATCCTTACTGTTGGCGAAATATGGACATGATTAATAGTAATGAATATAAACATCATGATTACGTTACGTACTATACATACACAGTAAGAACATGCAGCTTAAGATATAGGGGTACACAACATATTATATTAAAACCCGCATTCTAGTGGGTTGGATAATTTTTTATAGAAAACAAGACGACGATAAGTCAGGGTAATGGAAAATAGCAACAGCAGCAGTGCTTTGGGCTATTGTCTTTCGGGTTATCCTGCTCTTATGTTTATTGCTTGAGATTTAAGAGAAAATGCCAACAAGCAGGAGGGAGTTATAAGCAGTTTCATCATGCTAAACACGCACGTTCCTTTTGAGCTATCTTAAGTTTGCAATTTATACCAAGAGGACAGAATAGAATACCAAAATGTGAAAGTACTTTATGGGAATGCTCATCCATTTTTCGTGTCAAATCAAGTCATCCATCAGTTTGGTGATGGCACAATTGAGAAAATCAATTATTTTCCGTTTTGTATGTGATTACATCACCATATTTCTACCAAACTAGTATTGAATATTATTATTGTATAGTATTGTTATTTTGTTATTGTATGGTACTTGTTGTATGGTATTTACTCATGTGGTATATTCCTGTAAAACCTTGATGTAAATGTAACTAACTGATAGTTTCAATGCTAAGTCTTCGTGGAAATTACTTATACAGCTGCCTTGCCTTTTGCTTGTTCTTGTAATCTCTTTGTTCGTTCAGGCGTTTTAATTGAACTTTGCAAAATATCAAACCTTTTTGTATCTGAATCGTTGCCCGCCAGAGTACACACAAGGACGATTACGACGGAAGATACGCAACCATAAATGCAGACAAACCTTGGTTTCCTCGTCGTAACTGAATGGGACATGATGAAATGGATTGTTGGTCCCTTTTTTCAGTGATCTCGTTGCGTCGTATACTATCTTTTTCATATACATATGTACTTGTATTTTTATCAGTTCATACACGTAGCTGAATTGGATTGGTTGCGAGAAACAACAGGGAGAAAGAAAGATTTACTTTAGTCAGTCATTCAGTCAGGAGTGCGCAGCGAGAAGAGGATAAAAATAAGCTTTCTTACTTCCTTTCCTCGCCTCGTAATACTCATCCTGCTTTACCCTTAATCTCAACTCAAAAAATACAGAAGGAAAGGCACGTCCGATAATAATCATGTTGTAAGATAGCTTGTAGCAACAAAAAGTTGTATTACACAGTACTTACGCAGTAAAAATAATATAAAGAATATTGTAGAAACTTATTATTGTGCTCATCATCATTTTGATTTCTGTTCTCATAGCCTCATGCCAGAGACCCATTAGAAGCAACAAAACACGCACACTAATTTCCTTTCTGTTTTCTCCTTCTGCATCTTATACAAAAGCGTAAGACATGCTATCATTCAGTAGTTAGTACTATTACTTGTATCATTTATTGCACCATACCATAGCTATAGTTGCCTATTTAGTTCAAATCAAAATGACAAAATATATTTTGAAAATGAACAACAAAAAGCAATAAAAAAGACAGCAATAAAACACCGAGAGGCTCAATCGAAGAAAAAGTAGGAGGATTGTAAATAATCACGCGAAATAGAGAATACGAGACGGAACAAATAAGTAGTAAAGATGAAAGAGTTGCAAAACTCGAAAACTTTAAAAAGAAACTAAGCAAGACATACTACGATGAAAAGGAAAGAGAAAATGATTTTGTTGCGGAGTAATGGTGTCTACTCTCCCGCCTTACCCTCTTGATGATGCGTCTAAACGGGAATGCAGGAAAAATGTGTAATTATTATAATTTAATTGGCTCGGGAGACATCATCTTGGGAGATCTAGCTTGTAACAAAATCAACTACGAGGAAGCTATACATTTTTGTCCTCGTGGAAGCACAGCAGTTAAAATTGGTTCGGTTTCTGTTGAAGCAAAATGAAGGAAAATGCATTTTTATATTTTTCATTGCAACAACTACAAAATATTGAGAAAACTCTGTACTTGTGTCCCTGATGCTACTGTACTTTTTGCTGTTGACAAAGTGGAAAGCATCGAAATTGTAGTAGCTCAGCTGCTTATATATGATACCAGAAGATTCGGCAAGAGAAAAGTAATAATGCGGCTTAAATTGAAGTGCTACATAATATATCAACAAGACGAATTACGTTTTTGTAACAGTATACGTAAAGTTTTTTGTCGTCTTTTTTTCATTCAGACTGCAATACTTCCTTTGTATTTCTTCTAAAAATGTGACTCATGAAGACAAGTACTATGGCTATAAAGGCTGCTCACACGGGATGTGGTTGTGCCGTGCCATTCTGTAGATAGGCTATTTTAATGGACCCAAAAAGAAAAGCAAATAGGCAGAAAAAGGGTTGGATAATCCAATCCAGGGTCATTTCCCATTTCTCACATGTGACTCCACTTTTTACTCCCAGTTGCAGCCGTTAGCAAAAATAAAAATTGTATTTTCTCGCGTTTCTTATTGCAATAATAAAAGTAGAACGAGGAAAGGTCCAATGCAGAAAACGTTTTTTGTTAACTAGTACCACCCAACGCGAATAATGGACATTTATGTGCTCCAACAGCATCAACCACCGTGGGATTCGAAGAGACGAGAGGAGAGGAAGGAGACAAAAAGCATTTTGTTTCAATTTACACACATGATGATCATGATGATGATAATGCCTCTCTGTGGTGGTAGTAGTGACAGATTGTGTAGTGCAGAAAGAAATGAACTTGCATCAGATACAGGGAGTCAGAGTTTGGATACAATGCAATTACGCTTTTACGTTTTACACAGAAAAACTTTTATCAAACGGAAGCGTTTTGAAATACACACGTAATATTATGCAAGTTAGAGTGCTGTACAAAAATAACATCATAGGCTTGACTAATGTACGTAACATTAGAAGCAGATAATACAGATATATAACTGAAATGCAACGGAATATATAATATATATGCACAAAATGAAACAAACGTCAAACGTATTAAAAAGAAAGTATCTTCATTTTGCCTAACATGCAAAAGTAACATGTAATATCTGACAACTGACAATGACTGAGGTTTATATTATTAACCATAACATGTTCATCATCATCTTTGATGACATTGACGTCTTCATTTTTTGGGTGGATGGTTATTTGTCGAAAACACCAAACAAACAATATTTCTGTCATCCTAATGTTATATTCAAATAAAATCCAATTTATTACCTTCCTGTTACTCACAGCTTTGGTTTGCAGTTTGTTTTCATGCTAGTGATAGCTTTCCTCTAGCATGTTTTTGTGAAATCGTTCGTTCACTGCACTGTTACAATGCCTTTGGTGTCGTCCAATAAAGGACAGACTTGTGATCACATATTCCACTTTTTGGTATTCATGGCTCTTCCAATGAAATTTATAACGGATGCATGTTACTGCTTGTAGCATTGAACCAAGTGGCAATAATCGGCTATGATTCTGGCGACGGGATGATCTTTTATATCATTTGCCTCTTCTTTTTCATGTTTTTCATCTCTTTCTTTATTTCCTGTCCATGGGTCTTTGCCAGAGAGTGCTACGTTTACGCTTTGCTGGGAACCGAACTGTACTCTACAATAAAGCGGAATGAACTACACATGAAAAAAGAACAAAGAGAATCCTTGGAAAGCTGCGCTGTTTGCATGTGCGTGCAAGCTTGTTTCCATCCTTTGTTCTCTGTGTCTGTGTAAATTGAATGCAACTTGTGAATATAAGACTATTTCGTTCAAATGAAAGTTTAAAGAAAATCTTTTTTTATTTGGCTTCTCTTTCTCCGCTGCTAAATTATCTGGCTTGGAAAAGCTGGCAGACACAATTTTTCATGCTGCCGAATGATGGGCTATTATTTTGGGGTCTAAAATGAATATAATGCGATGTATATGTGTGTGATCGTTAAAAAGAATTGTGGACTCATTACAGTTTGTACTTGTGTTCTGTTGAATTGAATGTGTACATTTTGCGGTTGTTTGTAATTCTCTATAAAACCCAAGTTTTGCTTTACAATACTTTGTTATGAAAGCACTCGACGAAATGAAAAGTTTCAAGGTGCTTTTTGAGCAACCACCAACTTGTGTATGCTTCAACGTTTGACGCTAATTGTGTAAATTTTGGTCGAGTAGTAAGTTCCATAGGGAATTTTAATTAAATATTTTAATCTATTAATTAAGAATGCTTTTAGAATTTAGAAAGGGAGCACATTCGAATGCTGATGATGGATGTAAAGTCGACTTACAAATATACACGTATACAAAAAACTGATTCATCGTGAGGAGTTAAGCAGGCCCGCAGACATAGAGTGAGCTAAACATTCAAGCTTGTTAATGTAGAAACAGCTATTCAGTTAGGAAGTCTAAGGAAAAGCATCCTCACAGAATTGATCTTATTGGAAACAAGTGATCCGGAAAAAATACTTTCGTTGTAAAATAAATTTAATTTGTTACTTATACGGGCTTAATTAGTGTTGAGGAATGCGTGCTAGAAAAAACGAAAGAGCAATATGAAGTCTACACTGCACTCTCTACTGACCGCTGAATTAACTGATCCGAGAATTTTATTTTGGTTTTTTCTTGCCGATTAACCTGCTACTGAAGCTACTGTATTAATAATAGAAAATTAATAATTGTTGAAAATTGAAATCGATTGTTTAATAAAATATCTAAAAGAATGCCAAAGCACGGTTTAGATTTTTTCTTTGATTAAAAACTGACAGGTTGAAAACCCATGTTGAACATGGCATGTTCCTTCCAAATGCTGTATGCTAATCATCGTGTGTTGTGCCAGCTGTAAAAATATAAATCGAATTCAGAGCAACTTAACATGAAGCGTGCAGTGAATTCTATTTTGCAGATCAAACATCGCAATTCCCTTTTGAGACTTGCATCAAATTGCAAATAAATCCACAATGGAATCCATGTTTTATTGTTCTTATTTTTTGTTTATTTTTACCCGATTTTTCTTTAAAAATTGTTTTTGAAAGCAAAACATGTTTTGATAATACACGATATACACATACTGATAAAATAATAGGATGGGATTTAATTTGCATACATTTTCCATTTTTACGTGCCTAGGCTTGCTCAAACATACAAATGCATTCAAATACAATATATTATATTCTATACTAGTAATACATAACTAGGATATTTAGGGAAATATGCAATCAATATTAAACATTTATATTTATCAGCTATTTTTCAAATTTGAAATATAATAGATTTTAAGCGCTGTATACTGGCAAACATTTTTAAATGTCGTTTTATATCATTTATATTTTACATGCGTATTCTAATAAATGTTTAAATTTTATTCACTCGTTAACTTTTAAAATACGATTAAATTTATCATGGTGCAATGAAGAAAGAATGAATGGTTTTAATATAGAAATATTTCAGAATAGATAGCATTCTAGAGTTTACACTTTTAACTAGAAATTGACATGTCAAATATTGATCCAATCCTATACGAATGTGGAATAATATATTTGAAACTTTAGACGAGACGTATTTGATCTAACATATTTACACGTGGTGGATGTACTGGATTAAACTACAATTATTTTGCTGAAGCTGCAAGCAAATCCATATCAAGGTTTGAATTCCAAATAGATATTGCTCATATGAATTTTAAAATAATAAATAAATTTCTCTGATCACAATAAAAATGCAGTAATTTACAAAGAAATCTGATGAAAAAGTCAAGCATTTCATGATAATATTATACATTATGTGTAGAATATTTGTGACAGTTCAAGTCAACAATTGACAACTGTTTAGTGCAAGCAAGCACAAGCTGATAATATTTAAAGTCTACGACAGAGAAAGAGTCTCCTACTAATCGTTTTAGGTACAATATATTTAGCGCGCTGTACATTTGTACAGTTGACCTTATTTACATAATAATTTTTATGCTTATCATCTTAATAATTCGATTCCCTACGCTAGCATTTAAACATGATAACAGACATTAAAAACTCCAATGATGGATGCATTCTTCCTTGCAATGAAACCAACTCATTCTAGTTTGACAAACATAACGATTTAAAACAAGCGACACAATACAAAAGCCAAATAAATGTTAAAGGAATATTATTTATGTATGGTAATGGTAAGTGCATTATTGTATATCCACCACAACTTTTTACAATCAGAAATCACAATCATGCTTTTTTGCGCATTTATACTTACAATAATTTTGACAGAATGTCTATTGTTATTGTTCCACATTCATCTTAAACTAGCCATACACTCAAGGATAGTAATAATCATAATTATGAACTATATATATTTTTACACAAATATTGTATACACGTTTCGACTTACATTTAAGTTTTTGCCTGGAATGTAAATAATATGCTAAATATTCAATCACAAAATATTATTTTGGAAAAATGACTGACAAAACATTTCATAAAATATGAAATCTATATAGCTATCTGTCATGCAGCTTTAAGTAAACTGTTTGCCGAAAATAAGACTATTAAGAAAAATGTAATTTGAATTTGGCAGTCACGTTTAAGTTTTATGCATATATGTACAAGTTTTATGTACAAGTTGTGATGATGATGGACCTTTTATGATATAGTAATGAAATACCATATTTC
Source organism: Entomobrya proxima (assembly GCA_029691765.1). Lineage (NCBI taxonomy): Eukaryota > Metazoa > Arthropoda > Collembola > Entomobryomorpha > Entomobryidae > Entomobrya > Entomobrya proxima. The sequence continues at coordinate 24,911,753 of CM056170.1, read as the reverse complement.
CTAAAAGAATATAGAATGAATACCATGCGTAAAGAGGTTTTTCTCAATATTACAACAGCATTTTGATGTAGTTTATGCTAACGAGTTCAAGATTAGAAATTCAGTCTCGTTCCAACTCGAGATGTTCCAGAAGACCAGCAATCTCTTTGGCCAACGCTTCAGAGGAAGCACAAAGCACGCGTCGGTTGAGGACATCAAATGGACCACCTGAAACGTAAGCAAACACATATATCATGTAGCCAACTTGATGTGATTGTTCATTCATGGTTTAATAAGAATTTTTATGAAAAAAGGAATTTAATGTGAAACTACTGTCACTACATCCCAAAAATAATAAATAAATAAATTGATTAGAACTGAGTGAGTAACAGATGAAAATTGACACAGAAATTTCGGTTTTTACCCGTTGTGTCATAAACCACTCCACCCGCTTCTCTGATAATTAAATCTCCTGCTGCCATATCCCAAGCATGTAGACCAAACTCAAAGTAGCCATCTAGCCCACCACTCGCCACATTTGCCAAGTTCATGGCGGCTGAGCCGAGACTCCGAGTGCTACAATAGTTTTTAATATAAAAATAATTGTATTTACAATATGGAAATTACAACGTATTAGTTCGCTTTCCAAGATCGTGCCACTACTGAGTGTACTTTGTTTCAATCATTATGCTTTCCCTGTGTCAATTTTTTATTTCCACATTAATTTCCTTTTTTCTCTCCATTTTCAATCAAACATTAAATAACCTCCAAAATCACAGATGAAACCACCAGCCTCTTCAATAATTAGCCATCCAGCTGCCACATCCCAAGCATGAAGACCCATATGACAAAAGGCATCTGCCGCACCAGCAGCAACAAAAGCCATTGCACAACAGCATGTGCCTAGATTACGGACGCTGTGAAAATAATGAAAACTTTGAACCTAGAAGGGCACTTGTATCAAATTACCCAAATAAAACGCTTTCGCTAATTCGTTATTCACACTCGCACACAAACTGCCTCTACCCATCAAATATATCTTGGAAAATGACACAGGGGAAGTAGTAATGTGAACAACTTTACGCAATGCTCATATCACAAAATATATATTCTAGTACAATTCACACATAGACTAAAAGTATTTTGGAAATTTTAATGAAAACTTACCCATGACACTTGTCAAGAATGGCCGTGAGGTTCTTAAGAACAACGCGCTTTCTCTCCGGGTCTTTACTTGTTCCACATTCCGTGCAAATCAATGCTTTGCTTAGCTCTAAAAACAATTTTAATACATATTTGATTATGCATTTTTTCTCAATGAAAGCAATTTCATTTACTACAAGCAAAGAAAATTGGCATCCTAAGGGTGCACACACCTGTTTGACCTGACACATGTATTCTTTCTCCATTCAAGTACGCTCCTTGACCAACCCTGGCTGTGTAGTTCTGTTTCAATATTGGATTGCATATTACCCCAATCACTGGTTTTTTCTCAATTAGTAGCCCGATCGAAATGGCAATGAGGGGAAAGGAGTGCACAAAGTTCATAGTGCCGTCCACTGGATCAATTACCCATGTGGGTGCATCGGTTAACACACATTTTTCTCCTCCCGAAACTGATTCTTCTCCAATAAATCTAGTCATTACAAGAAGAAAATCGTATTATGCACCAATATTTAGCTATTCAATTTTCATGCAATCTGGTAACGGTTATCGTAAACAAAGTTTAACGATGCCGTGATACATAAACACACAAAATACAACTACATGAGCTCTATCTAGCAGTAAACAATCAACTTACTTGTGATCCGGGAACGCTTTCTTCAGACCATCTATGAGAAGTACCTCCACTTCCTTGTCGGTTTCCGTTACAAGGTCAATATCACAGCTTTTTGTTTCTACTTTCTTTGCCTTGACGAACGCGTTTCTGATTACCTACAAGAATATGGTTCATATGAATTTGTTTTTCATAAAATCAGCGTCTTATGGCTTCGTCATAATTGCACGAACCTCCGAGGCTTGCTCCACCAGCTGCATGCAAACGCTGTAATATTTGTCGAGATCATGAGCCATGATTGTTGTATAATGGCAATTCACTGTTTCCAATTGTGACAGGTTGACGAGTGGCAAAGACGACTGAATAAGCTCAACCAACGCGTTCACTTCAAAATCAAGGGTTGTGCTGATGAAAACTTTGTGTTGCAGAGATGTGTTGCAGAGGTTGGTGTAGACAAAGGAGTTGAGCACCTCACGCTACCAACTTTTTAAAGAACAACGGGCGTATTTTTTATGTACTCCAAACGACCACTTTAGTTTTTTTCTTTAAAAATGCCTGTGTAATATCAAAATAAAAAGAATTTATTCATACAGAATTACACACATGGTCAAATATCTCTGGAGGAACAGTTTTGTACTGTGTATAACAATGTTTTTGTTTTCAAGAACACTATTTTATCTTATAGAGATTTTGCACAGGAAACTGAGCATGTGCTTGTAGGTTGCAAACCTGTGGCTAACTACCTACATTCCAGAGTATAAATGTAAATATCATTTCATGAAAAAATCCCTTTAACAGAGTTACTTTAACGCAACCAATTGTATATAAGACATGAGATGAAAACTCGTGTCTGTTGCCTGTTGTTGTACTTTTCCTTTCCTCTCGACTAGGCAAACAAACTTGATGTCAAAGTCAAAGTACACCCTGTGGAATATTTTCCCTTTCATGCACAATAAAAGTTGTTTGCTGTCTATATACAAAAAAGGCAAAAACACTTGTCGGAAAAAGTGTGGAACACAGAGCACATGTATGTACGCTTATAGCGCGAGTTGTACACAGCTACCACAAATGAGAGCAATGAGCAATTATGTCTCTTTCTTTCTAATAACAAGTTCTAGTCTCTGAAAAAATCTTTTTCTTTCCATGTCAGCTTATTATAGTACCCCAAACAAAGGTGAAACTAAATATTATATACAAACGGGTAGATGTAGAAAGAATTATTGCTTTGGTTCATTAGTAAATTGCTTCTTTTCTCTCAAACGCAATTTAGCAAAAACAAGAGCTACGAGGAAAATTACTGGAACTTACGACTTATGCCTGCCAATTTAGTATGCAACAACAATAAGCTTGCAGAACGGACTGAATGGAGTAAGCGTGATACGTGCTTCTATCTTCATTTCTTGATACAGAGGCAGAGGCAGGAACAAAAAGATTGAATATTGCAAAAAATATTGTGGTTAGTCATAAAGGAAAAAGGTTGGAGTATTCGGTCTGCGCTTACATTTTATTGTACATGAAACATTTTCCTTCCATCCGAATGTTTACTTTTTGGCTTTGCAAAGCAATAGTGGGTAGTATCACGCTAGTATATTAAGAGTTTTGTTCATCATGCCACTTTCATACTATCATTTCCACGTTACAGGTTTAGTCTTTGGAAGTTTTTCAAGTGCTTTTGGAACGTTCAATTTCAACCACATAGTCTAGCCGTGCCTCTTACGAAGCAAAACATGTGCACGTCAAGTTAAGTACTTTTGTCAAACTTCATGAATATTATAATGATGACGGTATACAAAAGACAGCATAATTTAAATATGTTCAGAATCGCGGAGACAAAGCATCAAAAGCGAATAGTGATGACGTAGAGACCACGGAGCCATTTAGCGTAAATGCAAATCAGATTAAATGATAAACTCGACAAGATACACTATACACATCACAATTCACATGGTGTTAACATGACCAATAGATGTGGTTTTTATAGGATTTATACATTCAACCATTCAAGTACGTTATAACGACAATACAATATTAATATTTGTTCAAACATAAGGTATGAAATGCATATAATATGCATAATATGTATGTACATAATGTTGGAACGGTATACCTTATCGTATCCGTTCAATCTCTTTGAAAACCCAAATCAAACATGCATTTATGTATTTCGGCCCCCAAAAAAGTCGAAATTGTATTTTAAACTTATCTGGTTTCCATCATTATGATGAAAATGATGAAAAGTATATGGTAGTAGGCATTTTTTAAAGTTGTTATCAGTTAACATCTTTGAGTTGACATCAACAAACGCCACGTGATTTGCTAAAATAGACTATGCCTATAACAATCCTATAACGATCGTTCCACCCGAAAGTGACAACAGAAAATTGTGTGGCTCCCTATCCTATACACCATACAACATTCAAGGTCTCGAAGTCTCTGCTATGCTTTAGAGGAGGAAACGGTTGTGCTGGAATCTTATGTGTTGCACTGCTCATCGTGCTGACAAATATTACACAAAATGTTATATCGCTATCTGAACCGACTAAACCGACATATAGCAAATTCACAAGGATCCATAAATAGCCTTAATATGAAAAATCTCCCTTCATTGTTTCTTTCCTGTTTCAAAGATATCTCTTACCTACCTAAGTTCGGGTTAAGAAGACGTGATTTGCTAATGAATAAAAACGTCCATATTATCTTGCGTGAGTCTATATCTCATCATTATGTTTGTAACAGACTGTACCAAAATCAAGTAACAAATTGCTATTTCTTTTTGATGATGAGCGTGAGTTATGACATTTTAGATGACAAGGGTTAGTGGAAAGGTAAATCATATAGACCGCTTATAGCAGAAACTCGATCCAACAACCTAGTATGAAGTATGAATCCATCTTACTATTCCTATATCAGATTGCGATTTATTCGCCAAACAGCAAAGCTGTGTTTTTTGGTATTATATTCTATGAAACAGCACAATAGCTACCTTTTATTCCAGCAAAACTAATAGGATTTTTATCTCACTTCTAGTGTCAGTAATTTAATTGGTTGTCAGAGTGTCTTATATCTGATACTTATTCAATACTGAGAATTATCCGCTGTTCTTGCTGTACTAAACACAAGCCCCTACATAATATTCTTTCAGCTTTGTCTTTCATCTTTCTTATTTTACGGGCGCCCACCACAATGAATTAGGATCTATGAAATTGGAAAAATTTCCTAGTATCTTCCTCCTCAGCGCACATTATTATGTAATCCGCCCACAGCGGTACAATTTCATTTCCTTAATTGCTTCCATAATATTATTTTTGGCCACCCACACGGGGAAACTTGAGTGAGACAAGATCGATCCACACATTAAAATTTTGTGTGTACACAAGACAACTTTTCTATTATGGACAAGTGGACTCTCTACTTTAAAAATATGATCTAGAGCAAGTAGAATAGAAGATATAATGTTGATTTTTTGCAAAGTTTTGTTTTAGATTCGAATAGAAAAGTTTGTTTACACTAAAGAAAAAGTACTGTAGAACATAACAACATCGTAGATTAGTTTTTCGCAAATCGCACTATATTATGATATTATATAAAGTATTACTCACAACCAATGCAGATACGATGATCAAATAGTTGCAGTTGCAGGTATGCCTTCTGTTTCAACCATGAGACGCATCATTCCCAGCTTTCTTTCTCTGTATTAAGTTGTTTCCGAAACTTGCATGCTTTCTCAGCTACGCTGGCTGTCTACTCACCAACCCAGTATTACATACCAAATTAACACCAGCTTTCATTTTCATATACTGACTAAAACACTATGTGATTTTTAAATTTAAAACAGGGAAGCTATGTAGCTCAGATAAAAGTGATTAACTGGAGAACATTGGCAAAGTGTGACACATAAACTTTCAATTCCTACAAAAACTCAATACAAATTACATGAAAAGCCTAATAGTAAAATTGATACGATGTATGCAATAATCACATGACACAACTTTCAAAAAAGGGAGAATGGGGACTACAAAGAGTAGAAACAAGAAGGACGTCAGACGTCCTTCCCATTTGCAACTAAAATGCTGGCTCCTGTACCCAGGGTCCTTTAGCTAGATTTGTTTGTTTGCCTGATCGGAGAATTTTTTGCAAGTTTTGCACACACTGGCTCACAATTTACATGGTCGCTGCCAGTGTACCATAACCATGTCAGGATACGGCACACTGGCAGAGACCTAGTAAAATATTTTGTGCTCTCGCTCCTAGTACTAATGCCAGTCTGCTAGTCTCTGAAAATGTGAAGGAAACCTTCACAAAATAGAAAAGCCCACCGCTTAGCAGTATACTGCATGCTGCTAGCTAACAACTTGGAGAAAAACACATAGCAATTTTTGTAGCAACCAGACAGACGAGTGGCGAACTATATACGATTATTTTGGTTGCGAAAAGTCTATATTTTCCACAAAATAATATAGCACAGCAGTGCTGCATAATAGAGACAAACCCGAGATAGACTTTATAAGTATAAAAGTTTCCCTCCTCCGCACACACGGCACGGCGAAAAGTTGGTCGATCAATTTTCTGCTGTGAAGTAACACTATATAGCACCGGAGGAAAAACTAGGTCACCAAATATAGACCTTGCCACACACAAAACGCACACACAGTTTGGCACACATTCTCAGTTTTTACAACAGAATAAGAACAGAACAGACATTATGTATTGCCTTACTTGTTTGTTATAGCTGAGCATTAGAATAGTCGTCATCAATAATACGTCATGTCAAACCAAAATGCATACACTGACTGATTCTGTTTGCAAAAATTAAATTAAGTTGCAGAAATGAGTTCTTTTGTGAAATGAAGAACTACAGGCAGCTCATGATGCTGGAAGGTTAGGATTTTATAAATTTTTATATTTGTATTTGGTCAATAAGTCAATAATAAATTGTTTATGGTTTGTTTGTGTACAATGCGTAAAAATAAATTCCTGGTTTTCTCCAATTTTTTATTTTTGGGGTTTCTTAAAAACGAAAATAGCTGACGTTTTTATACCTGATAATGTAAATGTAAAGCTTTATACTGTGAGCAATGGAGTATGGAATTCGTTTGGATGCACGCACATACAAAATGTATGAGGAAAATGTGGGTCACCATTTTGGAAAGCTGTATGCTATCCATTTTTGCAGCTTTTTTGCCACTGTGCCCATAACACAACTGCCTACTACTGTCTCCAATCGTCACAGGCTTTTAGGATTTCTGCTATATTTTAGTTTCTATTTCGCATTGTCTGACCCTCCTGCGTATTAATCCGCGTAAAATATTCTCCTTTTCATGCGTACTTACAGAAGAGGGAGCAATAATAAGAAGCGCAATCCATGGAGTGCGAAATAGTCGAATGAGTCACTAGACAAAGCCCGTAGTATGAAATTCCATATAGCACCATCCCGCATATATAGGAATATCGAAGCCAAAAGTCTCTATACACGATATGCGTAGATTTGGCAAATTAAAAGAAAAAGACAGAAAAAACGCAGGCAGTCACAGTCACAGTAAAATTTGCTTCTCATGTTGCTGCCTCCTTTAGGAAGAATTATATATCGTCATCGTCTCTTAGTGGTTTGCATCATGGAGCGAGAGTTTATAGCACCAAGACAGGGAACAACGAATGCATGGGGGAACAACAGCAACTGAAGCAAAAACATGCGTACACACACTCTACTGCTTGCAGTAAAATTCAGTAGCATCATCTTTCTACCGAATGTACCAAATGCGTTATGGGACTACAACTAAAACCACTCAAGAGTCTAGGGGGAGTCAAATTGCGAATTTTGCAAAGGAAAATGAAAATCGATACCCTTCCGAAAGCATTCCTTTTTTGGCTAGAAACAAACCCACAACTCAAGGGACAGAATTTTCAATCACGACCGCTACATTATTATTCAAGTAGGCATTTTTGTGCTTCTGTTTGTAATGTTCCGAAAACCTGGAAAATCTAACTTGCTGGCGCACCGCCGTTTTTGACATTGATTTATTGATTTTGAGCAGTATCTCGATTGCATTTCCCCTTCAAAGCGCAAACTTATAATAGAAAGCTTCGTGAATACAAAAAAAAATTGTTTTTATTTTGCTAAAAGCAACGAATAATGATACAGATTCACTTGTACAAAAATAAATTGTTTTTATTTTGCTAAAAGCAACAAATAATGATACAGATTCACTTGTACAAAAATATATTATGTTCCAACTAACTTCAGATCTGTTTCACTCTTACGTGGACCTCTAACATTTTTTAAGTAAAATGCTCCAACTACAATTAAAATGACAATTCCTATGCAAACTAATCCTCCAAATAATAGGTATCCAGCAGTGGGTAATCTGGAAACGAGCCGAACCTGTGGTCCAATCTCGTCATCGATCCGAGCTCGCTCTTTAAACCAAATGATTGGGAAATACACCTTTGGCACCTTTTCAAATATATTGTATTCGGGGAATGGCTGAAGCAGTATGTTGATCTGGAGAGATGCAGATACTTGAAGTGGTATTCCAGTGTGCTATATATATAGAACAAGAAAAGCACGATTGGACATTATCTTGATGACACCAATAAAATGATAAGCACTAATCAGGTACAGCATCACAGACAAATGATACAATTGTTTCGTTTTTGTTAAATGAGTTTTCCGCGTGTATGCAAACGTACCTTTTCAAGATCAACGAACATTTGGTGTAAATTCTCGTTAGGAGACATGCCTTCCACTGCTTCTTTATAAGAGGGATCCGCATTGAAAAAATGCGGAAACGTAATGAAAGCCGGTGCCCCCCATCTATGTAAAAATGCATATTACACAAAATCTGTTTGAAAATCTTCGCTTCAAAATTAAAGTCAAAATCGGCTTAACCAATTCTACTAAAATGTAAACCTACTTGCAAGTGGATACATCTATGGCTCCATGTGGTGGACAGTCCCCACTTGGACAGAAACACTCAGTTCCCGGTTTTCGAGTAAAGTTATCGAAAACATGTTCATCGCCCCAATAGCGATATCCTTGAATGCCTTCTACCTTAACTTCTTCCTTATACACCAAACTAATCATTCGACAAATGTCTGGACTAAACAGTGAAACAGTGTCTCCTTTCTTTGGATGGGGCAGAAAAAATTCCCCCGCAGAACCATCCAACTTCCCACAAGGGTATTCAAAGGCAGAAGTGGGATTTTCATAGTTCCACATTGCCAATTTCCCAAATTGCCTAATGTTTCCCTTTCCGGTGAACATGTTAAAGATGCCATCATACGTTTCCGAACCATTTCGAGTATAAAACCAGCCAAACTTATCGAAAGGAATGGTGATGGGCAGTAGCCCTGGCGGTACAATTCCAGCAAGATCCAGAAGGGGGTCAGAGTATCCGTCGAATAGAAACTCACGTACTTTCCGAGTCACTGAAAGTGGTGTCCTTAAAGTAATCATGGCACCATTAAGTAAATTTTTTACCCACACTGGATAGTTTCGTATAGAAAAAGCAGCAGCAGTGGCGGGGATGTTAATGGTTGTGACTAAATCATCTAAAGAACCCTTCGATAATTCGGGTTCAAAAAACCAGGTTTTATTTTGCAAAAACGTCACCGTATCATTCTTGTCATTCCAGCTCAACACAACTTTCCTTCGGTCCTCCCTAAGTAGTCATTACAATTTTTATTATGGTTGATACTCTAAATGACAAGAAATGCTTCTTGTTCTGAAATATGGGGCAATGCGATACTAGTACAGACTCACTTGAAAACATAGGGTCCCATTTGGGTCAACCTGGGCTTTCGTATGCTTTCATCCTCATTGTGTATATCTTGTGGATTTGTCCAGTTCCACATGTAAAACTCTATGTAAACAGGTATCGGGGTAACTTCCCAGAGTTCATTGCTATATGAGTCTTCCGAAAGCACAAGTTGCTGCACGTACATGTCACATGTTAATAGGCAAAAATTATGTCATTGAGGTGTAAAAGGTGTGAATTACGTATAAAAATGTTTACCTTGTAAAGTACAAAATCGAATAATTTTGCCCAAAAACCTAGAAACAACGACCCAGTCAAAATGAGAAAAGCTCCTGCAAATGCACTCGCTTTGATTTGACAACTAATTGCTGAGCTCATTTCTGCTTTTTACCCGTTGAAACCAGACTAATGTTAAGTTATGAAAAATTACGCCAAGGATTTAGAAATACTTTGTAGTTCATCCTACGAAGTAATGCTAAATGAAGTCGACATTTTAAAATTCGATTCCAGTTTAATTACTTCATGCTCTTATCACCTTCCTCGATAATAGCACATGTGCAATCGTCTATTTATCACCAGTACAATTAGAAATCTAAAATGAACTTATCCAACCCACTCATGTGGACACAATCGACTTTTGATGATCAACTCTTTAATCCGGAAAATTGAAGTTCATTCTCAATATCTGTCACTTTTCAGTCGTTTCATTCACATGTCACACACAAGGTAAAACTGAAAATGAGAGTGTAGAATACTCAATGATTCAAGTTAGATAATACTTACTTTATTTAACCATATCAAAATGCTCTCTGGACTCCTCATACAAAGGATAATACACTATTTTTGTGCACTACTGTTACTAAATCACAACTTTCACAGCGGTTCATGAACGCGATCCAAACATACACCATAACCATAAGTCACAAAGTGACAACAAGTTACATGCATACATATCTTATTTCGCGTTCCTGGTGCATAAAACAAAGTTTGCTTTATTTTGTACACTGGGTTGCGGGTTTAAAAGGGGCTTGAACTCACATTCAATTAAAGTTGAACTTGCCTCTTTCTTCTATATTGTAAATATCAAATACTGTGGTTGATGCACTACTTTACATGTTTTAGTCTAAAACTTGTTAAGAATCGAAGATTCTTTCTAATTTCCTATTCCGGCCGTCCGGCCGTCTGGCCGTCCGGCCGAACACGTTTTTCTCCGAAACGGCTAATCCGATTCCAACCAAATTTGGTATACAGACTCTGGTGAACCTCCGACAGAACCCTTATGAATTTCAGGTCAATAGGTCAACTCCAAAGGTCAGAGGTCACCAACGTCACAAACATTTTAAATAGGACCTATATCATGTGACACATGATTTTAGGTCCATTTTTGACCAGGATTACGCATCCACAGTCCGTTTGTTAAAATTCGGATTGTAAGGTCCTGAAATCAGGGCCTTAATTTTTGAATCCGCTAATTTAATGGATCTATGCTGTGTGTGACACAGAATAATAGGTCCATTTTGACCAGTAATACAATATGATATCCATATATTAAAATTTAAACTATTTATGGTCCCTGAAATCAGGGCCAGTTAAAATTTCTAATGCTGATAATTTAAATGGATTCTAAGGCTGTGTGACACAAGATTAAGGTCCATTTTGACCAGGATACAAATATATATCCATAGTTAAAATTTTCACTATTTAGGCCTGAAATCAGGGCCTTAATTTTCGAATCTGCTAATTTAAAATGATCTAAGCTGATTGACACATGATTATATGTCAGCATATTTGACCAGCGAATACAAATATGATATCCATTAGTTAACAATTTAACTATTTAGGCCCTGATTTTGGGCCTCTTAATTGTTAAATCTCCAAATTTAAGGATCTATGCTGTGTGGACACATGACTATGAGGTTCCATTTTTGACCAGCGATAACAAATATGGTGTCCGATTAGTTAAAATTTAACTATTAAGTCCTTATTTGGGTCCTTAATTGTTATTATTCAAAATTAATGGATATAAACATGGTGACAACATGATTTAAGGTCCGTTTTTTGACCATGAATACAAATTAGGGTCCATTAGTTAAAATTTAACTATTTATAATCCTGAATTGGTCTCTTAATTGTTAAATATTCAATTATGGATAATCATGTGTGACACATATTTAAGGTCCGTTTTGACCATGCTTTACAAATTTGTTTCCAATAGTTAAAATTTAACTATTTAAGACCTGATTTGGGTCCATTAATTGTTAAATATTCACAATTAATGGATATATCATGTGTTACACATGATACCAGGTCCATTTTTTTCCAGGATTACAAATCTGTGGTCCATTTGTTAAAATCCGTTTGTTTACGGGCCGAAGGCCCCGCCCCGGGGTTCTAATCTTCGATTCTTAATTACTGCATTTGCTATTGCTTTATTTTTGTAAATAAGATTCAAAAGATTCTGATAAGAAAGTTCATCAATTTGGATTCTGCTAAATTAAATGAAGCGTTATCTTCAGTATCGATATTGCAATGTCCTGCTCGGCGATGCCTTTTAATACAAAAAGCAGTTTCTTACAAATAGTACTATGTTAGGCAGTAGCACGCTATGAAAATGTTTAAAAAAATCGTTAGGTGGTGTCTCAACAATGAAAGGTTAAAACTCCAGAAGACTGATAAGGATATTAAGAAGCAAACATTTAATTTTCCCCAAGATTCAATCACCCGCGTACATACACACACAAATTAATGGAAAGTCCATTTTTATACATGGATGAATGCTTCCGTCCATTTTGCATAATTGTCTGTAACTGCCTACTGCCTGAGTTCTTAAATAATATATACTTTAATTAATTACTTATAATGAAAAGCTCAAAGACATTTGGTTATCTGACCGTTAACATTTTATGTAAAAAAATATTAAAAAGTTTTATCTGCAAATACTGCTCAAAATTTGAAAACTCAAATTCTACTATTACTGCCAACAATTGACTATATTACAACAAATTTAAAGCTCTCCTTTATTGAGTAAAATATTATAAACGCCTATACCAGAAACAAGAGGATTATTTGGGACAAGATTGGACTGCGCAATTTTCTCAAACTATTTTTGATATGCCAAGATTCACTTTATCACGGACACACCAACATGAGAGAAAACCAATGCTTTCAGAACTATTCAATTACAAATTTTCCAGATTCACTATTCAATTTTTTACACTCAGGAATTATAAAGTGATATAAAAATTGTGAGACTTTTCAAGCTAGAAAATGATATCTTATCTACATGCGCTTCACCGCATCAGTGTTCATTTACAGACACATTTACATATTGGGACCATTTACAAACTTTACCAAAATAATTTTCACTACTTATCATTCAATTAGCTAAAACTAAAACTACCTTACAAAATTCCCTAGCCTAATGCAGTAGTGTCAGGATTTAAAACAAAAGGGAAAGTAGAGCAAACTGATTGTGAGTTGGTGGGTGTTTAGCTTTTCAATTTCCAACAATATTGATACTGAACTCTTCTTTCATAAATTAAGATTTTGACAGCGATAAGTACAGGTGGTGACAGGCAACGAAATTAACCATACACATAACCTATGATAAGTAGGTACTTGGCACTTGGCACAATTACAATGAAAGACTTTTGTGGTCGCGTCGTCACGTACTATATCGGTGCCTGATGTGAAGCTTGGTGAACAAAGACAAGAAGGTAGTCTCTATTTTCCCCATTTGCTGGACAAATGCGGCAACCAAATACACCGTCTGATATACACTGCCTGTTCGACTCAGACTCTGGAGTGGAGTTCGGATAGTTCGGAACTTGTTGACGATGCGTTGGGAAGAATTTTCAACAAGTTTTTGTAAAAACGGGGATTTTGTAATTGTTGGGTTTAAATTAGTGAAGTTGTACTGAACACGAAAACTGTGTAAAAGTGACGTTTTGTGGGTGCTTATCGTCTGGCATGTGACGGGAGCATTATGGGCGATCAACCTGAGACTGCTGGAGTCCCTGATTTCTTGGTAACTTTGAAATCCTGACACTAGCAGTTGTAATTATATGAAATATATAACAAGTTTCTGCATTTTATTATGTCTTTTTAGTTGAATTTGGGACTTCCACCTGTTATTGGAAGCTTTGCTGACAACTTGGAGCGCTACAAGAGAGTAGAAGATACTCCGTTGCACCGTTTCCGGGATAATGTTAAGGCTGTTAAGTGTCCAAGGGACATTCTGTCGCTGTTGGAGGTGAATCCTACCCAGCTGCCATTAGCGGTTAAGGTGAGTTTATGAGTTGTTCATGACCATGAATTGAAAAATGTTATTATACGTTTTAAAGGAATTGTTTAATTTGGCTAATTAGGTAAAACGGAATCCTGCAACTGGGCAGATTATAGCTTATGAAGAAGCGGAAACTTCGGTCAGTGTGGAAACACCCCATAACTCATTGTCACTTAATCGAGCTCCTGGAAGGAAAACTGATGGATTGAAGGGGTGTTCAGCAAATTTGCCATTTTGGCCGGGTGGATTTGACGAAGAGAAGGAGGAGAGAGTGAAGGAAACTACAGCAAAGTTTGGTGCCATTTCTCTGGATGTGGACCAAAATGAGGCAGAACTATTTAAGGAACTGTTCGAAAAGGGTAAACTGAAACTTCATCTGTCTACGTAGCCAATATTAGTAAAGGCGGAATTCTATACATAATGGTATCTTTTCTATACAGATTTGCAAACGATTCCACCGGGATTTGTGGAAGGAATGGGTTTGACTTCAGCACAAATGGGCAATAAGTCGATTAAAGAAATGCATCTAAAGGTGAAGCATATTTCTTTGTAATGCAGCAACTGTTTACTAATTTAATATTTCATGTTTCAGAGGATTGTAATTGTGTTTCATTTATGAAATGTAGGAAGAGCTAGCTCAAAACCCAGTTAACTTTTGGGACGTAAAAAAGAAGAATGACATGGATTACGAACCCTCAGCTTCCAAGGTCGCGAAGCAAGAAAGACAAGTGAAGCTTTTACTGAAGGAAGTAGATGATGACTTGTTAAATCCAGAAGTGCAGGTAAGAGTTCAGCTTAAGCTAGTGGTGGTCCTACGCCTGGATGAAGTATATATTAGTATAAAGGATAAAAGTATAAAATTCTAAGTACAATGTTAATGGTCGTAATATATAATACAGAATGGAGTTTCCAATGTTGCACCAGTTTTAAAAATCAGTAAATCTCAGTCCCGGACCAACCCTGTGATAATGCCTTGGGCGGAACAAATAGACGTTACAAAACCAATGTTAGACTTTGAGCAAAAGGTTCCAAATATGGCTTTTAAGTACCCTTTTGAGTTGGACACGTTTCAAAAACAAGCGATTGCAAAGCTAGAGGACCATGAGAATGTGTTTGTTGCTGCTCATACGTCGGCTGGAAAGACTGTCGTAGCTGAATACGCTATTGCTTTGTCATGTAGACATATGACCAGGTATACTTTATTCAAATTTTAATTAACGGTTTACTCTTCGCTATTCTCTTGTTGGTTAATTTTATACTAAAATAACTCATAATTCTACTTACTTGTCTTCCACTTCTAGAACTGTGTATACGTCTCCCATTAAAGCCCTCTCTAATCAAAAGTTTCGCGACTTCAAAAACCAATTCGACAGTGTGGGGCTAGTTACTGGCGACGTACAAATCAATCCCGGTGCTTCCTGTTTAATAATGACCACGGAAATCTTGAGATCAATGTTGTATAATGGCTCCGACGTTATCAGGGACCTTGAGTTTGTGATTTTCGACGAGATTCACTACCTCAACAATGAAGAGAGAGGACACGTCTGGGAAGAAGTGCTGATAATGCTACCTCAACACATAAGCATAATTATGCTTAGTGCTACTGTCCCAAATGCCCTTCAGTTTGCCAACTGGGTGGGAGAAATTAAAAGAAAGAAGATTTTTGTTATAAGCACACCAAAACGTCCAGTACCCCTGGAGCATTACCTATATACAGGATCTGGTGGAAAAACTAGGAACGAAATTTTTAAAGTTCTGCAAGCGGAAGGCGAATTCATGAAGAGAGGTCACGATGAGGCTATCGAGGCGAAAAGGTCCCGTCAGAAAGCCCATGACAAACAATTTGGTCCAAAAGGTGGAAAAAACCAAATGAGCGAATCAGCAGAAAAGACAATGTACATTGGACTTGTCAGCTTTCTCAAAGAATATGTAAGTCTGAGTTGTTGTGATTATGAAAAACTTAAGTAAATGCTGGGTATGATAATAGCCTAATTTCGGATTGAATTTCAGGATAAGCTACCGGTTGTCATCTTCACATTCTCCAGAAAACGTTGTGACCAATATGCACAAATGTTGAGCAGTACCGATTTGTGTACTGAAACGCAAAAATCAGAGATCCATTCCTTCTTTATGAAAAGTATTGCCAGACTGAAGGGAAGTGACAGAGAGCTTCCACAGGTGCGTCTAGTGCATGAAATGTTGAAATGTGGAGTAGGTGTCCATCACAGTGGTATTCTTCCCATTTTGAAGGAAGTTGTGGAAATGCTTTTCCAGAGGGGCCTTGTCAAGGTAAATTGTTAAACTGCTGTAACTATTGGGACGAGCTTTGCACTTAAGTGACTTAAACTCAAATCCACATTTTGTTTTTATAGTTGCTGTTTGCCACCGAGACTTTTGCCATGGGTGTCAACATGCCTGCTCGAACGGTTGTATTTGATTCCGTCCGCAAACACGATGGCATATCATTTCGAAATCTGAATCCGGCAGAGTACATTCAAATGGCTGGCCGTGCTGGGAGACGTGGTCTTGACACCACAGGCACAGTCATAATTTTATGCAAAACCTTTGTTCCTGATGCTTCAGAGCTCAAGTCAATAATGCTTGGCAAAGCGGCCAAACTAGAATCCCAGTTCAGACTGACCTATAGCATGATTCTGAATTTGTTGAGGGTGGAAAGTCTTACCGTGGAGGATGTTATGAAAAGAAGCTTCCTTGAGGCTGGTTCCAGGAAATTAAACGTGGACGAAACCAAACGCAAGCTCAAAATCATTCGTAATAAAGTCGGTGAGCTAGAGTGGGAAGGTGAGGAAAGAGACACGAGGTTATTGCGCTTTTATCGGCAAGCCAAGGAGTGTATCACCTTGCAAGATAGCTTGTTACCCTTCATGAAGGCCCATACTCGTCAAGGAATTCTCTCTCCTGGCCGAGTTATCCTCTTCCAGCGGCTGCCCAGATATACCACAAGATTTGGCGTAATTATGGAAGTACATCATCCGAAGAATGATCCGAGCAAATTTACCGTGTTTACTCTTTCATGTAATGTGGATGACATGCCTCTAAAAGAAAGAGGGCTGCAAGTGTCGGACTGTGAATACGTCGATTTACTGGAAGGTAGCAATCCAGCTGACTTGGACAAATTGTTCTTGAGATTTCTTTACATGGCACACAACTCGCTGCTGGAATTCGTCCCATCACTTAACCCGTACGGATATATTTCGCATGAAATTATCGAAGTGGAATACGCAGAGATTTTGGATATTGTAGACACGTGCTGTAGAATTGACTACAGTACCATACAGAATGATGTTCGTCGCCGGCAGCTGGAACGGTTTCGGTGAGCACAAATTTCTTTGCTGAAATTGAAATGTATATTTCTTGATATATATTATTCATCTGTAATGCCGCGTTTTTTTATTGTAGACGGGAGCTACCCACCCCCAATGTGTTGAAACTGGTGGAAATATTGGAATCTCTCCATCATCAACACATGGGTGTTCATTTGCTAACTCCAAACGAGCGTTTGATCCCATCAAAGGATCTTAATTTAGTAAATGAAGTGTTGCGCTTCCAAGAGAGTAAAGTAAATCTCAAGGTTCGTCAGAACATAATGGGTCTATGGGGCGATGCGCAGGACTTCCTTAACAAGTTTCGAGAGACGTTTTGTTACTTGCAACTTCGGGATACTGAGGAATACTTGGACTTTATGTTGTCTCCACGTTCTTTGCGTCTTCATGAGGAATACGAGAGTAGGGTCAAGGTTTTGAAAAAGTTAAAATATATTGATGATGAAAATCTAGGTGAGTTGATACATCTAATAAAAATCGAAACAAGTGTAAAGCATGTCATGTGGCAATAATCTAAGGTATTTTCTGTAGTCCAATTAAAGGGTCGTGTGGCCTGTGAAATGGGCAACCAGAACGAACTGATGGTTACAGAAATGGTGCTTCACAATGTATTGGCCGATGCGCCTCCAGAGGAAGTTGCTGCATTGCTGTCATGCATGGTTTTTGAAGTTAAAAACGCGGAGGAACCAACTTTGAAACAAGCAGGAGGACTTAAGAAAAGAGTGGAAACAGTTAAGGAAATTGCAAGAAATATTGGCGAAGTACAACGGGAATTTGGAATGAAGGAACCTGTCGAGCAGTTCGTTGAACAGTTCAAGTTCGGCTTGGCCGAAGTAGTCTATGAATGGGCTTGTGGAAAAGTAAGTTATCATGTTACAGTTTTGATTCTTCGTCATCAGTAAAATTATCCCAATCCTTTTATTACTATTTTTTTGTTCATTCATTCATCAGGAGTTCTACGAAATCATGAAACTGACTGATGTACAAGAGGGACTAATCGTGAGGACTATACAACGCTTAGATGAAATGATAAGGGATGTCAAGGACGCTGCCAGGATTATTGGTGATCCGTCTTTGAAGCGAAAAATGGAGGAAGCCTCGGAATGCATCAAGAGGGATATAGTTTTCGCTGCTAGTTTATACACGCAGTAAAATCTACTATTTTGTCTTTCATGAAACTTCTTGTCAAATAACTTTACGATATTATAAAGCTGTATTAAAACATGGAATATATTATTATATATTTAAAAATCATAGTTGGTTATTATAAATGTAGAGGTAAAATAAAATTTATTATTATGGTATCATTATGTCATGTCTATTGAAGTTTAATGTGAACAAATAATCCAAGGCTAAAATGTCACATATAAGTCGTCGATTAAATTTATTTAAACTTAGCGAACCAATGCCAATAACTAACAATGGATAATTGGTTTGGGTGGAACGTTTGGGAACAACGTTTGTTCAACAAACACATCACTCTTGTAGTTCATTAAAAATGCATGAAATCTTTGTTCATTGTGCATTGACATATATGTAGCTGGAATCTGGACTCATTCGTAGTCTATGCACTATGCTAATAATTCAGTCTTCTGTTAGCATAATATGCATATTAGCACAATATTTCAGAATCATGCAAAAAAAAGCATACACCTCCTCCTCAGATCTACAGTTAGGCTATAAATTTTGAACCCTTGGCACTTTCGTTGGATTTGTTTGCGAGTTATCATCTGGTTTTTTGGATGTTGAGCAAACAGCTTGTTGAGCTAGTACAGCGTCGGCAAGTGTTTTCACCTGCGCTTCAACCAACTGGCATGGTAGCCCTCGGCTGATCCTTTGTTCGTGCTCACCCGTAACTAAATTTTAAATATTAAATGGTTTCACACAATATGAATGACAATCTTAAATTTTATTTCAAACTAATCGTGATTTTCCATAAAGAAGTAATTTCGTACGTAAAATTCAAGTTAAAACCACAGTTTAGTAGATCATACATTCATCAAGTGGAACAAAAAGGCTACCTGTCGCCTCTGTTGTGTGAAACGACAGGGACAATTAGTTAAAATTCTTCAAACAGTGATACAATCCAAAAGGTGTGACGGCATAAATGGTGTTATTTCCCGTACCTTAATTGTCGTGATCTTGGTTCTTTTGACAAATTTAAAGTGTTCTACTATAATACGATTTAGGATAGAGGAGACCTCAGTCTTACAAATATGATTCGCTCTAAATCCGAACCGGAACTTGTGGAGACGCCATCAAAATCCGAACCAAAGACACCAACAAAGCCCCGTTATGTGGACCGATTTGTACCATCCAGGGCGGGTAATGGCTGGCATATGACCTTTCCAGAGACTCCCACCAGCAAGGTAGGTTAATTGATTTTGATCTTTTAAATTGTAATTTTTGGTTATTACGTGATAATGCATTAAACAAGTTTGAGAACTTTGGCATTTTGTTGTGGCAGTGTAAAGACAATGATTGTGGTAGTACCACTGACCCGGATTTGCTTATGAAATCCGAGGTAGAACTGGAAAAGACGCCAAAGGATAGGGAAACTGCGTACTCATGTCTGCTTAAAAATGAGATCCTGGGCTATGACATGGTTTCCCCGGATGTTTTGAATACACCGAAGCGACGAGCAAGTCGCAGATTATTTCATGTGAGTAAATATTTATCATTAAGTATTAGTTTCATAAATTAATGGTGTGGTTGTTTGTTTTGTAGTTTGACTCCACAGAAAGACCACTTTCCAACTTGAATTCTCACTCGCCGTTTTCTCCCTCGCCTGTAAGTGCGAGCTCACAGCAGTTTGTTAACACACCTGTTAAGAGACGACGAAGAATATCAAAATACCCCTACAAGGTAAGGTAGCTTAAATTCATTCCCATTGAATAAAGCTCATGTATGAATTATTTCAATAAATTTTAATTTAATATATTACAATTGCATGACTTTGTCTTTTGAAGGTTCTGGATGCGCCAGACTTAGCAGACGACTATTACTTGAATTTAATTGACTGGTCTGTTAAGGATATGATTAGCGTTGGATTAGGAGCTACTGTTTACTCATGGTCGGCTGAGACTGCCAGCGTTTCCCGCATTGCAGATTTTAGTGAATCCGAAGATCATCCCACCAGTGTGAAATGGAACGAAAAGGTCTTGAAAAATCACGGATTACCTGTTCGCAATGTTGTTACACAATAGGTTTTGTTACATTAAGTTTTGACTTTGTAGGGTAACCTTCTTGCTGTTGGCTCCAACTCCGGCATCATACGAATTTTTGACGTACAAGAAGATAAACTTCTTACACAACGAGCGGTTCATAGCCATTCACATCGAATTGGTGTTCTAGAGTGGAATGGCGACGTACTATTTAGCGGCTCAAGAGATAAAACCATACGACTCATGGACATTCGAAGTAATCCAGCTGCTGAGCATACGTTTGTAGGTCATGGGCAAGAAGTAATAACCTCATATTGCAATACTATTTTATATTTACTTAAGTATATGTATATTATGTAGTAGTCTTCGTTGCTGATATCCATTTTTTATGCAGGTTTGTGGTCTTAAGTGGTCATCTTTTAATTCCTGCCTTGCTTCCGGTGGTAACGATAATTCAATCTACCTGTGGTGTCCTAAAACCGGAAAGGCTCTTAATGTTTTTAAGGGGCACACTGCTGCCGTTAAAGGTGCAAATAATTTATAATCGTGCATATATTAATTAAATCGTTTTATATTACATGCTAGTTATGCATTTTATATGAAAATTAATGAATGATTTTTTGATGTACTGATTCATCCCAGCATTGGCCTGGTCTCCTCATGAAAGCCATATTTTAGCGAGTGGTGGGGGCTCAAGTGATCGCTGTTTAAGATTTTGGAATACAATGACTGGCTCATCTATTGGTTCAGTCAACACTGAGTCTCAAGTTTGCAACGTAGCCTGGTCTCCCTTCGCTAAGGAGCTGGTAAGTTCAAAAATTTCTTTGTATGCAAGAGTTTGTATGCATTTCAATCCTGTAATGTGAACCTTTATGCTTTCTCCGATGATCTTATGATAGTAATTTTATTAGGTAAGCACTCACGGATTCGCCCACAACCACATTGGTATTTGGAAGTATCCATCTCTAAGTTGTTTAGCTAGTTTGAAAGGACACACGCAACGAGTTTTATACATGGCAATGAGTCCGAATGGCGAATCTGTGTGTACTGGAGCACCGGATGAGACATTGAGGTTCTGGAAAGTCTTCGAAAGATGTGGCAGTCGAGTGAAAAAGTCTCCTTTAGATTTATTCGATGGAATACGGTAGGATTGATAATTGGCACATTTACTCTGGCAACTTTATTGCATTTATTGAAAGATCTTTTGGTAATCATCATTGTGAATGAATTCTATCATTTAATATGGTCATAACATTTAATTTACTAACCGGTGATGAGTAACTTTTGAATGTATCCCACTTACGATGATTCTTGTTTAAAAATGAATAAATTAGTAGCACTATTTCATGTTTCCTTATGACTATAGAGAGAAAAATAACTGCTTTTAAACGGGTTTGTGATAGTTTCCAGAAGCATTTTACACAATGTGATAGGTGAAGTTTACTTTCAAGCTTAATTCTAGAAGGAAAGTGTAGTATAAATTAGTGTATTTTGTACTATATATTTTTAATATCCTCCAATATATGGTGTTCAGTTATATTGCCAGTTTATGGTGATCTTTGATTTGTTATATGGTGTTTAATGCGTCAGTTCACGTCAAGTGTTAGTTGATTTGTAGTATTTTGTGTTGATGAGCTGTGAAATTTATGGTATTTAGAGTAGGAAGGAGCCAGGCATTTCAGGAATCAGATAGGTTGAATAGGAATTGCAGTTAGCAATGCGATGACTTTCAATAAATTTATTATTATTCATTGACTGTGTATACAAGCACATTCTTTATGACAAACTGCAATACTCATTTTTGTATTGTAACAAGTCGGATTTTGTCTAGCCAGCACTCAACACCAATGGGTTCTTCCAGATTGACAGTATGGGTGTTTATATGTAAGGATGTTTATATAAATTACAATGAAAGAATTATGTAGTGTAGAGACATACGTAATGTATTATGTTATTTAATTCAGGTATTTTAAAAATAGATTATTTCGCTGTATTTCGTTCATTGTATTAGCCATTTGTTTGTATTAATAAAGATATATGTATATGACCATTATATTCATAAAGAGAAAACTGCAGACCCGATATGACCAGATTGCTTGTCATCTTTTTATCGCATAGAATTGTAAATGAACTTGTTTTACGTCAAGGTTGTTTCGGATTCTTTCCATTTGTAGCAGCTGCAGCTAGTGCAGCTGTCTCATAACCTCTTCCTATCGGATTACTCGTTATCGGTTGTACTTGAGAAATAATCCAGACAACTTCCTAATAAGTGGTCAAAACCTGAAATCTTGATTTCACGAATTTATACTTCATTGGTACTTCATCAAGCTACGTCTTTCCTGCGTGGTATCACTTAGGTTTTCAAATCACGGGTATAGCAAATAAGAATTTGCAGTGTACAATGCAAGCCAAAAATGGAATTTCCAAACCCACCGACTCTATTCCAGTATTGTACTGCCGTGGAACGCATTATGAAGTGGGCTTTAAAATTGTAAGAAATTTTGGGCGTAGTGCAATTGGTATAGTTTAGAAAGTTGACTTGAACTGATCATCCCAAATTTGCTATTAATTATGATCAGGGACATACATTCCGGTCAATGATACAGGATCTACTTGGAACATGGAAGTATTTCAACAACGTCGTTTTGAAACTAGGCTCGACAAATGAAGGCCAAGTTTTGATGCAGCAGTCTCTTCAGTTATGCAATGCCAAGTTTCCGGGATATGTTAGCGAAATCAGGGGGATGGCAGATGGGGCCGGAATCGAGTTTGAGAAAGTATAGTTTATTAATCACATAAATTTTATGGACATTTCAGCCATAGATTTGACTCAAATACTTTGTTTTTTTGTACTTGGATAGCTCTTTATGTTAAACATTGACTCAGTTGTATGCTCTGTAAGGAAGAGTCATGTTCTCGACCATGATGCGGAGGAAGAAACAAAGAAGTCTTGGGGAGCAGGATGCACTACCATAATATGCAACAAGGGCGAGGTACCCAAAAGCTGGAAAAATAACAGATTGATTGTAATTTTGTCGATTTTGTATTCCAAGATACATGTTGTATTTGCATTTTTTCCAATTCAGGTTGTTCTTGGTCACACAGAAGATGCCATGACCGAAATTCAAGATCATATATACATAGTGTCTGCTGAAATTCTTAACAGCAGCTACAAAGCTACCGGTGGAAATGAATATGACAGTAGGAGTGTTGTCCTTGAAAAGTTCACAACTTTTTGTTATGCTGGGACGCTAATGGGTTACACAATGGGATACAACAGTCATGGGATGATTTACTCTGTCAACACCATCTTCCCTACTGTGTATACAGAGGGAACACGTACGTATTTTATCTTATCTGATACTATTATGCCACATCAATATGAGAAAACTACGTTTTACACTTTAGCAACAGAACGGAAATGATTTGAGTTTGTTTCTTTTTTTATTTGTTTTATGATCCATCTATCACAACGGCACGCATGGATCATCCATTTGTAGCCAGAGCTTTCATTGCAAGGTCACTGCTCGGAGCATCGGATTTTCCAAACTTGCTGAGCATTCTCAGGGACAAAGGAAATGGTATTGCGGATGGTACGCTGCTAAATTGAATACTCATACAAATTATTGTTAAATGGTAGCAGATAGAATGAGATAATGTAAAATATGTCAATGCCTTTTTTCTGTAAAAAAAACTGGAAACTTTCGTCCCTCAAATTATCATTGGGGCAATTTGATCACTGTCATATTCTATCCATAGGTTTTAGCCTGAATGTATACTTTTACCCGAAAACTAATACACGGAATATTATGGAAGATCACGAAAATGACTCCAAGTTTTTGTTTTACAACATTGAAGTAGCTCCTCCCAAATTGGGTGATAACAACGAGATCATTAGTCAGGTGAATGACAACATTGTGTCGGTTGTTGATATACACAAGATCGAGTCTGGAACAGCGTTTACGCATTGTAACAGGTAACTCTTTTTTTTACATACGCAGTATGTAGTACATGTCGTAAGTTAGTACATTATGTGAATATTGGTCAAGGTAATGGAAAACAAAATAAAACATAATGCCAATTATCATTTCCATCTCCTTTTCCATTTCCGGCCGACAGGTATCTTCGCGTGAGTATGAATGAATGCAACCCGATAGCTTTGGAATATAGTGACAAGAGAGACGCTGTTCTATGTCAGCACCATGAACGAGTAAAATGCGTCGACAGTGTAAAAGCAGTCCTTAGTGACCAAACGGACTGTGATTTTCCTATTTACAACGATGGCAATCAGGAAAACAACGGCGAGGAATTCAAAATGAGCTTTATAAGAACCGTAGCAATTGGTTAGTGAATTGTCTATTGTATGCCATTATAAAATATTAAGTTTTGATGCATTATTATTTGAATTATAGGAATTTTTAACATACACGAAAGGACTTGGGATGTATACGACAGTGCACCCAATGTAGCAGAACCCGTTCATCGTTTTGTGATAGAATAACAGGAAATATTTGCTCAATCATGATTTAATATAAAACATACTCATTTTATTACAAAAAATTTTAATATAAAAATACGTACTACTAGTATTCGTATTATGGAATGCTGATACTGAAATTCACAATTGCTAATAAAGCCATATAATTTTAATTGCATTGTAAAACTCAATTCAGCTTTTAAACATTTCCAGGTAGCAATTATTCGTTTGGATGTGTTCGCAAACTTATGTTTGTGTGTATAAAACAAAAGCAACCAACTTTACTAACATTAACGCAATAGTACATTATTCTTATATCACACGATGTGCATTTGTTCTTTTTTACTGATCATGACGGCATTCCGTGTTTAAAAACGTGACGTAAAGACTGTAACGGCAACTACGAAGGGAAGGACATGCCATGACCAAGTACAAAGTATTTTTCTTTGGACTCGTGCTTAGCTTTAAGATTGAGTCTAGCAAAGGGATTCCCCAAAAATCTTGATTTTTCATTTCCTGCCATTACCATAACTCGGGAGCGGTAGAAAAGCACTAGTCACAGTCTATTAAGATTATTGAAAAAATTACACGCTGCTGTAGACGCTATTTCTTTAGTCTCTCCAAGGCTTGTTTCCGTTTAAAGCTTGCACGACAATTTATTGTCAATATTCAATTAGTAGCAGAGCATAAACCATGAAGGCGTTTTCAAAAAATGTTTAATTCATGGACCAAACTAAAAAATATACATAATATCCACAATGTGCATGGCACTGATTGATTGTGAAACTTTGAGCAGTGTTCAGCACATTGAGGAACATTATTTAGAAAGGATCTTTCCTATTTACTTGTTGCTCCTTTAGCAAATAACATTTTTCTACTTACGACTGGGAAGTCTTTTCATTCACTGTTTTGTGTTTATGTAATATAGCCATCAAAGTAAGAAAGCAATATAAGTAAATACAACAACGTGTCAATAAAACGCGTTTTTATTAACATGACATAAATTGACCAATTCTTGTACTTATTTACATTTTTCTCGCCTCTTCGTCAAGAGTCAAGAACTCTCGCTTCCAAGAAGAAATATAATTGCTTAACGTAGACGTGTGGCTAGCGAAAAAAATAAAAATGTAGTTGCATATTTGCATTTCCAACGAATTCGCTTGCGCTCGGTACTATGCATGGTAACTTTTAAGTTATCTAAATGTTTGATATTCCTGTTCTTGTATCCATTCATCTCTAAAATGTTGAAAACTTGATAAGCTCTTCCTTTTCCATTCATACACATACATTAACTTTAGATGATGGGAAAAACCTTGCAAATTCTGAGATTTGCGTTTGGGTTTCATATGGTTGTTTATCTGTCGGCTAACTTAAAAATACTTCTAGCTAATCCTATTTGATTCCATACTCTGTTTTGCGAGTGAATCGCCTTTGTGAAAATTATCAATTATTATTTGAAGCTACATTTCAATAACGTAATTTTCTAGCTTCATTGTACTTCATTTATTACACCGGTGAGTGTGCAAATGATATTTGTAGTCGTGCATATAGCAGCATTTTTATCTCATTATTTGCAAAAAGTCACAAAGATTTCAAAAAATGATGTAATGTTAATTAATATTCTAATGCATAAATTATTGTATAGACAGAAACAGATATAAAACATATATCATCCTAAAAGATGGTTCGGCTACCTCCAAACCGCTTAAAACAACTGTCGATTACCGCATTAAGCACGTAAGCTTTTTATTATAGCATGAAAACAGTGTCGAATGTCTTACTTAACTAGAATTTTGGATCACACAGGAACACATAAAACTTCTACCTAAACAACTAAATATATAGTAGCAATCCTAATGCTTAAAACTAAAAAATAGTATGTTTTTTCTGCTGAAATAAGCTCTCCATTCCTATTACTCATACATCTTCGTTGTCGTCACAGGCCTAGTACTGTTAGATCGCTTTGTCGTTGCACATGGCTTATTTTCCGTATCATCATCACCTCGACCTCCGTAATGCTCTGAAAGTATGTTAAGTAAGCATTAATGTTAAGCATTAAAAAATTTTTTGGGATATCTCATCAGCACTTTGTGTTGATGTCTTGTTAATAGACATGCGAGTACATAAAAGTGTATTTCCAGAAAAGCTAAACATGCCGCGTTGGCGTTAATGAAAGAAAAACACTTGTTTCATTCCCTGACTGCTTGCATGCATGCAGCTTTGATAACTATTAATGCTAGAAGAATGTATCACTCCCACAGATCCACGCTTTATATAAAGTAGCGTCAGTATGACTTTAGCACTCACTCCATAAGTGAACGCCAACCTGACTCAATAGTAACTGTATTTGAATTCTAGAACACATAATAATATTTCCAGAAATAAAAACGAAATAAGTATTGTTTACTTCTTTTGGAAATAATTTGTACATCAGAAAATCAAACAAAATGACTGGAGCTTGTCAATTTTGTGCTGTTACTTGCATTTCATTGGCAGTGGTTTGTGTGGTGTTTTCCCATCCAGCACCGCCAGACAATAAACAAGTTGACAAACAGAATTTAAAGTACGTTTTTGGAAGTAAAGGTAGGTAACTTGATTTTTTATATATACCTAAGCACATAAAAATTTAGAATTTTTAGGTTCATGTAATTTTTTTAGATGAGATCCCTGCTGCATTCTTTGAGTCCACTCCGCTAGAGACAAAGAACGAAAGCAGCAGTAACATTTCAGGTAAAAAACAAAATGATCCGAAATCGAATGAAATGACTTGCTAAATTCTAGAACTATTAAACATTTCCTTTAATTATACATTTACACAGAACGTCGGGCTTATCCTGCTTGTCAAGATGGAAGTGGAGGAATGTGCGTGGACTTGGGAACTTGTCCAAGTAATTTGAAACCGGAAACCAATGAACCCGGTGCATGTGCCAGCGGACAAGAGTGCTGTTTTGGACGTAAGAGAAGAAAAACTGTCACTTTAAAATTATAATTGCAAAGGAACTAACTTTTAATCAAATTACAATAAAGCACCTTCCAATGACAAAACATGCGGAAGCCGAGGAGGTGAATGCAAAACGACGAGGGAATGTGGGTCTTCTCCTACCTACTTGGAAGCTGTGGACTGCGACCAAAGAAATGGACAGATTTGCTGCATTTTAATTTAATTAATTTAAATTGTTTACTTTAAACGAGCTTGTCGAACTTCCGGTAATTTTAAAGTTTTTGAGCTAGTGTTACACAGTACGGTTGTCGTGTGTGGTTTTGTCAATAATTGATACGTATATACCTTAATATTTATTCTTACTTTTTTACGCATGTCGCTTTTGAAAAATCAAAACCCGTTGTGTAGAATAGATTAGCAGGTTCAATTAATAGTGATTATCTTAAACAATAAAATAAGTAGATATGAGTGCGTAATTACAGTGGTAGTGATAAATCTACTCACCAAAACCTTGTGAAAAGTTGTCAAACTTCTTTTATAATCTTTCTTTTCATTCTATTAAAGATTTTTATTAATGTTTGATAGATTACCTTATGGTTCATGATAATTCAAAAATATTTGCACTTCATCTTATCTTAAGTACGCACGGTAGCTGTTCTGCCAAGGGCAAATGCTTTCTGAATTGAAACTAGTCTAATTTTTTCAAAAGACCTGAACCGCAAAATTGAATGGTATGGGTGTAAAACATCGATTGATACTTTCTAATATCACCTTTGACAATTCTAGGCTGACAAATTAGATCAATAATATG
Organism: Entomobrya proxima; assembly: GCA_029691765.1. Taxonomy (NCBI): domain Eukaryota; kingdom Metazoa; phylum Arthropoda; class Collembola; order Entomobryomorpha; family Entomobryidae; genus Entomobrya; species Entomobrya proxima. The sequence continues at coordinate 24,883,221 of CM056170.1, read as the reverse complement.
TTTAAACAAAATATATACAGAATTTCACCTACAATTTTCAAATAAACATCAATTTAAAACTTTTACAAGCCCAAATAAAATGTCTCGTCACAATGAATTGTTTAAATTAAGTAAGCGATATAATTGCAGTTGACTGTTTTTTTAATTATAGTCTTTTCAAAGTAAGCACGTATCATGCGTGGGCGTAAATCAACTTTATGCATTGACTCCCATCATCCTCCCGCAATTGTCTTCTGAAATACGAGATTGGAGACGACCGTTTTTGTGCCATGGCCCAAGTCGTGATCCTGTTGATGACCACCACGATTGCCGCCAGGTATTCATGTCTCAGTAAAAAATTTGCACCCGTACATTTTATTTCTAAGAAAAATAATATTCGAGGGAATTTTGCCTTTTGTTTCTGTTGTATTTGTGCTCCCACTATTCAAGTTGTTGTTTAGCTTCAGGCTAAACACTATTTTTCAGAACATTTTGTAGAAATGTTAGCTGCACAACTGCGTAACTGGCTTGGATTTTGGCTCGTGGCGATTTCTCTCATTTCTGTAGTCCGTTTTTTTTTGTCGAGTGCTCTGTTCTTCATTATCACATCGTTTTCCCAACAGAGATTTTGCCAGGAGAGTAGAACGTAATGCATAAAATATGGCTTATCATGCCGAGGGATACGCGTTCACAACTTTACAAGCATTTTTTCAAAAAATATAATGAGATGACCAAACATATTCAATATTACTATTTTACCTTTAGCCTTTGGGCTTTTTTGCCCTGTGCATTTTTGAAAATCCTAAAATGGTCAATGATCACAGCAGTATGCATATAAAAACGAGCGTCATACAAGCGTTTACGACCTCCAAAGAAAGATGTACATTTTGTGGCTTCATTTTGTATGCATGCAAACCTGCATACCTGAATACTTAAACTGAGGAGGACAAAAAAGGTACAAAATTAGCCTGGAAGCATTTTTGGTGATGAAATCCCATCTTTTCTCGTAAAACGTATATGAGTGAGACTAACTAGCCAAAAGGCAAAATTATGAGGGGAATCAAATGGCCGTGGCTGATGATGACGAGCATGAGTAATATCGGGTGAAGTGGCAACGGCAAAAACTATCAAATGTAAATACACACACTCATCCGACCATGTAATACCTGCTAATAAAAAACAAAAGACTCATTAAATTACATCTTGAAAATCGGATGTTCGCATTTCATGCTGTGCCTTTTGGCTTGTGGGTGATCAATGTGAAGTCCATGGACATGGTGGTAGTGATGCGATTTTTACAGGGCACCTTAGGGGTTCATCTTCTTTCACTTCAGCCTTTTAGAACCTGAAAAAAAAACTTGATCTTGTCTATATTTGCTTGCTTTTAATCGCTGTATGTAATGAATTGTGGCTGTCCAGTGCAAGACTTTCAGAGCATCTAGCTGGAAAAGAAGAAAAATGTATCTGGGAGGCATTCTCAGAACAAAAAAATTCAAGATACGTACATTTCTTGGTCATTTCTATTGCTTAAGGAAAACATTCTTGTTGTCAGTATTCTTCCAAAATAGGAACAATGAAACAAGGTGTCGCCTGATCTGTGTGTTGCAACGATTTTCCGCTTGATTTACTGCTTGGCACAGGGCTCATCTTCATCTAAAAATCCGGCATATTTTACGGGCTCACCTTTTAAGGACGTTTCACACCATTTTCGGAAAAATTCCAGAGAGAGTGTGTTGCAACAAGGAAGAATGTAAGATGCTACGTAAAACACTCAGGCATGCAACAAAATCTGTCTTGGAATGATCAACCTGCTTGACTTGGTGCGGCGTGTCCCTGTATTTTGTCAAGATGGCCACAAATAATAATGAAGAACAACACGACGCTATGATGTGGATATTGACGTGTGTATCTACTTAACATTAAAGGCCAAAGGGTTAATTTTGTAAAAAAAAATCTATTCACATTCACCTTGCTTCCCTCCTCTGCTCCTATTTCATAAGTTGTCTCTCCTTTTCCAATGGATGTACAGGAAGAAGCTTATGTGTTTCATTAGCATCACACGGTAATATTATACTTTGTCCGGACTTTTTTCTTTTACTTCCACAACTTCTTTGCCCGTGGCAAAACACGGGTAAAAAGGAAGTGATCCATATCATAATAAAAAGTGCATACCGAGCCACCATACAAACCAACAACAGAAAACTCTGGTACAGAACAGAGAACACATCTATATGGCAGCAGCTGGTTCAAATTTCAAAACTCTGGCCCCTGGCGTCAGCTTAGCTTTGCTATACTATTCACAAAAACTAACTATCCTTTATGCTTTTTTACGTACAATTTCAAAACAAATTTTACTAAAATTCATGTACAAATATAACAACATGGAAAAGGATGCAAAGAAAATGTAAACTATAAAATGCTTTCAGTTAAAATTAAAGTTACCACGAGAAGCCCACCTCTATGAAAAATGAGCGCAGGATAACTTTTGCATAGCAGATCGTTTACTTTTTTGGCGAACAAAGGCCAAACCATTGGAAAGCCAGAACTTATGTAAAAAGGTGCTACCAGTAGAATAACGGAAAAGCAAACCACGGCCACGTTCCGTTTCACTCCAGTCAATTTACTCCTTGTGGGCTTGTAGCCTTTATTTTTTACTTGCTTTTACTTTATTTGACGGCTCCACACAGAGAGTCCCTTTTATTCCTCGTCATTCTCATCTCTGGACTTGGGCACACTATGCATACAACAAATACAATGCGCACATGTTACTACTTTCCTATCATCTTCATCATCAAGCACAATTTTTTTCCTCTCTTTCTCCGTTTTTGAGTGTGTTTAATGCTAAAGGCTACTACTGTGCTACAGTACACTAAGGATATGATTCCAGCCAAAAGCAGCGCACTGGCAAGCCAAACCTTATTTTGGCGTAGTTGCTTTTTCAAAAAAAAAGTTTGAAAAAAGGAATTTTCAAAAAGAGAATAATAATAAAAGCTTAGCCTGCAAAATAAACTTTTACCAAACTAACAACAGCCACAGCGATGGTGGTGGTGGCCTGCCCGCGGCTAGATTTCCGTACAGCTAGAAAATTCATCGTCTCTCTCTCATACAGTTTTTTCATACAATCAACAATACACATGCCCTTTTTTCCCTGTACTGCAAACATAATGCCAAGTAAGTAAAGTAGTTTGTAATAGTAAAAAATGCAAAAAATGGAGACAGAGAGCGTTATTATGTGTGATGTGTATATTTATTCGTTGTCGTCGTAGGTTCGAGAAGCTCGGCTTGGCTGTTTTTTATCGCCGGAGGAAAAGCCGGTACTATACTCTGTGTATACTACGTTGCCATACAGCAAAGCCTAGCCTTCATCATCATGATCATAATCGGCATCCTCCTCCTCATCGTTTATACTTCCCCAGCATAGCACCATCATAAAACGAAAAAAAATATTATAAAGCCTTATTCCTCTTTAAGCTGTGGAGGGTACTTGAAGCAGTCAAAAGTGGTTTCCTTCAATTGAATTTTGTATGCGGACCTTGCACAGGTAGACATAGAGTCACCTTGTTTGTGTGGCACACTGGCTGACAAAGAAGAAATGAATGAACTTTACAACTGCGGAAATTGGAGCATTTTTTTCTTTGTGTAGCAGTCAATTGGCTTGGTGGTCATCGCTATATTATCAGCAGTTTTTGCCAATCAGCAGGGTATCACGCGCCTTGCATAGCCATACATTTATTCCCAGTCAAATTAAAAAATTCACCTTTAAGCTGGCTTTATCAGGCTAGAAAATATAAATCTATATTTTTCTAGTAATGCAGCAATGCTGTTGAGGAGGATATACTTGAGCTTTATTATATTGAGAGAGCCTTTGCATGGTGTATGCCGGGAGCGAAATAAAGGCTGCTCTGTCTCTGTTGATGAGAATGAGAGAATGCCGGATTTGGCCAAAAGGCATTATTAACCCAACTTTTGCCTAGAACTAAACTAAACGTAGTTTTTCGTCGTTTTATGCGCCCTCGGCGAAACAGACATGCATTCATACATAGGCAAGCAAGCCAGTTTTTTTTGGAGGGGGAGATTCTCTCTTGGTTCATCATGCATAGAATAATGGTGAAACAAGTAACACAGCAGCAACAGTAGGGGATCTCACTCACTCCAAAATAAAATAAAAATATATTTTGCCAGCAGTCAATTTTAAGTCAGCACAAAAACACACACACACATGTTTGAAAACTTTTTACTACAAAAGCATACTAGACTAACACAAACTACAAAGTATATATTGTGAAAAACTTGCATAGCTACTTTTTTACAAACACATACATACTACATATCATAATAATATACATTTTTTGAAAAAATGTATATTTTTCTACCAGGACGCAAATTTCTAGTGGATGACGATGCTATTTTGACCAAATTTTCCATAAAACATTGTTAACCTGCCAAGCTAGCAGTGCAGTGTTCTTCTGGTCCTCTTTTTTAGCCGGTGCCTAGGCCTGCTTTCATTCTCCTTTCTCTAGTCTACTGCTTTTGCGGCTTGTTGTGATTGTCTTCAGGCGGACAAGCAAACCTTGCCATTGTGCCACGTTCGTATAGATGTACGTACCTATATATAGATGTATGTACGCATTTCCATGAAATTTGGAGCAGCTAAAAGTAACAAAGCCATAAAATAGCTTTTTTGCTTTTAGTTTACAATAATTTCTTCCTAAAAATTCCCCAAAAGCCAAAAACACTGTCCGCTTTTTTGCTATAATTTTATCATGCATGTAAGCATTATGTTATTTTTCTGGCATTACAATAACTTTAAAAGTAACAAAGTTGATGGAGAATTGTTTTTTTCAACAATGAAGACCACAAAAACTCTGCCCGTGTTTTGCTGCTGTGTCCTGACTTTATGAAAAGAGGAAATGCAAAAGGAGATGGAGAAAAGAAAGGCAAAGGCGAGCTTTGTAAATGAAAAAAGCACACCGTTTACGTTCCGAAACGGCACAAAAGAGCTAGGCCAGGCGAAGGCGAAGAGCTTTTGCTTTACTTTTTTTATAACAGCCCAAGGCTCGCATGTGCCTTCTAAAGTATTAGAAAGGAATAGGCGAGATGGCGAGGAACAAGATGAATTTTGATGTAGGGAGATACATTTTTGCCTAACGCTTTTTATAGGAAAATGATGACGACAGATAGAGTATGGCTGATGAGGTGATATAGTGATGATAAAAAGATGAATGTCTATTTTACTACGAAAATAAGCGGTGGAGGAAGGTGGTGGAGTACGGAATATTTTTATTCAGAGTAAAAAAAACTTGTGAATAGGTCTAGTGGGCACATATATATATGAAAGAGATAATACAGTCAAGCGTAGGATTAAACTGTATATTAAAATACGTGCTATTTTCTTGCATAAGAAGATAATGTACCAACCAACGCAAAGGCGTCTATCAGAGTTTATATCCCTATCTGGCATAATATAAGCGCAGTTCCTCCACGTGGCCGGAGGCAAGACAGGCAATAAGCACCACACCACTGCCAGCACTTTCCCTTACCGTTGGGTTTCTCGTTGGGCATTCCTCATTCTCGCGCTGACTTCTCAACTGTGCACACATGCACCATGTATGCTCTTTAGCTGCTCCTACAAGTCTGAATATTAAAATTTTAAACTTAAATTTCAATTGGTTGAAAAATCAAACTTTAATATTATTTGCGATTGCTACATCCATCAAAACCTATACGATAATTGTGCCTCATTTAAAATAGCTTTCCATTCTGAGTTGTGACTGCTTTCTCCTGCAAAAACAGTAACTGTGTTCACATTGCCCCAGTTTGTTGTGAGAACCAGAGACATTCACCCTTCAGAATATGTCAGTCATTCAAGCTTAGTAGTGAGGAGTCTCGAAAAGAGAAACACCAAACCACATGCAACCATTTGTTGCATCTTTCTCAGTTTTTCTGTAGCAGCTCAGGACTCGTGCGTCGACATCATCCTTCCTGCTACCCGGTTTTTTGTGTACCACACTGCTTACATTTCTGCTTTAGGTTTCAGTTTTCTCGTTGCTGCTGTGGTGTGTGGTGAACTAGAAAACAAATCCGGTGCGTATGTTTCCGGTTCTTACATAACTCTTAACAAAATGCCATCAAAGTTATTTGTCTACTGGAATCTGAATAAAGCAGTATAGAGAAGGCTGTCGCATGTGCTAATAATCTAAAAACTTTTTAAAAGTATCACCAGCGACTTTAAACCCAATCGGCCGATTTTCTCTTTTAAAACTTGAAAGATCTTTTTGGTGCCGGTGGATGGAGCGAAAAACAATGCCAAAGTCAGTCATGATGGATACGGGTCCCATCTGTGTCAAAAGGTAAGTAAACATTTTTAACTACTTCAAACACAGATTACTGTTGTATACTGTATAATATGCATTTTCCGTTTTGGTATTTTAAACGATGCATTTGTACAATATACACTTTAGCAAGTCACGAACCAACCAGTCCACCTTTCAAAATTTCGAACCATTCGAATCTCTCCATCTACCATTCATTCTCCTTTTTTTGTTCATGTGAACTTGACAAGTTACTTTTTTGATTTGTAGCCTTTTTTATAGCACACAATACATTACATTCAGACCTTTCACTCTGTTTGCACGTTTTAATAAGAAAGGTGACTTGATGGAATAAGAGCCACTTTTATTGCTAATATGCTCTTGTGATAATTATACTGGTCAGTAGTACAGTACATTTTTATTAGATTTTTCACTGCTTCTTCGTTCTTATCAGGTGCTACAGCCCTATAATTACTTTTTTGCTTGTACCAATAATCACCACGTAATCCTTACAGTATTTTAAATATCATGATAAATGAATGTAAATCATTTTTTCAGCCTTGTTTCTCTAAATTCATTAGATGTTGTTAATACACTCTTTCGTACTAAATACGCCACTCCACTATTATTATAGCCAATATTATAATGTAACTTTGATAAATAGCAAAAAAGCTGTAAAAAGAAATCGTGAGCATTGTTGACCGGTAACCGTGTCCAGCGCATTTTCCGTAAGAGAGTCTTGAAAAAGTCATGACATGTCATAATGCATATTATATGCTCTTGAAATGTATTGATGCATGTATTTTTTCTCTATCAGTTTTTCCAGTATGTAATTAGCGGTTAGGTCATTAATTTGACCACTGCTGACACTATATAGCAAAAATATATTCACATTTGCCCCCATCCATACATGCATGAGCATATTATCTTATTGGGACCCAGGCAAAATGCAATATTTCTTGATTGAGCAGCCACTCTTGACATTCCAGCCAGCGGGCATTTTTGGCTGGGCTCCTTCATTCATTTTGCCGGTGGCTTTCTTTCGTCCACACAGCAAATTCCTGCCATTGAACATGTACAATCATCATCAACAACAGCATGTATGTAGAAGTGTGGGAGAGAGATAAGGGCATCTTGCAGGCATTGTATGGGCCTTTCTCGTTAAAGCCTTTTAATATAAATGTGCACTTTTTAAAGCAAAATATATTGTTTGGTAATAGGGAATACTACAAGAGTCTTATCTCCTCCAAAAAGGTTGGTCCTGTTCTTTTTGGCACGCCAAATTACTGTTTTCTATATATGCTCCCTTGAAATGTCAAAAATAAACCCAAACAATCTGATACTCTGATTGCATAACGTTTACATAGTTAAGGTTTTTTACTTATTAACATCATCTAAGTTGACTTTAAAGCGGAAAAAATCAGAATGCCTATCGACTTTGAATGTAGTTTGGTTTATGATCCGGGAGACCCATAACAAGAGTAAGTAGGGGGAGTGGCAGAGGCAGGGTTGAAGGAAAAATGCTTATCCTTTCCCCATCCCTTCATAATCATTTTGTTTACATTTTAAATTGCCCACTACAATGCAACAAAGGAGAATAGAAACTACTAAATCCGGGAAATTGCTCTTTGAAGAATTGAAATCTATTCAAGAGAAATATTTCTGAAGGTGACACAAGGGAAAATACATTTATCTAAAATATTCTCATGTGCAAAGCGTAGCAATATTAAAACAAATTCATTTTTTAAAAGTTCATTTGCCATTGAGTCCTTCGTTGTTGTTATTATTATTACTGGCTTATGTACAACATTATTAGCATTTTCTCCATTTCTTGCTTTTCTTTATGTTGCTTTTGTACTATTTTATTTTTCTTTATTTTTATATTCAGTCCCATTCTGTATTTTATTACTTTTCACCTGCGGCTATGGCTGTGACGTGTGCGATTGTGATACGGGTTTTATTGCGTACACACGTTTTACCGGGGAACATTGGGCTGGAATGTCTAGTTGAAATGCGCTGGCGTTTTGGCGAGCCGAGTCAGTAATACTGTCTCAGTATTATTATGATTGCAAAATGCCGCAAGTGAAACGGTAAAAATATTTATTGTACTTGGCTGCTACTGTTTGTATGTGACATATTTTATATTTGTCCCATTACATGTCATTTAAAGACTTGGGGACCCGCTTAAAAATGTCCTCCTGGAACTTACGTTGGGAAACCAGGTCGGCTCATGCTGGTGAAAGCACAGCTTTGGCTTTTATTGTTGTTGTGTTGCTGGTATGTGCGATAGGATTGAGATTGCAAATCAAAAAAGAAATTTTATGCGAAAACACCGGAGGTCCCAACAGGCTGGCTGCTGATAAAAACGAACTGGAGCACAATTCAAAAAGCGTCAGCCTACGTGTGTGCTAGTAGTGTTCGGTCATGTGCGTGGGTTTTCATATATTTACGACAATGGATTCATTTTAGGCATTCGCATTATTATTACATAACATACCTTCATTATCTTCATTACTACACATTATTTTATTACGTTTTATGCCAAATGCCAGCATTGTGCTTGCACAGGAATATCGTCTATCTGATCCACTCTGGGCTATGGCTCCTGTCCTGTTCTATGTGGACGTTTTATTGCCACTCTTGTCTTGTTTTTCCTGCAATGTCCTTTTTTGATCACAGTTATGTACTACTCCTCCGGTATTTTCCATTGTTGTTCCTTTGTTGGTATGTATCATTATTATCATGTATAAAAATGTAAAGCAATTCGCTTGCTGCTCCTGATCCTCCTCTTGGTTCCCCTCTGGGGATCTGAAAATGAAAATGGCAACCTAAAAGCCAAAACAGTTATATTAGTAGGCAGACCTGACATGATATGAATTGACGAGCACACCGAGACCGATAAGTATCATTATTGGCGGAGTGGCTTTTTTGATACGTGTACGATAAACGTTTGACTCAATGAATAATATTGCCTGCCTGGTTTTATAAAATACTGTGACTGTACTGCACTGTCAAAAATATGTACGCTATTTGGTTGGATATGAAAAATGGCATCTCCAGGACATGTAAGTGGAACCTCCGTGAGTACTTTGTCTCCATTTTCCTGACTTGGATGAGACTTGTGATCCTGTATATGCATCCACCAAACCAACAAAGATTGAATCTGTATTTCTCATACGAGCATTCAAGAAAAGTTTTGCTTTCTCCAACATGGCATCAACTTTGAAAATCACATTGAGAATCCATTTTTGCCAGAGAAAATCAAATTGTTTCTTGACTTTCACCTTTTTTCCTTAGAAAATATGCACAGCTCAGAGTTCCGAAATGTTTTATAGCTTGTGGCTTATCCACTCGTTGATTGGATCAACGACTCAAGAATCAAAAAGAAAAACAAGAAGACAGGACAACAACATTACTATGTATTACAGATGAACCAAAAGATGAAAGAGGCATTTTTCCTATGGTATGTTATTGCCTAATATGGGGTTGAATAAAAACGTGGGGCACGACGATTTCTCGTGTTTGAAAAGAACATCATCTGAATCACGCATAGAAGTAATAAGTGTCAAGCATCTGAGCTGCCTCTTATGTCAAGTCAAAATCGATACCTGTCTCATCTGCTTAACTGTCTTCATTATTTCCAAATTTGTCTACTTGCCATGTCATAATAATATGTTCTCGTGGTTTCGACTAAACCAGATCTTAAAGTTTTGATGTAGCTCATTTTTACGTCTATTCTGCTGTTGGGGAAAATAAGAAGAAGTTTTGTATTTTTTCCTACTTGCTGCAGGCAACATGCCATCTAATTGCTTGCCGTATATTATTCTGCAGAACCTAGATAGTACACAGACAAAGACAAAGCTTCATTTCTTCATCAGCTTCCATTTCTAATTTTCTTGCAAAACACTTAATAGTAGAGTTCTCACATGTACAAACCATGTGCGTTCCATATTTTGCTCCTACTACTGCTTATCATTTTACTTCTAATTTTAAAAGGCCCGCAAGTATTCCTGTAATTCAAACTTTTTCTTCCTTCGTATTATTAGCCATCATAGGTAAATGTTCACAGTGATTCCATTTTACATTTTCTGTTTTGTTTACCCACCCAAACAGCCACAAGAAAATGGGTTTTGTTCGAGTGACGATGAGAAAAGTCTTTTCGAAAGAAAACAGAACTACTACGTTCAAGCTCCTTATCTCTCTCATTTCTTTACATTTTGCCTTATAAGGATTTTTTTCGAGCAAGAAAGCCAGCAGCACTTCTCATTCTCTCTCTGTTTGCCTATTTGCCTTGCCTACTATATCTTCCTTTTTCGCGGAGAGGCTTCCATTCTTATTATTATTGCCTCATTTTGCTCCCAGTGCTGTTCATTGAGTTGCTTCTTTCTCCTCCACCGTGTGCATCATCATGATACCATCGCCATGCTCCTCATCACCATTCCTCTTCTATTTTCCTATCGTATCCTAATCGTCTACCGCCACCACCACCACTGCTACACACTATAAACTATAATATTGCACTACTGCACACACAAGACCAACTCGCTTCAGGGAAAAAGTAAAATAGTATAAAAGTAAAATAGATGAGAGGAGCAGCAGCAGCAAACTCCAGCCAGCATACATGCCCAACAATTCCATTCCATTTCGTCAGAATCCTGCCTCAGGCTTGACTTTAGGCCTTTTTAAGATCTCTTCTTCTTCTTTTCCTCCATCTCCTTTTCCTCCCCAACTACTACCACCACACTTATTTACCAAAGGCCTTTTTTCTTTCCCAATTCTTCACTTTGTGCGTTCTAGACTGAGTAGGAGGACCATTATCATGGAGGTGATTGTTGGAAACATCATTATTACGTGAGAGAGTCCGTACTCTTCTTCAGAATAGAATGTACCTACATAATCTCCATGTGAGAAAGAGGAGCCCTGAAAATCGCCTCCAGACCCGTGATACATTTTGCTATTTCGTTTTCGCTGGCTTCAAGTTTTTTCTCTCTTATGATGCTACCCTAGATTCGCTATTCCTATTTCTCTCTGATGATCAGTCCAAAAAGAAGAAGCCTCTATGCTACCAACTTTGTGCTCTAGGCAAAAATCCTCTGTATAAAACCTATATTGGGTAGAAACGGTGGTGGAAAGAAATTTGTGCATGTTGTTTATGGTAAAAATGATGGAGGCAGAGGTAGCTGACGATCATGAAGATGATGATGCTGGGGATGATCATGTAACGTGACCTATAGTTTTTGCATAAAAGCTCTTTTACAAAAAGCATTATATTATTACAGTTTGGCACACAAAAAAATAAACTTTTTGCTTGTTCAAGGGATATTCCTAGTAAGAAGAGAAAGGCTGAATAACAACACACGGGGAATGAGAAAATTTTCAGAGAGAGAGAGAGGAGATTCCCTCTGTGAGATTTTCTCCCGGCATTTTTCCTATAATAATAAACTCCAACAAGCAAACTCATCTTCACTCCGCAAGGCAATAATACTTCTCCTCCTCCCCTTTTTACTTTGTACATACTACCAGAAATACTGCCAGGACGCTGGTGATCATGATGATGCCATACAGCACAACAGCAGCCTTGTCTCTTCTTTTCCTCCTCCTCTTCTCCTTTTTTCATTTTGTTTCGTTATTTTGCTGGTTTGGAGGATATGGAGGAGGGAAAGGCAATAATAGAAGCGCTGCTGTGTGTGCCTGCCGCTGATGGCAATATACTTTTTTTCTTTTGAGCTGCTCCTGCTTTATCGGCAGATTATATCTTTCAAAACGCTTTGGCATCACTAACAGGCCTAGTGGCGTTACCTATTTTACTGGCGCTGCCGCTGTTTTTTTGGACTACTTTACTGGAAAAAATATGTGCTCCTCTGTGAAAGAGAAGTTAGCTTGGTTTTGGCTTGTTGCTGATGGCGTCGGTGTTCACTGGTTTGGTGGTGGTGGTGGAACAGAAGATGACAGAGAAATAGGCGAGGATGAGGGCATATAATATTGCCCACGTATATACTCGCTTGCATGTGAACGTTATATTATGTTTTCGTGTATTTAACAGCGAAAGAATAAAAGGCCAGCGGCAAATCTAGCTCCTTTTCCGTTTTAGCTTTTCTACGAAAATGGAAATGAAAGTTGGGCTGGGGCATCATAATGGACCCTGGTAATGCTATGCATGATGCATTACACATTTTATACTGTGTCATGTTTGTATATAAAAATAATATTTTGATATTTTGAATATGAAAAGAAAAATGACATGCATGAATTACCTACCTGTATATACATGCTCGCACATTACATTACATAATTTTTAAAATGCTTTAACGGATTTTGCTTTTGATTTGGTTTTCCAGGCACATGTCGTCCCCTAGCAGCTCTCCGGTCCCGTTCTCCCCCACAGGCGCCCTGTCAAATTCTTCGCTGTCTCCCACTCCCCCGGTGGCCGCAGCAACAACGGCAGCCGCCGTTGCAGCGGCTGCTGCATTGGCATATAGCAGTCAGAAAATTACAGGGATCCCTTGCATTGCTGCTGCCTCCAAAGCCACAGCTCCGGTTCATATTGACGTGGGTGGCACTATTTACACCAGTTCTTTGGAGACATTAACCAAGTAAGTCATTATGGAAAAAGCATACAAAATAACTTGGTGAATACCATGGTCAAGTTTGCGATACGTGAACACGATCACTAACTTTACTTTGTCACGTTACTTTGTCTTAAATGTTCACAACAGGCAGAAACATTTATTGTTTCTTATGTACGCAATGAAAGAAATCACAGAAACGTCTGAATTATGAATGATCTAGTTGTTGTACTATAACTAGTCATTGCATTTCATTCATATATTTTAAGCATCTTTCATTCATTCATTCGTTTTAACTTGTATCATCAAAGGTAGAAACGGATAGTAAACGCATCGTATTATGCAATGTATGTAGTTCCCAAAAGAACTACAATGTTTTCATTTGGTTCATTATCCAAAGCTGCTTCATTCATGTAGCCAAGATCCCCACAAGCGATCACGAACGGAGAAGGCACCCAATTCATTGATGTACTTACCTTGTGAAGATATTTTACACGCAACACTTTTTCATCATCTTGCATATCATTATGATTACAAAAATAGAAAATCTTATGGCGGGATTGCACGTTGACGAAACACATGCAACAAAACCAAAAAAGATCCGATGTAACAGTATTTATCAGCGTCTTATCTAATAATTGTCATTTTTGTCAACACAGATTCTATTTTTAAATGAAATAAACACCTCCATTTCCAAATCACATTTTTCTACACAATTTCCAATTTCCTTTTACACCTATCTTCACGTTTTCATGTGTTAAAATTATATTTCGCTGGCTGCTTTTTTACGTGTGCACTGTACTGCACTACTTGGCCCTAGGAAAAATTATAATCATCGTCTCCTCTACCGCATATTTTTCTTTTTGGTTTTATTTCGCACAATAAGCAGTAAGCAGAGTAGCAAGCAGCAAATTGTGTGCCCGAAAGCTTTCTTTTTCTGTGTTGATCATCATGAAGATCATATTGGCTTTTTTGGTTGGACTGTTTCCTGCAGCTATACCCAAAAAATTCATTCTATTTTTATTTATGGCATTAAAAAAGACTTGGGGATGTGAATGCGGCGGTAGTGGCAATGATGATAATAATGCGATATTACGGTGATAGGGAATGATGAACGAACCGAACGAAAAAAACTACGAAAAAATTGCTTCGGGGTGTTCATACGAGCGAACCTTATGGGCACGTCTCTGCCAGCTCAGGCAAAGTATTGACGTGTTGTGATGTGAGTGACGTGTGGAAAAAGCATTTTCATTCGATTCATTCATTTGAACCTTCACAAAATTTTCTCCGCTCTGTATGTATAATATTTCGGGAAGATTAAGTATCAGCATGAACAAGCAGGCAAAATTGTGCTAGAGGGTGATCTACAATCTGAATAATTGTACACAGGAAAAACGGAGAGAAACTCACATACAGTGTACAATACTTTTTAAATGTACACAAGTTTGGATTAAATTTGAGAGATTTTTCAATTGTTATGTTCATATTGTACAGAAAATTGTTATGTTGACTGCTCTTAAATCTCTTAAATCTTGTGGGTTTTTTGGTGGAGTAACTCAAAAAGAATACAAGATAAATGACGAATGTGTGCGTAGGTTGATGATGATGACAATGCAATTTAAAGTACAAAAAGAATCACACGCACAAAAGTTCTGTTAGCTAATCGGTTTCCACTGAGACAGAAAACTTCTTTCTTAATGCTATTGTTAATACAATTTTGATTTTTCCACTGGCTACAGTAAATCCAATTATGATTAACTTGCTAAGCCAACTATTTGATGATTACTGGAATCTTGACTACACCTACGCTTTGTACTATCAAGTCTTAACTTTTTACACTGCTGCTTTGTTGACTTTCCAGACTGGAAAATGTTTACTCTTCTTTGCTGTTTGTGGTATATTGTTATATCATTTTTTCGGAATTCTTTCCCTTTCTTCATCTCTTCTTTCATCTTTTCAAAAAAATATGCGGTAGAAAACAAGCCAAAAGTTACAATGCTATTCATGCACATAATAATGTCATTCCTTAATTCCATATGAGGAAATGGATAAAATGCATAATGTAGAACTTGCTCCTGGCTACATACCGTAGTAATAATACGGTTTGTAATAACAATACATGATATTGCTTACAATAAAGAAAAATACTTGATATATTCCATTCAGCAGAACAAAAACGGGTGGGTGGGCTCTACTGAGACTGGGAGTATACCTTTGCAGTAGTTGCAGTTATCCTTAAGTAACTTTCTTTCATTCGGAATATTAGAATCATCAAAGAAACCGGAACCAAAGACGATATGAGTGTACCTAAAATTAGAAACACATGCACAACAATGTGACTTGCGAGTCTTAAAAACTGGTTACTTGGCCTATTGTTAAAACATTTTCCAATGACTAACATTGTTTTGTGTCCTGCTATTTTTCTCTTCATTCTTGTTCTTTTACTAAAGTTACATCATAGTGCCACGTAAACTGTTTACCAAGGAAAACATGGCAGTTGGCAGTGCCTTTGGTTCCCATTTTATATTGCCTTGCACTCTTCATCTATATGCTTTTGTAGCCTCAGTGCATATTATTACTGTTTTAGCATGTAGGAGGAATATAAAGGGCGCACAAGGCATTCTTCATATTATTATTTCGCCCATTGTTGGAAAACTTCTTCATTTCTTGTTCTTCGTCGTCTTCTCTCATTTTTTGCTTGTGTTGTGTGTGTGTGTGCGCTAAGGCCTGACCTGCGGCCTTTTTGTCATTGGAAATTTATAGATGAGAACGAGTAGAACTTATTCGCTTCAGGTCATTTTCCTTTTTTACTGTGCTGTTATGCTCTATGCCTCCGTGGATTCCTCTGCTTCTTCTGCTCATTATTGTGCCACTACATCACATGATCACATCACCCAAGCCTTTCCTTCTCCTTTCCTTCAGGGGATTTTTCAGGAACAAGCAAAAAAAAGAAGAGGGCCATGCCAAGCCAGGCCATCATGTACATGCACCTACCAAAAAAGACGACGACGACGACCAACGACGCTGCATGCTCGCTGTGATATTATTAAATGTTGTTTGGCTCTCTCTACTCTTTTTTATATCGCTTCTGGCTATACTTGAAGAAAATGGTAATAATAAATATATGTGCATAAGTAATATCATCATATCATTCAGAAATGTATTCCACCATCCAACTGAAACTCCACTGCGCTGCTTGCTTATCACTCTGATTCATCGTCATCCTTCTTCTGCTGATATGACCAAGAAACGTAATCAAATGCTTGGGGGTAGTAGTGGATGCAGTGAGGGGTTATGTGTAGGTACATATAAGCCTTCAGAAAAGGTGAATTGGCAATGGCAATAGCCAGGGAGGTCTGGCACGATTATAGCAGTTCAATGTGAACAAAATTTATGAAGATAATTTTGTAAAAAAAGCAAAACTAAAGATAAAATGCAATGAGAAAGGGACCTCCAGCAAGAAATTATTTTTCTCACCTTTTTATTTAGGTAAAACAGAATAACATTTAAAACAACCGCTATGCATACAAAATAAGGGTTTTCCATTTTGCGTTGACCTTCTCCTCTTTCCTACATTCCATTATAACTTGGTCCTCCTCCACCCTCCGGAACTACCCAGTTGATATTCTGTGACACGTCCTTGATGTCGCAAGTTTTACAGTGAATACAGTTTTGCGCGTTAATTTGCAGTCTTTCTCCACTTCCTTTCTCCAATGGCACAAACTCGTAGACCCCCGCTGGACAAAACCTCTGCTCTGGTCCTGCAAACTCTGCCAAATTCCTTTTCACCGGAATCGTGTCATCCAGCAAGGTTAAATGTGGAGGTTCATCGTGATCATGATTTGTGTTTGTTAATGCCACAGAAGACAGCAAGTCAAAGCTAACTTTTCCATCTGGCTTGGGGTATTCAATGGGCTTGCAACTGTCGGCCTTTTTCAACTTTTCGTGATCCATCCCCCCATGACTCAACGTCCACGGCTCTATCCCTTTCAAAATTGCGTAAAAGAAGCTCGTGTACATTAGGCCCCCGTAAATGCCCAAAGAGTTATGAAACGATGGACGGACATTTCTACAACTTTTCAGTTCCTTCCAAATCCGACTTCCTTTAAACTTCTCCTGATAGCTCACTGGTTCTATCGTTTTCTCATCCTTCATCTTGTCCAAATCCTGAATAATTCCTTCCGCAGCCAACATTCCAGATTTCATTGCGTTATGCGTGCCTTTGATTTTCGGAACATTCAAAAATCCTGCACCACAACCCACCAAACAACCCCCCGGAAACGTCAACTTGGGAATGCTCTGAAAGCCACCTTCGTTCAATGCCCGAGCCCCATAGCTAATTCGGGTGCCTCCTTCCAGAACTCTGGCCACGTAAGGGTGTGTCTTCCATTTTTGAAATTCTTGGAAAGGGCTCAAGTATGGATTTTTGTAATCCAAAGCTACCACAAAGCCTAGAGACACTAGTGGCGACTCATCTTTCAAATGGTACAAAAAGCTGCCCCCATACGTATTTTTATCCAATGGCCATCCCATCGAGTGTTCAACCCTGCCGGGCTTGTGCTTTTCAGGCTGAATTTCCCATAGTTCCTTCAGCCCAATCCCGTAGGTCTGTGGTTCTGCGTCTTTCCTTAGATCAAACTTTTTGATCAACTGCTTGGTCAAGTGCCCGTGACACCCTTCCGCAAAAATAGTCACCTTACTATGAAACTCCATTCCTCTGGCAAAACCACTTTTTGGGCTGCCATCCTTTGCTATTCCACAGTCATTTGTAGCAATTCCCTTCACGCCTCCATCCTTGTCATAAATAATTTCGGAGACAGCACAACCCGGGTACAACTCAACCCCCAAAGATTCTGCCTGTTCCCCTAGCCATTTCACCACGTGACCAAGTCGAACCACATAATTACCATAATTATTTAGAGGCATCCCACGAAGTAATGGAATTGAGATTTTCCGCTTTGCAAAAAATATTCCGAACGAGTCACTGGTCACCGGCGTATTTAATGGAGCTCCTTTTTCCTTCCAGTCAGGAATCAATTCGTTCAGAGAGCTCGGTTCCAACACTGCCCCAGACAAAATGTGCCCTCCAATCTCTCCGGCTTTCTCCAGCACACAAACCCGCAGCTCATGGTTTTTTTCTTGAGCTAACTGCTGCAATCGTATGGCTGCAGATAGCCCGGCGGGACCACCTCCAACTATTGCCACATCCACCTGGTCCACTTCCCTTGTCATGTCAATGTCTTTCCAGCGGGAGTCTTTTTCCCGAGGATGAATAGTGTAGTGCGTCGTAATTTTTGGAAAGGATGCATCCGATGAATAGAAGCACTGCCGAACGGAAGCCACCTGACTCCATCTTTGTTTTGTCAGGATTAGTCCCCGAGACCACATATTGCACAAAAGTGATCTATGAAACGGCCAGAGTTATATGACTTTCTATTCGCATTTCCAATTCCAACAGGCAGTCATACAAAAAATAATCGAGGTAATAATTCGCAAAACAAAAATAAAATTTGGAGCCTTATAGTGATAAAAGTAGTATTGTTTTATCCAATCAAGTGCCACGTCATAGGAACCACTTTTCAAAGATCCTTTTCCAAGCTCATATATGCAAGCCGCATTTTTCGTCTCCCTCAAAAAATCAGGGCAATTCTCATTAAAGACTTTTCCCTTTTAGCCGCCGGCCCTTATACAGCTCTGTATTTATACGTCGCGGACTCTTGCTAAGCTTTTTCCTCTTTCTCCATGCCTATGCTTCCTCTACTGGCCTCTGGCCATTTTTCGCAATAGTCAACATCACCATATCGGCATATGATAATACACACGAAAAAGTTTACTACTTGCTTATACCATCATATAAGGATAATAATGGAGATACCGGCGCGTTATTATTCTGTGGAAACTGTGCACTTTACGTAAACGTAAAATGGCGACGATGATAATAATGCCATACATGCTGAAGGGAAAGTATGTACAGAGTACAATAATAACAAGCCAAACAAAAAGCTGCAAAAGTATAGGCGCTTTTTGCTGGTGTACCCATGTAGTATAATAAAATACGTCAGGAGAAGAAAAAAGTTTCGGGGAAAATGGGAAAGATTTTCGAAATTACCGTTTTCTCGCCTAGAGCACTTTTTCGGCACACTAGACTGTATGGAGCAGCATAGCATAAGCATATATTGTATAGCAGTAAGGCTGCGACTATGATGTGATGAGATTACTTTTTTTAAACAAGGATTTTTTTTCAAGTTTCGAGGAGAATGAAGTGCCCATAATAATGATCCTTTTGTCGTCATCACCGTCCCATCTATCTTCCCCTCAAGTTATGTGTGTGTACACCAAGCAAAAGTATTAAAAAACTCCAAGAAAGCAGGAGATTATTATGTGCGCTAGTCAGCACTCTGCACACACACTCAGGCTGTTTAACATGTGAAGTTACAAAACAGGAAATTCATTTTTTCTGGATATAAAAAAGTGAAAATTTGCGACAGTATATAGATATAACAACAAGGGTGTTAAGATGATCTTTTCGTAAACATGCATTAAGGACATACACCACTCACCTATTTGTTAATTACCAATCTAGCTCTGATTTAATAGCGCCTAAGTGTTTTTACATGCCAGAAAGTATATTGTAAATTGCAGGTAATTTTTCAGTAGCCAAGTAAGTATGTAACTAGCCCGAAGAACAAAAGTCGTTAACAAGCTTCTTGTTAACATTTTCTCAACATTGCATGTCCGTCAACAACAATACAGTTTTGTTGCAATCGTCATGTCACACTGTCCTTAATAACATTGATTATGGACACAACATGTAATAATAATTTTCATTGGTAAATACTGCCAGAAGGATTACTTTATACAACAAAACAAATGATGTGAGGTTATCCCAAAAGTACTAACAATGTGTACTTTGAATTTTCAAATGCATCCTGATGGTTTATTGTGGGAAATTACAGGGTTTGTCCTCTTCTTAATGAATCGCACAAGAAAGGTCTGCGGGATACATGTTTCAGTGGTTTGCATTTTATACTAGAATGAGTACTGAAAAGTATGCTAACAGCTAACATGCTTTAGTAGCAAGCGGGTAGCAGTATTTTGTCCAGGAGGCAGAAAATTTACAAAAGCTACTAGTTGTGCTTGTTGTTGTGGTTTGGTGGACTTCTTGATTTATTGGTCAAACACGAGACTGACGTGCACACCAAATTAGGATTTTTTGCATTACAATATTATTTAAATGTTTGCTGCTTGTAATGTTTTTCAAGTTGATAATATACATGCTAACGAAAACGACTTCCGTGTTTGTTTCTCGGTTTGTTATGCGATTACATTTTTATACAAAAATCTCTGGTAGCACATGGCATTACCCAGGGCCAGAGGACATTGACAACTTATCAGTTTTTAAGTAAAGGGGTAGATCAACCAGCCCCTTCACTTCTTTTTATCACGAAAGGCTTGTATTTTCAAATAAAGTCATAAAATGTAACTCGAAAGTTTCTGCCGAAAGCAAATCACTATCTTATAATTAAACTCCGTCATTATAATTACAATTTTGCATTTCTGTTTCACCAGGTATGCAGACTCCAAACTGGCCAAGCTCTTTAACGGTAGCATTCCCATTGTTCTAGACAGTCTGAAGCAGCACTATTTTATAGACCGGGATGGCAAGATGTTCCGTCACATTCTTAACTTTGTCAGGAACAACAAGTTGCTCCTTCCTGCTGACTTTACTGACATTGATCTGCTGCTCGAGGAAGCTCGCTTTTTCGAGATTCAAGGTACGTACTTTTTTCTAAAGCCACAAAAAGATACCGAATTTTTATTTGAAAAATATGTTATTTCAACTATCTTCGTATATCCGACCAACTTCAGAGCAGGAGGGCAAAAGACCAACAACGGAGATACCAACTTGATACTCTTCTTCTTCCTTTAACTCATTTCTGCCTTTATGCCTCTATCTCATTATTTTTTTCTCTAATTACACCGTAATCTTAATTACATGCTCCTTCTTTAATTTTCTGCTTCTTGCTCCTTTCATCAGAACACTCTTCCTCGTCATAAATGTTCTCAGGTTTTTTCTCAAAACGTAGACACATTTTTCCATGTATCTACATCTCATTTTAATTTCAGCCAGCTATATTTTTCTAGGCAAGATTGCTCATCTTCATCATCATAATAGTTTAATAAGATTACTTTGTCTTAATTATCATTAGCGGTGACAAGCAACTTTCTACGTCTTTCCTTGCCCACTTGAAAAAAGTTTCAAATATTTCTTTCTTGAAATGAGCAAAATAATATGCGGCAGTAAAAGAAGAAATGTACTGGTTATTTGCTTTCTCGTTCTCAACTTTTCTAACTAAAATTGCGGCTTTGAAAGTAAATAGCAAGAGAGGGAAAGAAGAGTAATTAAGCCTAGTGGAAAGGCTAAGATGAGCCAACTTCCTCATTTTTTATTAAAAAATTCTTTGACTGTAGCATACACCGAAAAAAGTGACACTTTAGGCTAGAAACCAAACTATCCATGAAAATTACATACCGACAGTATTTAATATTACAACTTAAAGTAGACAAAGAAGAAGCAAAAATAAGAGAAAGTTAATGATAAAAAGCGCTAGAGATAGTATACATCTTTGCTTTTTACACATGCACACCTCCTTCTACCGTCTTACCTTTTTAAACTTAAAGTTTGCCTGTGGGAATATCTTCACAAATATGAGAAAATGAGTATGCTCAGCATGCATTTTTAAAAGAAAGAAGCTCAAAACTCTCATTATTTTTAGTACTAGCAGCGCTGTCATTTATAAGCAATTTCATTTCGTCAAGACATTTCCAGAAAAAACATACTTTTCGACAGAACTACAGCGTTTCATCTTTTTCTCTACTTATAAGACTGAAATGAAAGTCTGTAAAGTATTTAAAACAAAAAGGCTGTTCTCTCTTTTCTCCAGGTATGTACAAACAACTGGAGCAGCTAAAGAAAGAGCAATCTTCTACGGTGGGCTCGGCTGTGCCCCTACTTAGCTCTTCTCCTTGTAATCTTAGCACTTGTGGGAGTAACGGAGGTAATAATCCTGCAGGAAGTGGGGGTGAATCCTCCGACATAAACACGCGTACGAATTCTCAGTCACCACCAACCGGAGGATTGAAAACCAGCCCGGTCTCTTCGCCAAACAATCTAAGCCGAAACACCAAAAGTCCATTGGTAACTCCACGGAAGAACAACAGTATTAGCACAATTGCCAGTAATAATAATCATCATCACCATCCCTGTAACAATTCTGCACGCGCCAGTCCCTCTATGATTGCCGCAGCGGTAGGACAACTCACCAGGTTAAATCATCATCATCATTTTGTCGAGGATATGATTTCCTCTGGTGATGACATCAATGATCCAGAAGAACAATCAGTTTCTCATCATCATCACAGCGGTCGTCGGCGACACTCAATGTCACCATTAATGACAGAATCGGCGAGAATTGCGAGGGCTAGTGCAGAGCGAGAAATGAGCAGAAGTCCTCCAGGAGGTGGCTCTGGTCATCATTTAGGCTGCTGGGAAGTACTAGCCCTAAACATCAGCCCTGATCTCGGTGAAAGAATCATGCTCTCTGGAGAACGTGCTTTGATTGAGGAAGCTTTTCCCGAAACGGGACATGCGGTAATGGATGCACGTAGCACGGTCGCCTGGCACCATGATGCCAGACACGTCATTCGTTTTCCGCTGAATGGGTACTGTAAATTAAACTCGGTACAGGCTTTTACCCGTCTACTCAATATGGGATATAAAGTTGTGGCAAGTCATGGGGGCGGAATGGACAGTCAACAATTTTCCGAGTATCTCTTCATCAGAAAGGCAATTCCGTTGTAGACTATTTATTCATTTAAGCGCCTCACGTGTAAATACAGTTTCGTATTTAAAACTAATTGAAAAAAGTCAATTATCAAAGTAAATAAAGTAAATTACTGTTCTATCTCTGCACAGATTTCTTGGCTCTCTTAATATTTGATAAGTTGTGCATTACATGACTATTTCTAAGAAATATTTGATGCTGATAAAATATATGTACATAGCAAGAGCAATTTTCAGCAAAATATTTAAAATGTACGAGGAAATGAATTATTTAAATTTTGCTTTGGCGGATGGTGCTTGGTTTTTATTTAATGCTTGGTCTAATAGACGGTAGCATAGTTGCAAAATTTCTGCCGATGTCATCTTACAACTAAGAAATGTTGAATGTTAAACATGTACAAAAATAAATGCGTTTGTAATTGTATTGATAGCACCCGTTACATATTTGCCATATATTGCTAATTTTATGAGCTTTGAAAAATTGTAATATTATTTGACTGTGCAAATTCCCCGGTTTAGCGCTTACATGCAGTATAAGTATACCAATCTATATGTGCATTGTGTATACTCAGTTGTTTACAAAGTGTGTGTATGTATATTTGTACCTGTTATCGTATCGTGCTTGTAAGAATTAGAAATTCAATTATACTGGCAGTTTACTGACAGAAAGCGTAAACCAAAATATC
The DNA here is from genome assembly GCA_029691765.1 of Entomobrya proxima. Taxonomy (NCBI): domain Eukaryota; kingdom Metazoa; phylum Arthropoda; class Collembola; order Entomobryomorpha; family Entomobryidae; genus Entomobrya; species Entomobrya proxima. The sequence goes on along the minus strand of CM056170.1, from coordinate 24,859,835 downwards.
ACACTTGCTTATACTTCGCACTAAATATGTTTGATAGTGCAAACGTTGACAAAAATTTGTTGTTAACAAATTTTAAAATCTTGTCTCTACCTACTTTGTACTTATTGTACTAGGGTATCTACCATGAATCTCTTTAAGCCAAAAAATGAATACTTGAATTGAAATTTAATCGTCAGATTTTGAAGTGGGTTCTTACTACTATTTTAGGTCGAGCCTAATAATAATATGATAAATAAAATTAAAGAAACTCCATTTGTTTGAATTATAACACCGGACACCGACATTATGCATGATGATTCATATTGCCGTGTCATGACGAAGAAACGAATTCCCGTTTGACTCTGAAAGAAAAACATGCATCTTACAACAATTGCACCCACACATTATGATGACACCCATACATAATAAATTGCTCATTGAATCATGATATTCGTTCGATGACGATTCCGCGATGATCATAATAAAATATTATGGTACCTTTTGTACTTGGCTTGTACGGATTATGAACATGTAAACTAATAGTGTTAATTAGACATCCATTCATACTTATAGTCTGATGCACTACAAACCTGGATTTCGGAGAAAAATAATTTGGTTAGTTGGTCATTCAAATCAACTAACAGTTTTCTTTGGCAATAAAAGGATCACTAACCGGTTACTAAAATCATAGACTGTTCTAGGCTTAGAAAGATGCATGATTATATCTTACGAGCAGCGAACAAGGAATAGAAAGTGTTTATCTAAGTTGAAGTTTATTTCGCATCATCATGCAGGTAAGCAGCCAAAAGTTCCAAATAAAAACATATTCGACATATTATTGAAGAACGCTTACTTAATTTATAATTTTATAGTTTTTAATCGACATAGCAATTGCTACTGTGCTTATACTGATAACAGCGGTAGCTTACGCGTTACCAACTACCACACAACCAGCAGTTTCAAAATCAGGAACATTGCCTAGGTTTCCTGCAGAATCCATGGAAACTGCACATACTCTAGTGTACGGGAGAAACGGAGCACCTTATTTGTGTCTACCAGCTCCCTCCTATAATGCTTTGTCTCCATCAAAGGCCAACCGACGTAAAGGGAATAGTAAACCTAGAAGGGGCTATAGCAAGTACCCATGGAACTACCAATAATTCAATCAATCAAACTGCTACGGTTTTTTGTACAAACTTGATAATAATAATTAATTTAATATTTCTCAGTTTCTTACGCGTTAATAATAAAAATTGAAATAATATAATATTGCTGCGTGTACAAAATGACAGCATTGATTACAAGGTATGTATATAGGTACGTTGATTTGATCAAATCAGTGTGGAGGTTTTCCAAACGCTCATTACACAACGCTACTCTGAGGTTGTTCTTGTTTGTTACGGGCTCGTGCACTATCTTGCCGTTAGGAGCATTGGTCAACGAAACTACAATTAAAATACTTTGCAGATCAGAATATTTCATGTGGTTTCATGTTACCCCTTAAGCATTTTAAACGTTTACGCTGTAGCTTATACGAAAATCTTTCTGATAAAAACATGTTATTAGTTTGGTGGAATACTATTTGACGTCAAGAGAACAAAAATTAAGCAATCAAAAACGCAAATAATCTGTCAATTTATTTCAATTGTAGTAGATCTACATACGTTTCCATCATCACAAGGATGATTACAAAGTAGGAGCTGGGCAAAACATCACAAACACGTTAGAGAGCTCAAATGTAATAACATATAATACTGACAAGTAAAAGATGTGTCCCCAAAATGTATAAAGAGTGAGAATTCGTAAGGGATCATCTATTAAAACGTACAAACATGTATCTCTATGTCTAGCTGTAGTATCTTGGTAAAATCAACTGTGGCGCAACAAAGCTAATGCTCCTAAATTCCGGAACAAAACTGACAAAGTACAAGTCAAAAAATGCAGCCATAACCCATTCTGTCACTGTGGAAATAACCCGCAGAGTCCATCCACCGTGATGCGGCTCCCATTTGACGGCTTTATCACCGGTGAAATGTTTCATGGATTGGGCACCCGTAGATAGACTTGTCGCATATAGTATCAAACAACTAACTCCCAGAAAAACTCGAAAGTATGCAAGCGCTTTACTGCCAAACTGCGGAACCATCCTTTTCGTGAAGAAACCCTGGATTATCAAAAAGATAGAGCCACCCCCAAATGCCATGCTAGCACCGATAAGATGGACGGACAGAAGGGATGTTTCCTGGAATGAGCCTACTACTGTTGTTCCTACTGCCGCAATAAGTCCAAACACCAGTCCGACCACGTTCCAGATACGGCAACAACGAGAATCCTGGCCTTTTTGTGTTAGGTATACATCAACTTGCTTATAGCGTATGTAGGCGGTAGCACCAACTAATTTTGCACACGAAAAAGAAAAAAATTATAAATTCGTGTCTACGTTTGACTAAATCTATTATGAAATTTTGTATTACTCACCGAAAAGCATGGCTAAGCTAAGACCTAACGCGAAAAAACACATTTCTGGAGCAAAAGTTCCCGTATCAGAAATGTAAGCGAAAAATGGTAGAATATGATCATTTTTAACAGCTATCGTGTACGATGTAATAAACGTTAGTGGGAAAATAACGGAAACAGCTAATGGAATATAGTGAAGTCCAAACCTAGGTTCTGTTTGATCAGCCATTTTGAGAAAGTTGCTAAAATGCAAGAAATTTACTTCCAATAATCTCTTCTGCTAAACGAAATTGGAGTGATAACTACAATGCGACGAGTTTTCATTTTTATCGAAAGAGGAGGTTGGTTGAGGTGACAAAAATACTATCATTTGAATGACGTGACGACTGAAACGCAATGATAAGATAAGTAATTGGTTTGGGTGACGATAATTCTTGAGTGATATAATCAATAGGGTTTCTGAGAGGAAACCACCATACCACCGAGGTTGCGTGTACGTTTTTGTCTGTTCATAGACCATATAACATATATTATGACATTATTATTCAGAGAAATGGCATAGTAACAGAGGAAGACAAAGTGCAAATGGATGACGATGTTAGCAAAAAAATGTTTTAGAAAGATGAACCATAGATCAACCAGTGTGGAATCATACCTGTTCATCACACTAGACAATTAGTTGTGTCAATATTGACACGATACAAGGAACTTTTGCCTTAAGAGCATGAGCTGTCAAGATAGGTGATACATTTTTCATTATCTGGTATCGATGAGTATTACCAAACTTGCTAATTAATTTAGCCTGTCATATTATGGATGTGAATCCATTTCTTTATCCTGTATAATTGTGACAACTGACAGACGCCTTGTGACGTACAAACGAAATGGTAGCTCTTGGTGTGTATGTTTAAAACTATGCTCTGGTGTATGCGTTCAGTCAGATGAAGAAAGAAACAAAATATGTGAAGAATTAGTCACCATGGAAGTATGAAAAATTGTAAACATGTAACTTGAAAGTATGTATTTTCTGTCTGATGTTAAAAACGCCGAGACAATGATGAATCGACAATGAGTCATACATCTTCACAAGTAGATATTATGCGTGTAGATGCATTCAGTAAGTTCTGGAGGACTCTGGTCCCCATGAGTCATGCTAAATACGATGGACAACTTAGCAAAAATTAATTACATCAATATATAACGTTTTAAAGATTAAATCTACATTTATACTAAAATACGTTAAAACTTCTTGATGTTAAAAATTGAAAAATAGAAAGTAGTCTGAAGTTCGACACAAACGTAAGAATTTTGGCATTCAACTGGAAATTTTTACACGCTCTGGTTTTTGATTTAAGGAATCGTTTTGGCATTTATAAGCGTTGCATATACCGCTGAAAGTAAAAGTTTTCCTTTCAACTTTCAACCATGAAGGGGAAAGAAAGGGTTTATATGCTTTACAATGATGAGCATCGACAATAATGACGTCGTAAAAGACGAGCCGGCACTTTATTTGTCTGAAAATATGAAGATGAGATTTTGCTACCTTAAATGTGTATTAAATCAAATTTCTTGTGACTTGTTATTTGTAAAACACAACTTGAGGTGAAACAATATCTTGCAAGCGTATAGTAGCTTAAAAACTGCGTATTCTGCGGTTTTGAAAATGTAAATTTCCATCTACCTGAAAACGAAAGTCAGCATTATCATAGAACTTCAATAACTATACAAACCTGCATTTCAAATCAGTCCTATATTGTTGTCCAAAATCATGACAAACCCGGTGTCACTTAAGGTAGTTACTGTTGCCATTATATTTCAGTTTCCGTGGTTTTATTTAATTTAATTTTAGTATTCGTAAAAATGTGTTTGTGCTTTGATTAAGGTTTTGTTCATAATGGCAACGTTGTTGGTTCACTCCAGCATGGCATTTTGCAATATTGGCCTATTTAACGTTGGTTGTTTCAACGTAGGGTTCGGAAACAAAGGTAACTTTTAAAAAATAAATAATTTTAGTCATATTATGAAAACTGAAATCTTTCGGATTTGTAGGAGCTTTTAACTTTGGCATCTTTAACCGTGGTGCCGGAAACGTTGGGCTTGTCCAAACTGGAAGAAAGAATGTTGGCATGTTTAATCTCGGCTTCAAGCAGCGGGGACTAGGAAACATTGGATTGATTCCACGCATCGCGCTTTTTAGATACATAGGAATTCCAACTTTCATTTAAGGGGATAAGATTTTGCGTTCTGGCTTATGATCTCCCTTTCCAAACACGCCAAATCTAAAAGTAACGAGTGTCTGTTAATGTTTCCTAATTTATTTATTTATTTCATACAAATTTGTGATTGTTTGATTGTATTTATTTTTACAACTTTATATAAATTCATCAAATTATATATTAAGTTTCTTAAAACATTTCATTTGGTTTTCTTTATATTTTACATACATTTTTAATTTATTTGACAAATTTATGTGATTTAAGGACTCGGCAAACTTGTTGGTTGCTTGTCATGACAAGTTGCAACCGTAGTATGGAAACATGCTATAAAAGGTTTTGTAACCAAGAATAACTCTAACAACATAAGTAACAACAACAAAAATTTTAACAACAATAATCAAATAATAATAATATATAGAATATTAAAGAATATTGACAGAAATAGATTTGTGTTTTAATATGTATTGATATCTAGTTTCGTTAATTGATGATCATTTCATTTCCATTATTTCACAGACCGATTAAAATTACTGACCCTTAATTTTATTTATGATAACATTTTATGACAATTAAAGAACATTTCATGTTTTAAAAGAGTTGACTATACAAGTCTCTTGGCATATCCTTGACATTCCTAGCATTACTAAAAGCTTCCAACCAAAAAGCCCTTACCAATTAGAATTACAGTTGTTGTTATCATCGCAGAAATGAAAAGCATTTCTCATTGGTTTATTCATTTCCATATTCTGTAAGCTAAACTTAATTAAATTCCTTTAAAGTTATTTAAAATTTTCTGAATTGAGCGGTATTTCAACAAAAAAAATTAAACAAAAAAATCTTCAAAAACAAGGTACAAATTTTGTTCGGTTTAAATATGAATTTGTATAATAATATGGTGAATGTACCAAGTTGTTACCCTGGTTACGTTACCAACATGACTTCTAATATTTATATTACAAATAGATATTTACATAAATAAAATGAATAGATAGTGTTACACAGTATACTGTATTTGTAATTTATTAACAGTCCTATCGTCGAATGCTCATGTTCCCATTCCAGCACCAGCAGTCAGCACCATTCCATCATGAGTTTATTACCTACAAATATTACTTGACTTCATACAGCTCTCGAAAATTTTGTTCCATTTTATCAGTCGGGAAATATATACTTTGATTGATAAAGGTACTCTGGTATGTACAAAACTGGGATGAGGAGAAACTTTCTTACAGTGCAACTCCATCACATTAAAACATTACTTCTAATGATTGATTGTGTATATTTTCTATAAATATTCTCACCGCAACCATTGCTCGATGTTATGTGAGTTTTGACATGGTTAAACTTGCACACGCGCTTAAAAACCTAGTAACCTACTTTGCTAGAAGAGACAATCTGTTTGAATTTTTATACCAAAAGAATTGATTATGTTGACCTTTAATTGTACAGTTTCTGGTGGTGCTGAAATTGGTGGGCATGGTGATGATGGAGATGATGATGATTAGGATGGCTGGGAAGGGGTGAATTCACGAAATTTGGATTTATGGGTTTCCAGTTGGTGGCGTTATGACCAAACTTGTAGACCAATCGACGACCCAATACTGGCTCAAAAACGTGACTTTTATAGTAGTACCTACAAATTATTCATTAAATTTTCCATTATAGGCCGTTTCATTGTAAGCAAACTTGCTCAAGTATGTCAAATTAGTACCTCATTGCTCTACTAAGCTTCTCATAACTCATCCTCTGATTGCCCTTCAGTTGCCCCCAAAGTTGGGCAACCTTTTCCGAGTTCACAAAACGAAAGTGTCCTTCTTCATGGTTTTCCCACTTGACCAGGCTAGGACAGTACTCGGGATTTTTGAGCAAGTCACGAATAAACTCCCAGAGCCGCCCAGTTTTCTTTTCTGCATATGAAATTACAACTTTGTAAAATTTGTGATTTCAAGCGTTAGTAAAAAGTTAATAGACATACCATTTCTTTTTAATTTCTTGTCCTTTTTTGGTGGCCGTCCCACTTTCCTCTTTGCAGGTGGTTGCGGAGAAACCTGGTGGTTAAGATGGAGGTGATGGTGCTCTCCAGCCAAGCTGCCTCCTCCAGAGGATGAGCTTTTGGACTCTGAGTCGTTGTCCGTATAGCTCACTATGGATTCTGAGGTGGTTGGCGATTCCCGGTGGAACAGTCCGGTATAGTCTGCACTTGGTGGAGGTACCCCATGGAGATCATCCCAAGAGTAGTCGGAATGGTGTCGGTGAAAGTGTGGAGGGTGCCCCCTGCTACCAGAAAAGTGGTCCCCACTGGAGAGTAAGGGAACTACGCCATTTGTGTACTGGCACGAACATCCAGGGGAACACTGGCCTGTATGTGGGGGAGGATGATGAGGAACTAGGGGACCGCCACTCATGTCCAAGAGAAGAACACTGGTGTCCGGAGAATGAAGTAATGAGTGGGTTGGTGGATGATGGTGATGGTCATGTGAACTGGGCTGCGACAGGTTGGAAATGAAGGCGTCGTAACCACCTTCCTGAAACGCGTGTGAAGTGTCTGATACTGCATAAAGTATCAATTTGCCCCGTTAAAACTAGTACAGTTCATACTTGGCACATACCTTTTCACTCATTTTATACGCATTTTCTTTTCAAAGCTTACGTTTGTGATGAAATGGAATATCCAGGGGAGAGCTAAATCCATCCAGTAAGTGGCATCCCGAATCTGAGGCGGTTGTCCCATAAGGATCACCCAGACTGGGCAAGGGAATCAGGTACTGTGAAGATGAGGGAGAGGAGGTAGACGAAGAGGAAGATGGAGAGGTAGATTTGTGAGGAGAGTGGGGACTGCTATTTGACAGAGAGACGGAAAGACTAAGATTGGGCCCGGAAGTGGGTGGATGATGGATAATGGTTGTGGGGGAGGTGGACCCTGCCTCCACAGAGGAGGAGGTGGGTATGGGGGATGAAGATCCCGGGGAAGGTTGGATAAGATCCATAATATCTGTGGTTTCTAGTTTGGTGGGTGGTGGTTGGGTCATGTGGTCGCTATCCCACATTCCAATATAACACTGCGATGGAAGCATGAAAGTTTTAAACAGATTTCTTATCGAGCAATCTGGTTCTGTCAGGCTATATCGTACCTCTGAAGAGATAATGTTAACTGGTGCAACTGGGCTTAGACTGGACGAACTATTGCTGCTACTTGTGCTATTATTACTACCACTAGTACTAGTTGTTGAACTGGACAAGGACAACGGTGAGGTACTCGAGCTCATCTTCAGGTCCCGCATGCTCATCGGTTGTTGGGCAGGTACCTGCGTGACTATGTCAGCGGGGTTTTGCTGAGGAATAGGCTGAAGGGTATTCTGAGATGATACTGATCCCCCTCCTCCAAAACCCTGAAAATTAAGATTGTGGTAAGTTTTTGCACACACCAGGCAAACAAGCCACTACTCATGTCAAATTTCTCTAGGTGTCTGAGTAAACTTGAGTAAAGAAGAACTGTTGTTCTTGAAGAGACGGAAATTTGAGGCTAACCGCACTAAATACAGCTAGCGTGCAAAAAGCTCCTGAGAAATACACTTGTCACAAACCTGCCCAAAGTTTAGCTGCGCCAGACTAATGAAAGTTTGAATAGGATTAATTATTTTGTTGGATAAAAACATTCAAACATTTGTGTTTCCAAAAAACTTGCTAGTCAGTTGTGACGAATGCGTACTTCTATAAACTTCCTGTTTTGCTCTCTGGTAAGGAAATTCCCAGTCGAGGCAAAGGAACGGAATAAAGTGGAAATAAAAGATGATTGACCACACATAGCATTAGATTATAGTACGATTATACTGACATCACAGAAAATTTGAAATTATAGAAAGCATATCTCAATGAGCAACAACTAAAATAAGCTGTAGCTACAATGAAGGTTTGGGATTTTGCACGGATGCTGGAAATGACCACGTCCACTCCCATGCCCTCATCATGAAAATTAGCTGAGAACAGATAATTTATGATATGATTTGACAATGTAAGTGTTGGTGACCCTCGAGACGATCATTGACTTGATGGCCAAGAACATGATTCGATGACCACAAGTGAATATGGATGAACGTGGATGTGGATGTATTAGCTCGTAATTTGAAATTAATTAGGGGGAGAGATAAACTGCAGATGTGCTGATCAATTACCAAACCAGGGTTGCCTTTCTACGCATGTATGCAAAGAGAGTTTATTGAGAATTGAAGTAATTAGGCAGAAACCATAAAACTAGAGCTGGACAATTACGAAGTATATTTTGAAATATTATTTCATGGTTGCAATACAAAAGATTAGTGATTCGTACCCTTTAGCAATGCATCATCGTAATATTATGAACAAATTTGCTTGCGTAGTATGTATATCCATTCACCTGTATATATCAAATTAATGATTTTTTTCAACATATAACTTGTTGCAAAATGTAGCACACTTTTAAAGTGGCACGACAAAAGTGTTTTCTTCCTGGCTGGATCGCGAAATAAATTTGGATGTATTTTCCTTTTATCAAACTCTAGACCAGCAAAACTGGACATGGTTACTAATCTAAGGGTTTACTAAGCAATGCGATACTAAGGTATTATGTAATAAATATAACGCCAAATGTAGCTCAAACTATTTACTTCCGTAAATATTGGCATACTTTTCTGCAAGTGTTTCCGAATTTTGCGTCGCTGAAAAACTTTGTGCGTAAGCAACATATATTCCTAGCGGAAACTCATAGAAACTCTAAAGTTTGTTTTAGATGTTAGATATGTAAACTGGATTTGAAAAATTGGTTTTAACAATAGCTCTTGACTTTTGCCAAGTTGTGACACCCACCCACAGCTTCTTGTTAAAAACCATACATTGTAGCATTTAAAAAAATTGCTTTTTTATTCCCACCGAAGACTTATTCAGAAAAAATGAACGCTGCTAAGGCATTACTGACTACTGACTCCATATACATAACTTAAACTGTTGACCTTGGGCCTTGAATATCTTCAATCTTAATACCACGAGTTTAGCTGGAGCAACCATGCATGGCGAAAAAAAATGTTGCATTAGCTACAGATGACTATCGTGTTACTGGTCAGGGTTTTAGAAGTCTCCATAATAACAAGGTATCATGTATAGCGACTAGCAATTGCGCAACTTTGTTTTACATAATATAATATTATGCATTAGGTATTTTTATGCAACATAAATGCAGTCAAAGTAAAGCTAAGATGCATATCAGCATTAAGCAAAAGAGGCTCAACTTCACTTTCCCGTAGAACAAGCTAGTAATTAATAGAGAAATGTGTATCATAATATGGGAAATAATGCTAATGAAGTATGTTTGGTGTTTGCATTTTCTTACCCGAATTAGAGAGCTTTTTGCAAATTTGATTTGATCATGTCTGGTAATGAAACCTTAATTCTGTAAGTATGAAATACTAGAAATTCTACGCTGTAGTAGTATACTACTTATCATAATGAATGTACCTGAAAGTAGACATTCTGGATAAGCCTTACATAAAAGTAGGTATATAGTTGATTGATATGTTGGAAAGCAGACAAGTAGCGTTCCTTCGCATTCTATCATAGTACATGTTTGCAATTATATTTTCTAGTTGCATGGATAATGAAAACCTCACTACTTTCCAAATCATTTCTCGCTAGTTTACTTGGATGTAGCATATTCAAACCACACAGGGAGTCGATTTAACTACTTTTGATAATGTAACAATGGATATATCATAATGTAATACAATAATATTGCACAACATTCAACATTGTAGCATAGTACCGAATGGTATGCAATTTTCGGTTTTCGTTTTACATATTTCCATAGCACTACATAATCATATCAAATGTGCAAACGGTATTGTTTCAGCATAATGAAACTATAGCTCGAAAAAATATACACGCAAGGTCAAGAATTTTTTTGCTGCTTTGTGCTCATCTCCTTTCCACAAAATCTTCATACATTTGGAATTACGCTACCGTGCAATTTTTATATTTGTGGGTGGCAGTATCATGCACTGTAATATGAATTTATAGTTAGGTATGTAATTCATCTACTAGCTGTTACTTGGGAGTTTATTTGTTTGTTTGCAACTTTTGGTGATAAACTTTTAATAATAATTAAACGCAAATAATAATTTGTAAGCATCTTATAATTATAGATGCATCAAAGCTTTGTCATCATCAGTTGGTTCAGATTTCGGTAATAAACTGTAGCTGAATACCATGTACAGAGCCATCAAAATTTATTTTATGAGCAGACTGTATACAAAGTAATATACGACTAGGAAGAAAACTGAGTTTAAAATTGTACAACCCTATGTCAAAAGTGTCTTTAAAATGAGTCATAAGAGGTAGTAAAATTGATGTCGTTTTTAATTACTAGAACAGCTTATAATAATATGCGATGTTTACAAAACTCAATTTGACACGTGCAGCCCACTTTATTTGCAATTGTTAATCCAGCAAATAATTAATTTCCAACGGGTAATAATTTCGCATTAATTTTATTTCATTTCTAGCTACTTTGAGTAGGAAGAAACAAACAAGGACAAAATAAAACGTTTGAAGAGGCAATAAAATCTGCCAACTGAATGCAGTGTTTTATGATTTAACGGTTTCATGAAGACAGGCGACCTGAAGAAAACAAAACCAACCTCAGCAACAATTATTATTCTTATGATGGCGATAATAATTTCTAGAATGATGCAGATTCCTTATTGAATACAAATCAGGCAAATTTCAAAGATCGATAGCAACAGGTGTTCAAAATTGTCCCGTTTTATTAGTTCCTCATGTACACTTCCGCTGCGGCATTCTCATATTGCTGCTTTGATTACTATAACGCCACATGAAACATCTCTCAGAATTTCAGAGACTCAAACTCCAAGAAACGATACGACAAGCGGCATCATTACCGGTCAGACAACAATGTCATGACTACAACAATAAGCCACGATAATACGTCTATGTCTTATGTTGACGTGCACACGATTTCATAACATGAAAATATCTTCCTAGCATCTCAGCCTACAAAGTTGAAATAAAAGCTTAATACCACGGCATGACCATGATGAAAATGATATTGAACAGTGGTGTTAGCGGTCAGAGCCAGCAAGTAATATAGGTATGAAAAAGCTATTCAAATTGAATGGTAGATACTATAAGCCCATTTATGCGTTTATTTTCCCATGCATGTTCATTTACTCATCTGACGAAAAAACGAATGATTATTTTGGATGGGCAATTTTTCAATCGTTTTTGCTTCGCCAGTTTTCAAGTGTGGGTAAAAATTTGAAGGAGTTTATGAGAAATAGAGCGGAATCACGTCAAAACTTTTTTTGGTGGTCACTGGTCAGTAGCGTGACCTTGACGACGTGTAGAAAGTTGGAAAGAAGCTAATGCGTACTTCGCTTCCCTCCAGAATGTGAACATTCAAGACATTTAATGAGTAATGGCATGAAAATTTAAAAGAGTGCTTTAACGAGAATGGGAAACTATAACAATGTCATTGTGATCTGGAATGTTGATTTGTTTCCCAGACTGTTTGCAACCGTTCATTCAAAAATAGACAGTGCCATTCATAGGAATGAATGGTCAATTGTTTAAACAATCAAAGTCGACAAAAAATTCTGATAATGATGAATGGTACTGAAGTTGAAGGTTGTGGTAACTGACATCAACTTTAGAAATAAATATTGACCAAGTGATGAGACCAAAACGACATTAGTACATTATGCTGTTTTGACCCTTCCCACTGTTTTATGTATCATGAAGCAAACGCTTCGAAGACGAGCAAACATATCTGCGTATAGTTTCAGATTTTAATAAAGCTATAATTTAAGAACCCTTGTTTCAAAAGTTGATAGGAATAATAAAGTTGTATAGCTAATTATTTTCGTTACCTGTGCTTTAAGTCCGATAAATCAATTTTCACGGCGTCTGGTTAATGCGATGTATGCTGCTTTAGCAAATTTGTAGCATATATTTATTAGGCACGTTTAAGAAATCCTAAATACGGTTAATACTTCAGTAAGACTAATATTATTGTATTTACTGGATTAACAATCTGTGGATGGGTTATATGTTTACAACAAACCGTCAAGTGAAACTAGATCGGAAGGCAACCACGATCTCTACCAAAAACCGGCACTGAGGTCGCCGCAGCACATTTTCCAAAATTTCTTTCTCCTTTCAAGAATGTAGCAAGAAGTAAACGGGCACAGAAATAGTCACCGGAATATACCGGAAACCCGCACACCACAAATTTACAACGCTGATCCATCTTCACTGACATTTCTACTGCTCCACTATAAAATCAAAACCACACGTCCACATCCATCTGTCGCATTTCTAACATGATTCTAATCTCCTCCAATTAATTGATGTTGGAAATTGGTTAAATGATATAATATGCATGCATGCTAGTTCGACTGAGATTTACACTTTGAAGATTGGACAAATAATTGACCTTTTATTATAGCAAAATTATAACCGGCAAATACCGCACAAACCGTAATATCCAATTTTCACTCCGTAACCATGACACTAAAGACACAATGGTTGCGATATTCACTGCGCCACTTCAGCAGTTGTCGTGGCTTTGCTTTATGCTAAAGAAGCTTTGAACGTTTTTTGTGTGCGCACCCAACGGTTATATTGCATCTACCGACATAATATTCAGCATTATTCAACAAGCATCATTTTGCGTGATAGCACCTGAGTAAAAGAATTTTGCGAGATGAAGTCTTAACAGTACTGACTTCTATTATATTTCAAAGCTATACACGGTTACCTGTATCACCCTGTGCAAACATCAACTATTATGTATAAATGTATAGCAAAACTTAATGTGTGTTCTGCCTCGACGAGTTCTCATAATACTCTGGATAAAACATTAGCGTGTTTGTTATTGGGGAGTAAGGCGGTGCATTATGAAATAATTTTTAATGTACGAAATCACACTTAATGATGAATCTGACTGAATGAATGGTCAAGCTCTACTGGAAGTGGACAGATTGTTGTCGAAAGCTGAGACTTCTACTGGTCTAAAGCTTCTAAGACTTTAGACATGTCCATACACAAAAACATAGTTTATGTGTACCGAAGTACTTATTTCCCACGGTGAAAAACAGAAAATGCTGCATCCATTATGAAGGTTGATGAGTAAGGAATAGTAAAGCTACTGGTAAGTTTGTTGGCGTTGACTAGGAAGCATAGCGTCTAAGCAAAAGCAAAAGCTAGGAATCCAAAAAGAAGTTGACCACTGCCATCTATGGCTGCATCACACAACAAGGAAAATTTAAATACTCACGTGCTGATGCGAATGCAGATAATATGCTGATAAGGTAGGGGTGGAAAAGTTGACCAGCGTCCCTCCTGAACTCATCTTAATACTTGGAGAAAGTGCGAAAATTCTTAAAAATTAAAAATTAAATGAAATTTTGATTAACCTAAGCCTTCATCGTTGCTTTTATCTTTGTCTTTATCTAAAAACTTGTAGAAAAAACTCATTACAATTGACCTGATCGGCAGTGATATTGAAAGTTTTAATACCGTCTCTTACAAGATGTTTTCCCTGAAGACTACTATTATTGCAACATAAAATGTAGGTTAAGTAGGTTTTGCATATTAACGAATGCAGAGAAAGTGGAAATTAGGTCTCGTGTCATGCAAATGTCGACCATTTTTATTTTATTATGATTGACGTCTAGCGATGCCCTTCTAGATTTCCGCAGAAACTCTTCGCTTTTAGAGTTTGAATTATTATAATTCAATTATACCAAATATTGAAATTGGCACAATCAGTGCAAAGACGCCGACGTGTATCAAATTCAGCAAGAAGTATATTTATGCGCATAACCTTTGGGAAAAGGGCATTGCAACATCGCCGTTATCGTGACAAATCTATTCTATTTTTAAATCAACAAACGCTATTCAAAGACACAACGCTATTCAAAATAATAACTTCATAGCTACGTGATTTGAAAATATGACTGGCTACGTAGACTACATAATATGTAACTGTTGTTCTAACTGTATAAAGTTGTGACAAGTTACCAATAACCTAAACTTTACTTGTGAAATTCGATAGAGTGTATATAGGAATGATTGTTAAAATCTCAAAGTTAACTCAACAAAATGAATTGGGCTTGGTGTTTCTAATGAAATAATAATTATGCTAGTCTAAAATGTGCTCATGTTTTCTAACCTTTTATAAAGCTCCACAAAGAGTGCTAGCACATTCCTCTATGCTTAAGATTACATTGTTAAAAACAGCAGTAAAACAGAGAGAACGAATGGTCAAACCCACCGAGTTAATTTTCAATGTACCAGCGTAGGTACGTGTGTGAACTTCGACAACACGATAATCGATTTAGTGTACAACAGGTACATTAGATTGATCTTGACAATGAAGATAGATGAATTGACAGAAACATTTATGAATGGTCATTAGCCTTTAGACTTTACATCTATCCTGTTGCTTGGCTACCACTCAGAGCGCATCAGTTTAGCAGCATAATCTGCACGGCATACAATAGGACTTATTTCTAATGGGGAAACTTGTTATACGTATACTAATTGAAAACAAGCAGTTTTTATTTAATCATTAATGACAATGATATTCAGGCAATTCATGTCAAAGGTTGAACGGGCGGAAATATTTCAGGTTCATGGAAATTGCAAGCAGTCAAAATTCTGCACAAAAGCCAACTATTGAAGCTTTGAGAGTCAAAGCCTGATGCATGGGGAAATTAGTAAATGCATTGCAATAATAGTCTGATCATTCTCGCATTACCCACAAAGGAATTCCTGACATTCACAATGTCAATCACTGCATGCGTCATCGTTAGCATATAAAAGCTTGTCGTTATTTAAGCGGATAGTTGCATTTTAGTGTGGATGCTTCAACGGTACACATCCTACACTTACAGTGTGCAGTGTTCAATCAAAGATTAGGTAATGGTGCTCCCTTCTCATTTCCTTCCTACCTAACAAACGGCTTAGATTGGATTTATGTAGCTTTTGTTATGAACAGCAATTCTCGTACTATGATATGATCAAGTCTAGAGTACAAAATTGCATAATAGGCTATATTCTGCCACCTACCAAAATATTTAAATGTTTTCCTTCTCCATTTTCTGCTAAATTGGTTCTGTCGCTTTGCTTGCTTCCCTCCTTCCCCCCGGCTCCTTCACAAGATGGGGTGAGGGGTGATGGAGGGGGATGATGAATATGATTTTGCGAGATCAAAGCATTTAAATGATTGAAAAGATTTTAAAATCTTACCACAAACATTTTAATGAAAGAAAAAATGCATTTACTGAAATAGTAAAGTTGGTATACCAACCGGCAGATGATGCTGGAGAAGTTAACACCGCGCGTTAGTAGTAGAGAGCTCCTCTTCTTCGCTTGCAGCCTCTATCTGCAAATGTTAACGAAGGACAAACAGGCAAATGTCACAGAGATTCGTATATAAGCCCAGCATCTGCAAATATTTAGCACAGCCAAGTTGCAGCAGATCATACAGTAACACATATTTTTCCGTTGGCCGTGGCCTTGCCTCGTGCCGATCAAAGCCTTCACCAAACAGCCTCCTCTCTCTTTCTGTTTTGGTTTACAGCTTCATTTTTTTCCGTATTTGCTCATTCGAACCGTCAGTCAGCGAGATGCAAGCGAGCTGAGAGCACAGAACTGCGAATCAGCACTGCTAAACTTTAAATGCAGCTACAGTGCAATAACAGAAAAAAATCTGCACGGTCCTTTTGTTTGCAAACATTGAGAAGCGTCACTCTGCTTCTTTCTGGCCCCGCTGAACTCTAACTCACTCTAGTACTCGCTCTTCAGTTCAGAAATGAATGAATTCTGCACTCCACGCTTGTTGCAAAATCTGTAAAAAACTTGCTGAGAATGAATTTGTAAAATGCTTATCACATCTCATATTCGCACGGCAAAACCACCATATGCTCGCAACTTGATCTCGCTTTTATTGCACAACATGACGTTCTTTGGAAAAATAAAAATTGTGCGTAGAATCGGACAACCACCTTTGCAAAATCAAAACAAATGAACCTATACCGAATAAAAAATTTATGCGAATTTTTTTCTGAAAATTGATGCAATATTTTAAAATTGATTTTCGTTAATTATTCTAATATTTAAAGGGAATTGACACGGAAAGATTTAATTTAATTTAAATTTGATTTTGCTTGCGCTAAAACCGTTATAACATTTCATGGAGCACGGAGCAGAGTATAAAATTTTCTTTTATATTTTTTCCTTAAAATAATCTTTGCAATTTATACAAGGAAGACACGCTAATTTTCTTAAAACACTCGCACATTGTCACAATTAGTAATTACGTTTTTTGTTGTTCCGAGTTCCGTTTGTCGTCATGGATAGCAATAATGAGTTTGATATTATGACACCTTCAATTTGGGCACAGACACTCCTACACACAAATCACAAGCGAAGAGAAAAGGTTTTAATCTAGCGAGGCCTACAAGAATTTAATTTACCGTCTTTTTCCTCAATAATTTTTGAGCCGGTCAGCGCAATTCCCTCTCTACTCTAGTTCATAATCATTTACGCTCTGGCAGTCATTTCGCGTTTTTCTTATTTCAAAAAATCCTCGGCATTGGCCCTCACTCTATTAACCTGGTGTTACAACACGTTTGCATTATTATTATTTTATTCGCTCTATCGAACACAGCAAATGGACATGGCCATAATTAATAAATATTATTTCGAGATGTATCTGGAGGCCTCAAACTTCCCTTTTTACTCTCAACTCACTAGCCATCTCTCTCTCACAGTCCAGTTCACTAGATGCAGTGGCCAGAATGGAGCAGATTTTAAAAAAGCTCGCAAAAGATTGCCAAGCCATTTACGATTATCAGAAGTGCATATTATAGAGGTGCCATGGCATGGACATATGAAATGCAACAAAAATGTTGGACTTGGTGGGCCTGTGTATATGCAAAAGTGTTCCTATCTTTCAGGACAAAATCTGGTAGGTACTTGAAAGGCGGAGCAAACCGAAGTATATGCGGAATGATAGTTTTGTGAACAAAGTGCTAAATCCCTCCTTATAACATTTATTGTGGGAATACATATATGTATATAAATTGAATCCATTATATATTAGCAGCACCGTTGTTGGAAGTCGAGATACTAAACATGAGCTCAGTTGCCGTTTGGCAGTCGATCTGAACATCTCAAAAATGGTTGTGCTCGTAGGAAAATCCGGGAAATATCTTCTGGGGAAAGAGTTGAAAATACAACGTACCCGAATGTAATGCCTAAATAAATGTTTATCAACTGAGAGCTGGTGAATGCACTTGAAAAGTGGGTTAGTAGTACCATTGCACAAAAATGCAGCGTCATCCATTCAGCAGTAGCAACAGCAGCGCAGAGATGAGTATGTGTGTGTGTCATGTTTTGTAAGAGCGCTACTTGTGGTGATGCTCTGCCGTACAGCTTGAAGGTCATTCCGGACGGGTGCAAGTAGGCACAACTATATGCGAAGCTTATAAAAAAGAATGAGCTTTTCTAGCAAAAAAAGCAAAAGTCAAGCCTGTTGATATTGCAGAAGAGTTATATGACCATTATTGCATGTTTTATAGCTTGTTTCGGTTTTAATGGGAAGCAAAGTATTTTTACTCCACAAAATTGAATCGTAAACTTAAGCTACCAAGGGTAAACCAAGAAGAAAAAGAGCAAAAAAAGATATAATCAAATGCTGAAGCGCGTCAAAGACAAAGCTGTCATGGAAAGTGGTTCCAAGTTGTCTTTCAGTTTGCAGCTGCATTCGATTCTGAATTTTCTTAGAAACATGCTAGACAGGTAGAAGTTAATTTAAGCAAAACCTTAGGCTGGGTTTCAGCTCAAGATGTAAAGTTAAACCGGTCACATTTCTGACATGGCAACATATCACATGGGAGCTACGCAACTTACCTTACGATGATACGATACTCCCTGTTTGCACGAGAATAAGCAAATTGCAATAAGTACGTTGTTGAGTTATACATCTCTCTGACTACAAATTAAAGAGCTGAGCGAGTACATACTATACTTTATTTGCTCACTCAGATCTAAAGATCGTAGCAACTCTTTTTGAAGTATTTTGCTCCGTTTTTCCTCATCTTTGTTTATGCGAGCCCGCATCATGATTACTAACGTCATTCTCTTGTGTTCCTCGCCTACTCATAAATGTATTTTATTAAGCATCTTCATCTCTTCAGAAATCAAACAAACAAATCTCCTGGTGATATTCCGCGTAATGTATATACGTTACACTCTTTTTCGCATTCCGAGTTTCCAGTATAAACCACACATTGATACATTGCGAATATATATAAGTACTGTATAAGAGTCATTTTCTCTTTTTTATTCAGTGATGATAATGATGATGATGATGATGACCTTCCTTCTCACTTAATGTTAAAGCCTTAAACCACGGAAAATGGTCAAAGTGCAGTTTTCGTTGGGTTTAGATTGCATACACAGCTGACCGGCAATTTAAGTGGAACTGGCCAACTGACTATGTACTTTGAATAGTACTTTATATATTATATCGATGTGATCATGATTGCTCTATACTTGATAATTTCCGCCACGTGGAGAAGCAGTTAGCCTTGCGGTGTAGGTATACAATGTGCAAATACGTACACAGTAAATGCCACAATATACAATATTTATTAGTATATTATATGGTCGAACAAAACGTCTTTCTTCCAAGAAGGTAACATATAACAGTTTGGTATGTTAGACGGAAAAACCGGGATTGGAATTCAAATTCATTGGATTTAACTCGACTGCTACCTAAAACCGCTCCTTGTGAACAAATGTCTTCTTATTCCTCTGATATTTTATATGAATAAATGTGTAAAATAACGAATGGCAATATTTTATAGTACTCTTTAAATATTCTAAGCAATATGTGGATATGCGGTTACGTTTTTAAG
This sequence comes from Entomobrya proxima, assembly GCA_029691765.1. NCBI lineage: Eukaryota > Metazoa > Arthropoda > Collembola > Entomobryomorpha > Entomobryidae > Entomobrya > Entomobrya proxima. The sequence continues at coordinate 24,840,208 of CM056170.1, read as the reverse complement.
ATCACGTTGTAAAGCTTCATGGCTGCTTTATTTTATGATTTTTAGCAACGATAAAAATGAAACTGGGAATTTATCCTCATTTGAGTGCAGAAAAAATGGGTAAATTTTTAAATTTTTAGCCGATCACGTATTACCATACTATAATTACCTGTCGTTAGAGCTTCTTTAATGGATCGGATTTTTAATGAGTTTTTGATATTTTCAGGTTTATCATCAAACCATAAATCAGTCCCATGTATTTGGTGTTGGAGATATGATTATATATGGCTTATACAATAGCCATTGCATATACCCACTCAGTGTTTATCACTTTTGTTGTTGTTGGCGTTTTGAGTGCTGAGAAGTAAGCCAAGGTCAATGCCAAGGACAGCCGCAGGCATTATTGTAGCGTCAGTGGCGGTGGTCATGATACCTACCTTTACCTACCTACTTGCAAAAATCCGCCGCTACTGCTACCCCATCGCGAATGACTCACGGAAAACTGGATGAAAATTAGATTCTTGTCATGCTAATGAATAGTTTGTCACATTGTCACATGATTTGTTTATGTTGCAACTTTGATGCAGAAAGAAAAGATGCTCCAGGAAACAAGACTTATCATCATCACATAATGAACATCCCGATTTACGTCGAAATAATTTCCAAAGTAAATTTGCAATGTGCATTTAGAATTCTTTATTTTAGTCGTTGATTTTTGTTGTTGCTATGGCAAAATGTAATATTAAAAAATCTGAATAATAATATGTCATGATTTTGATAGATATGAAGATTATGAAGTATGAATTTCCCTTACAAAATATAGATGTAATATTTTACAGCAAAATTATAATATAGTTTAAATTTACACATTTTCTGAAGATAATTTACATAACATTCTTTTGGCACGCGTTTTTATTACAACTTTCTAGATCCTCTTGGAAGTATTTCGAATATCGGTTTCAAACGTAGCTTTCCTGACGGGACGAGTATAGTAGAAAAGAATCTAGCAAACGGGGCTGCAAAAGATCTTCTGCACCTTGTAGGAAGTTTTGAAGTAGACTCTCCTGGCCACCACATAGAGACACGAGTTTGCGGAGTGTAGCCTGTTCCATATGAAAAAACACATGAGATCAAAACAAGGAACAAAAATAGTTGAATTTTATGCTCACGTTCATCAAAGCATAATAAACGTTTCGTAATGAAAGAGAAAAAAAGGAGGAAAACTTGGAGAGAAATTCTGGGCACAGAACAAAAGCAGGCAGAGATATGGATAGGCAGATGAAACGAGATACGAAATAAAAATGTGCACGTGGAATTTCGTGTGCATAACATGTCCCACTTTTGTTTACGCTGCTGAAAATGATGCTATCATGTACGCTCTTGTGTAGGCAGTTGCAGCAGCGTACAAAACGGCACGGATTCCATGTTCCATGCACAAAGCGAATGATCTATGCAACTACCTAATTTATTTACCTAGCAACACAGTGCAAGGACAGAGAAGCGAAGCAACCGATGAGGAAGGAGATAATGTGACCGCTACGGAAACACTTTACAAGCACTACAGTGGTATAAACCGTTAAACTTGACACGCTATGTTAGACTATAATATGAGTATGTACCAGCGCTGCTATGAGAACTCCGTCCGAATAATTTCGCTCCCTTTCCCGACGACATAAAGTGACCAAACGATGAAGACCTCCCATTTGAAGTACGTACCGAGCGACACCCTCTTCATTTGCCAGACGACTAAGGGCAATGGTTGATTTTTGTTGCAGCCGTTCGCAAGCGGTTATGGCGGACGTTGAAGGGGTACCACTAGCAGTTTTGCCTGGAGAACATGCCGTTGAAGGAGCTTGCTGTAGAAATTGGAGTAAGCAATCGACTCCTCCTGCCTTTATGATTTCCTTCCGGCAATGCTCAGCTCCTGCCATGTTTGCCAGAATGGTTGCAACATGATCCAATATAAACACAGAGTATCTCTTTGAACGAACAGCAGAAATAAGGAGGTTGACCGTTCCACAGTTTCTGAGATATTCGGTGGAGCTAACCTCCAGAAAGGTGAGGTTGCTGATGGCAGCAACAATCAAAAGAAATTGCTCCTCATCCGTTTTCACTTGGTCGATGAGGCTGGTCAAGGCAACAATAAACTTTTGTAGGTGGACGCCTAACGTAAGTAACGTAGACTCCAGATCAATCCATGGATCCGTGGCTTGGGTTAGTACAGCCACAGCCTCCATTTTGAGCCAAAGGGGATGACTGGGATCGTTTAAGAGATCAGCAGTTATTTCAAAGCCCCCAGCCTAAACATGGATTTGTAAAATGCATATACAATGAATTTTTAGCGATGATGTTTTCAGCTTCTAGTTTTTTTATGCTTATAAATATGTAATGTTTTTGAATACCTTATCAAAATCCTTCACCGCTTCCCCTACACACAGGACAGTGGCTAGACATCTAAGCGCCAGGACCTTATCCTGGTCCTCCCTTGAGTCTAGCATTATGCCCAACAATCCCCTTACAGTTCTAATGTCGGCTGCCAGTCTGCAAATATGGTTGCCCCCATCAGTCAAAACGGTCACCAAACTCTTGAGTGCTATCCTTCCTGGTATTCCACCTGCTTCAATGGTATCAAGGATTGACCCCAGGTCTCTCGTCAGTCTCAAGTCTACAACCTCGCTAAACAAGTTTCCCACAGTGACTATTCCTTCCACAACATCTGCAATTATTTGCTGGTATTGATCACCCTCGAGAAACTGGGATGAACTACTGATCACACTAGAATTTCCAGTAACTCCCCCACCACCCATTATTCCCTTAACTGCCATACTAAGGGCAAAACAAGCGTCTTCCAAGCGACCCTCCAGCTTTCTCAGATGGCTGAATCCGAAAACACTAGGTCCCAAAATACCACTCCCGCTGTCCCCTGGAGGAAAGACCGGAGAGGGAGTCTGAACCCCGCGAAGAAAGTCTTGGATATGTGCAACCAAGCTCATTACTAGGGTTGGCACTTGCGTGAACACACCAAACTCCAGATGCCTGGATAATAAAAATAAAGATTTCTTTCATTATAAATCATCATTTCAAAATGGAAGAGTCAGAACCATAAAAATCTTTCATTTTTCTTACTTGCAAATTTTGGAAAATTCTGCAGAAATCACATTGGCGGTCATCTCTACGGTTCGAATGCTCATTAATGGGGTGGAAACGGCGTGAATGGCGGCCGTCATGGATGACAAGAAACGCTGTTGAGAACGCTGCTCGTGCAGTTGCCGCACTCGCCTGGCGTAGGAGCTTGTGGAGGAGTACGGCATTGAAGAGGATCCTGTGGAAGCATCCGCAGATGATGAAGATGAAATTTTTCGCTGGGATGATAATGTGGGGGAAGAGGATGGTGGATGAGGGGAAGACAACACAGAGGACCCTTCCTCGGAATACGGAAGTATCCATTTGTTTTGTAGACTATGCAAACACTCTGGTTCATACTGGGTGCGAAGGTCTTTAAGCCAGAGAAGCACCACAGGAGAGTCGGTTTCTGGTAGCGGAGGTGGCGGGGATGTGGAGGTTAATGGAGTTTGGGGCACGTCAATGGGTCGCTCTTCGTGATATTCCTCCTCCAGAAGTAGCCGGGTGGGTGGCGCACTCAAATTTCCCCTTGAGTTTGCGACAGCTTCTTTTGGTGGCACTCCTACTCCCCTGGGTAGGCTTTGCCATTTGGCATTGGCGCTGCGTGTAAAAACTCGAAACTTCGATGAAGTCGTTGGAGGCTGCGAATGTTGACTAGAGGATGACGGTGGTGTGCCTGCGCTGGAAGTTGAGCTAGACAACGAACTTAGTCTATGGCAGATTTTATCGTAGATTGACTCTGCAGCGCTACGTTTTTTCTGCGAGGGTTGCGCCACCTGGCTACTCTCTGTAACACTAAGACGAGACAAGTCTTCCGCAAGAACCGTTTCTTTTATGCTGCTGTTGCAGTTTGGTGACATTGTGGCAGATTGCGCCACAGTAAAAGTCTTGCTGCCGTTGTTATTGTTGTCCTTGTTCATGGCAGCGTTTTTGTTCAGACTTTCAAAATTGTCGATACGGTTACATAGGCGAGAGGTGGATTGTGAAGGAGTAGACCTCTTTGGGGTCGAACTGCTGAGAGGAACTCTTAAGGCTGCTAAGGCTGTGTGTGTAGACGCTGTTGCCAAAGCGCTGGGGGAAAAGGAGCGACGCTGCCGAGAAGGTAAAAGGGGTAGGGAGATTAGAGGGGCCGAGTCCTCGCGGGAAGTTGGTAGCCCAGTTACGCTGCATGAGAGACAGTCAATGCAAGGAGGGGGAGGTGCAGGAGGCAATGGATTGAAGCGACCACAACCAAACCCAGTGGGAGGAATGGGACTGGGTAGAGCCCCCACACACTCATAAATACGGTCACCCTGATCCTCGGGATCTTCTGCGGGTGGGGGACAGGGAGGTAATGGACTTTGGTAAGTGGACTGCGATAAAATGCGACGCTCCTTTTTCGTCTCCCCGGAATCTGAGAAACCAGAGTCTTGGCTACGGTGACTGCTGCCAGTACTGGTTCTGCTACCTTCGCTTAGGTCCAATGGATCCGCAACAACTTGGTCCACAATATTTTGGGAGCCATTCAGGGGTACCGTTGCACAACCACATGCACTTATATTTGCTGCACAACCAAAATGTATTGCTTGGTAATAGCTTTGTTGATGTGCGGGAGGAGGAGTCGGAATATGTTCCTCCAGGGGACTAGGGGTTGTACTGAGGCTACTTGCTTGACTGGATGTGGACCCACCGCCTTGACAGTGAGGAGGTTGTTGAGGAGATAAATTCAGGTGTAAATGAGCGGGAGGAGGTGAGCGGAGCATAATAGGTTGTTTTGGGGAGCGAGATTCACCACGAAATTCCCAGCCCGTGGGACAACTTATATCACCTTCGAAAAAACTGGGACGCAAATGTGGTGGCAAGTAGGAGTGGTTTCCATGAATACAAGGCGATGAACAACGTGTCTGATGAAACGAGGAAGATGCCATCTGGAAAATTCAGAATAAAAAAATCATGAAAATTTTCATGCAAATCCATCTAATGCATAGACACGCACAAAAGGAAATATGTATATCTAGATAGAACGTGGGGGCATTACTTTTACCGTGAACAATGCCAAAATAAAAAAGAAAAACGAGCTTGCCTTTTTCGCATAAGTGCTTGTCACTGAAACTACATCAACGTGGAAAAACTCCAGAAAAAATCCCGGCACAGGGGATTTAGGGATAAAATAGCAGAAAAAAATAATGCAATAATGGCCAATGTGCTTTCAACACTTGCAGCGAACAACCACCTGAGTCCCACTTTTTACAGAACTCAAGAAAAACATGGAACACAAATCCGAAAATAACGAAATATTCCAAGCCCAAAACTCTACGAGGTGATAAACACCGATTCATTAGTTGTCCAAAATAGAACGAAATGTTTTCCAAAATAGTCCAGTACTGACAACCACTCGGTTCTACGGGCTCTACATTTTCGACAGTTTGTCTGGGCTAGAAATAAAGGATGCAGTATTGCGTGCAAGGCTACTGAAACGACAATTACTTCCTTTTCTTGAAAGACGAGTTTAGTGAAGAAACAAAAACCGACCATGAGACGAAATTGGGTAGGCGCATTTTGTTTTAAACGTAACAATCGAGTGTAAAACGATTGTGTGTTTCTGTGGATTTTGCAATAATTATTCAAGAGGAACGACTGAACAAGCTGCTTATCCTGCACGCTTCTACTGTACAACAAGGTGAAAAACCGGATACCCTAAAGTGTGGCAAGAGGGACAGGCTGCATTGCAGCAGCATAAAACTGCTGGGGATGGTGAGACGCTCAGTGCTGGATCATGACTGAAGGGAGATGAGCCTTAAAAGCTAGCTCAATATACAGACCGAAAAAAGAATATTAAAAAAATGAAAGAATGCATTGTTGTATCATGTTTGGGCAACGGTAAGTCGGTACAGCATTTTATAAAGTGAATAATGAAAGGTAAGTTTTGAACTCTTCCTGGGTATTTTCGGTGCACACTGAATAACGCCCAGATGGCTGGAACAGCAAAACCATATAATAGTTTGAAGGGATGTATTCCTTCTACTATACTAACTATACCAGGCATTATTGCTGCTGTTGAATAGAAAGGAAAAAATATGCGCTTTAGGAAGGGGAATAAATTCCTTCTCCATTCATTAGCCATTCATTCATTTTGGTTTGGTAGATATTCAAGTAGGTGCACGTACAACCGGTCCAGTTGTTTTTTTCCCTGGTATTCTCCCCTTCGTTTCTCTTGACAAAAATTGAAAGTATTGCACTTACTTTGGAGTACAAAGCTTTCCATGGTTTCAAACATTTTTGGCCGTTACTTGTAAAAGCTCTAGAATATTGCAAGCCGTTGTTTGTAAACACACTTTTATGTGCTAGGTTTTTAAAAGGACACAAAGTGTTCCCATGATAATCGAAACGGTAATAATTATTGCTAGGAGAAGTTTATCATGTCGCCCCAAAGTAATTACAACCAAGATATTTTAACTCGCCATGAGATATTTTCGTTTTTTTTGGCAAGAATAAGTTGATTATTATCTATAGTAAGTTGGCTGACTCTTTGTAAAAAATATTGCCGTTGTTGCTGGTATTATCACGAGGCGCTAGGTTACTGCCATTATCTTTTGTGCATGGCGATTCATTACTCTGAGTATTTTTGGGACGGGAAGCGGGATAGAGAAAAGAATGCCTAGTGATGCTGGGAAAAAGATTTATGTGGTTGTAAGTTCCGGTGGTCTAGACGTCACAACAAGAGAATAAGGTTGTGCGGTTGGCAAAAAACTGGGATTGCTGAGAAAAGGGTTAAAATTTCTTTTTGTAGCCGTCCTGGGGAGATACATTACGATCGTGTAAAATATTTAGATTATTGCACAATTTTGCCAGGAAGAAGATCCCGTTTTTCTCGAAAGGAAATAAATTTGAGAAAATATTTTTGGTATTTGTCGTCACGTAAAATATTGGCACGCCAGTGTAGAATGAAGCTTTTTTTGATAGATAGACAAGAGATGAAGAATAAATAGGAAAAGAGCAAAAATATTCGAGAGAGGGGAGAACAAATTGCATTCCTATTTTGATACAGAACAAAAAGCTTCAAATCTGAAAAGCCAAAGAGTCAACCTGAAAATAGAATACGAAATTATATTAAAAAGTCAATCCTATTTCATGTCCTTCTTGCTGTCAACACTAGTAATACCATTTTGACTCCAGTATTCTTAAGAATTCACAACAACTTATGGGTTGGCGAAAATTCGGGGTAGGAACTCAAGCTGAAAGTGCACAAACAGCACAGGTTTTACCCAAATTTGGGCGAGAACAGTCTAAGATTTGTTGTTGATAAAACCCAGTTTTCTTGTCTGAAACACTAAAACCCAATTTTGTTTCTGTGCTTTTGCTCGCTATGCATTATATACATACAGTATGCTTGTCTTCCTGAGTGAGCATTTCTGTCTTTCTGTCCTTGGTTGTTGTTTCTTCCTTTCTGGAGAAATACTTCTTTGCCAAGTATTATGCAGTGTAGTGGTCTTTGCTTACTACAACTCCATTGTCCACTTCACTTGGTTCTCCATTTTCCAGCAAAAAACCAAAGTCCATTACTTATTCCACTCCTACTGCCCCGCTCTGGAATTCCATTCAAACAACAAATGTTCTCTTTCCTTTCAAAATTTCCAAATGCCATTTTCTCCCATTCTCTTTTCCGGATTTTGTCTCACGCGGAATAATAAGAGATCTGGACAAACAAACAAACATGCCATCGCGTCTGCTGAAAATAGCAAAGATGCTGATTGGTATTCATAGATTATACATTTTCCACATTTCCAGCACTCTCCAAACTGTCGTTTTGACCGGATGACCAAGAATCATTTTCTGTTTTTGGGGCTTCGTCGTCCTAGGGTTGGAATTTAGATTCTCAAGAAGCACAAATATTATTGGCTTTGCTCGGTCCAGTGAAGTCAGTCGTGTAGCATCTTTTCCTGCTGATTTCGTTTTGATATTCCTCGATCCACTTCCCATTACATTCTTCCGCTTCACCAAAACCAGGCAGGTTTTTCTTGAATCGGGCATTGGTCAAGGCTTATTTTTTGCCCGTTTTCCGGTTCACAAAGCGTGACAAACTACTTTTCTTGGTCTTTATTATTATTTTTTCTTCTTGGCAAAACACAAAAACCAACTGGTAGAAAAATAGCAAAATGGTTGGATCCCGATCAGCGTTAAGCATTACCATGATGAGTTTGTAATATCCCTGCTTTATCTCTGGTTTGGTCCAGTCAACCCAATCTAACGGCAATTTCCGCTGGCTACACAACACAAATTGCCAAAATTGTATAAAATCCGGCATTGCAATACACAACCGTAAGCAAACAAAAGCCAAAAAATCTATAGATTATTGGCTTTTCATGAAGCTATGACCAAGATAAACTGCACAATCGAGTCTATTAGTTGCTATGAGCGCATCTATATTCTAGAGCATTCATGGGGAATCCGCCATGCGACTTCTATCGCTCTTTTGACTTTTTTGTTTCGTTGAGATAGGCAACACCTGCCATTATTACAGCAAAGTTGAACCAAGCGTAGAAAACATGGACTAATATGACTAATAGCTATACCATAAGTTTAGCGATTCTGTGTTGCAATATTAGCCGTTTGAAAATATTTGACTAGGGAGGAAATTGAATTTTGCTTCAAACTTATGCCCCGAATTTTGTTCCGCGAAACGATGTCGAAAAGTAATCCGCCTGATGCATACTCGAGTAGAAAATTTTCATGGAAAACTCAAGCCTAGTAATTCTGCATAATTTTAGGGAAAAAGTTTCTTTCAGCAAACGACAAGGCAGATGTGGCTGGCAAATAGATTTTTCTAATCAAGTCATCTCTCTATCAAGTTACCGTTTAGTAGTAAAGTTTGGTTTCTACCGTTACAATTTTTACAATTCATATGCTAATGAAAAGGGTAAAAGTTTCTTCCGCCGTTTCTGATGCACATCTGCACTTGCACGTTCCTTGTACCAGCGAATGAACAATAAGGATAAACGAATAAGATCATGAATACAATATTTTGCGGCGACATGTGTTTTCAAGAAAAGAAGGGGGTAGGCAAACGAACGCAAAGATGATTATGAGGAACGGCAGCTTAAGTAAAGGCAAAACCACCCCGCCTGTATTACAAAAGAAGTCAGATGGCTTTTTGTAAGGTTGCTTTTGCTGTCTCTATTTATTTTTCTGAGTTGGTAATGTTGCCATTAGACAAAGAGTGAAGAAGACGAAGAATAACGAAAAACTGGATTGTTGGGCTGATGAGGCACACGTGCCATCAGCCTGTGAATATTACCTTGTTGGAAAAAATCATACAAAAACGCGAGTAAAAAGAAAACATAGTGGACAAATTTGTCTCGTGCCAGAGCTTTTGGGCTGGGTGAAGAGGAATCCCCCTCATCATTCTTTGTAAGTTTCAAGTAGAATGGATAATACAAAAACACAAGGGAAAAATGCCCTGTCTGTCTGGCCAGCTAAATAACAAATGATGATGAGAGACAAAATGTTGCTCTAAAAGCTTACCAAAAAGCTCAATTTTTGTTTCACTACCGCTTCCATATTTTTCCTTCCTTCCTTCCTTCTTTATTAGCAATGTGTGGTGTGGGTGGATACATGCAAGTTGCATACCAGAAAAACTTGTACCCGTCGCTTCCCCCATGTCAAATAAAGCACCAGACCAGATGTGCATTTATTGAGCAAACATTGACAGGAAAAATCGAGTGAAGCAAATCATAGGAACCCATAGATAAACAGTGTCGGTTTGCTAATCTATTTCAAATCTTTTGAGATTTAAAATGCGTAGGCATATCCTGGCAAACCAGTTACTAAGAAACATTTTGCTCTGGAGTTATTTTAAAGTTTAAAAGAAAGAAACATGGCAAAGCCCAATGATGAGCTAGATGATGATGATGATGAAAGCGAGAGTGAATCAGAATGATTTAGTGGACAAAGCCAAGTTGTTCAGTAGTAAAGTGCGGAACACTAGCAGCTGCTCCCAGCAATTCTCTTTGGCAAGATGATACCGATGAGGAAATAAAATAAAAGTAGGGGAAAAACGGAACCACTGGAACTAGCAGCATGACTCTGTGAATAAACAAGCTTACAACTGTATTTCGTGTAGTGAGTGCAAAGCATAAATAAATTATTAGACGCTGGTACACCGAAATCGTCGCTTCTTGATGTCTTGGTTTTCTACACCGTGTGGAAATGCTGGAATATACATATTGTCGGCTAAAATCATAAAAGCTACCTAGTAGTTCAAGTTATCTGTAAAAGCCTGTATTATTCACGAGATGAGTAGACCAATGCGGTTCTAGGTTCTACTGGGTTGATTATGTGATGATGATGGCACAAGTCATGATATACCGCTGGCTTGGCTACTGGCTAGCTGCTGTTGATGTTTTGAAACGCGTGAGTCGGATAAAACTTGGCCTGAAGCTCAAACTTACAACTTACTACATACATCAGTTTACACCCGAAAATGATCCATACATGTAGTATTTTTTGTCCGTTACGTGTGCTCAAGCAACTCCACCCGACTACTTTCTGGTCTACGCAGTATTGTTTTTTTCAGGGCAGATGGGTAAAATGATAACCAGTACAACAGAAAAACAATGATAAGGTGAATAATGATGATGATAAGTGTTTAGTCTTGATGCGTGTAGCACACCATCCTATAGACTAATGACGAGCAATACAAAATGTTGAACAATCTAAGGGAAAAATATTTTGCACGAGAAAGCCCTCCATTGCAGCATCATTAGGTAATATCTTTTTGGTCAAAATAAATGGGAGACAAGCTTTCCTGTGAAAAATGTAAAGTCAGTTCATTAGGAGAACCCAAACTGTGTGAACTGAACCAGTTGACCTTTCATCGCTGGTGTTTACATGAAAACTATACAAAGTAAAACAGCATGAAACGCCACGAGATGCTAGAATTTTTTGTGGAGAATATTCAATGTAAACCCACGCGATTGCATTGTATTGCCAACAAATTTTCAAAGAAGAAACAGTGTTACTTTATGTTCAATTTGCTCATGAAGATGGTAAAACTACATCTGTAAAATTGCTTTTATTATCTTAAAGGACTGATGAAAATAACTGAAAATGCGAAATATTAAAGCCCATTGAAAAAATGACACGACATTAAGGAACAAGGGAACAGGCAGAATGAATAAATAAAACGAGCTTAACGCCATTGTTCTCCTAGAATTACACAAAAATTGAAAATTGTCCTTCCATTTTATTTCCTAGAAATCGGCTCTGCATGTACCATCATCCCCATCATGAAACAATTTCAACATCGTATCCACTTAATTTTGTCAGTCAAGTAACGCTTCAAGTAGTGTTATTAGCGTTGCTTTATGAGAAAACTGGTTTTTGCCCGTTTTCGTGCAAGGAAAGGAGGAAAATTTCCGCTTGCCGAATGCAATACAATTGATGATTAGCATACCAACATGCTCATCATCATCATCTCAAATTTTCTCGGATATAATCAAGTTAATAATGTGCTGAAATTACTTCTCTCCAGCATAATATATTTCAATTGTTTTGACTATCTCCAAGAATTTCCGTTGCTCTGGAATGTTGCTTCTGTTGAATTAATTTTTCAGCAAATATTTAGAGTTTGTGGGATCTACTGATTCTCTTTGTATTGCAAAGTGCAAAAGCAAAAAAAACATGAAAACGGTTTTTCCCAGAGAGCTAGAAAAAGGGAGCAACGGACTACAATGCAGCGTGAGAACTACTTTTAAAAGGGCTAAAAGAAGATACACAAAGAGCTGCCATTTTTAAATGGATTTTTTTCTTTGGACACTTTTTTGTGCATGGGATTTTTATTTCGAGAGCCCAGAGATGTGATGTAATTCTACTTTGTGTTTTTTGTTTCGTTGGATCCCCTTTCACGCTTTCCTGCATTGACAATGCTCTGGCAGGGCTCCCCACTTCTTTGTTCTTTCTTTTAAAAAAGGGATTACAGAGCGACCCTTCGTTTTATTCAGAATATTTTAAAGGGAACTCTGTGTGTGATATGCCCTTTAAAAAGCACATCTCACGGTGTAGTGCATAGGCATTGAAGTAGCACCCAAGAAAAAGTACCCACAACTTGCCTTTCTGTGGATTACAATAAAAAATTTCTAATAATTAACACTGACCGCAGTTGCTTGAGTAGTTTCTGACCAGTGCCCACAGAAAGTAAACGGCCGTGTCCTGAACAATTCATGAAGTACTAGAAGAAGCCAAACAAAATCTACGATGATGAGTGGCAGAGAAAAATGCGGTGCGGTCCGAGTGAGTAAAAACCGCTGCATGGAGAAAACTTTTTCGGGCTATTCCCAAACTTTTCTCTGTTCTCACAGAATACTAAGGCTGGAAAAGTTTTTCTCATTTAGGATGGCTTTAGAAGAAAACATTCTTTATCTAGAAAAAAATGCATCTTTTCCCCCAAACTTGTAGCATGTTGGAATCATGAGACTGACAAGAATAAAGTTCACCTTAAAATGGAAGGTTCTTAGGGAGACTAATGAATTTCTAGGGTTGCAAAATTAAATTCCATAAAGCAGATCTAAATCCTCTGGCTTTTAGATTGAATGAATGAGACGGAACAAAATAAAGTTTGCAAGAGCTTTCCATACTCTCCCAAGTCAACTTGAGAGAGTTTTATTGGTCTACCAGCGTCCTAGAAAGGAACAAAAAATTTGTTTCTTCGGAGGCGACATGTGTGCTACATATATCCCAAAGGTCATCAGGAAAGAAATAAGACGTGAGGAGACGCAAGAGGTGTTGATGAGGCACGCCAAGATAGTGGGTCACACGGTCTGAAAATATTCCACGGAGAAATGGACAAATAATGGGGCTAATAATCCCGAAAAATACCTGACGATGAAGAGAAGCGTGACTTTGAAACCAAATAAGCGGAAGTAAAAACGTGAGATGGGTATAAATACGTTTTTCATCGTTAGAAAGAGTCACTTGACAGCTGATTCCAGAGGAAAAGTGCTGGATGGGGAAGGAGAGTTTGGAAAATTCCTAATGAAAATCGCTCTACGCATCAACAGAGGAAATGTGGGAGTGTGGGAAATTGTCATTAGGAGAGTGTTGCAAAGCTCAAGTGGCACTTGAGCGTAAAATTTGCATAGATGTTCCTTCCAGAGTAATTAGAAGGAAAATGGTGATGGGGGGAGCATTATCATTAGATAATTTTATCGTTAGAAAGAGGAAAAGAAAGAAAGTCATAAGCAGATAAGAATAAGGACAGACGGAAGAAGAGTCAGGTAGACAATGGGGAGTAATTCAAAAGAGTGGAAATGGGTCCCAGTCTCCTACTTGCTACATCCAGGCTATTTTATTTTGTACGATGTGAAATAAGAAAAGGCACAAGAAAATACAATAGTACATTTGTACTGCGGCTTAGAATGGCTAAAAATATTCCAGCACTGTCATGGAACATAAATTTGGTCAGAATATTATGAAGGAAAAGAAGAGAGATTAGTTTTAGTAGGGTTTCATCCGTGCTGAAATATTTTATGCTGTATTTTCATGCAGAAGAAACGCGATGCGAAATGCTTGAAAGCATGTAATATAACGCTCTATTTCATGGCTTACATTTTAAAATTAAAGGTTGTTATATCGCGAGATCTGTAAGGTTCTTACACAGCTTATCATTTTGATTACTTTTCATACTTAGCGGTGTAACGCAAAGTAGTGGCAGGGCTCCCTTTATTGATTTTCTTTTGTGTGGCAAAATGTGCAAAAAAAAAAGTTGCAATATAGAGGGCAACTCTTGGAGAAGTGTTCTGGATCTTAGATGAAAAGTCGATTCAGATTCCGGGAGAATGGCGAGGAAAATAGTGTTATGGCCTGTCAAACCAAACACAAAAGCCTTGCATTGTTTTCCTGCCTCTTCATCTCAAGTGCTCCAGTATTATTCCAGGAGTTTTCCTACAGATTGACTCCAAAGAGCATTGCGAAAACCTGGCCATTCATTGTTTGGTGGAAAGGGCCAAGTAAAAAATGGTAGCCGTTTATGGAAATGACACAGAGGAAATCATCATCAATCCCGTCGTTCATAAGAGCGCAACAAAACTAGGAAAAGGAAATTCCATGAAAAGAAGAAATCGATCCTGGAAAATTTTCCATTGAGGAAACGTCTTGTGCTATTGAGTAGAATGTGTGACAAGTATTTTCCATTTTCTGTAAACAGCGTGGTGGCGGCTTCAAAGCTTAGTTAATTCAGGAATGTATGTATTTTCCACGCAAGAAAAAGAGATGGACAACTCGTCTTTGTACTTCTTTTCATTCCCTGTAGACATAGCAACCCCAAGAGATGTGGAGGAGACACGTGGAATGCATAATAAAATATAATCAGACAAGCAGAAAGAAAGATAAATAAACAAAATAATATATCGGCATTCCACTGTCGTCACGATTTCCCCTTTTTTGATTACATAACCCCCGATTGTGAAATGCTCCACCTTTGAAAAATATTTTGTGAAAAACTCTGTCAGTCACGACAAAAAAACTGTTTTCGCTCACGGCGGAATTTTTCTACAAAACAATTTCGAAATGTAAGCGTCATGGATTGATTTCAAAACGAAACTTGATAGCTGGGCTACCATATATTTCCTGGTTTTGAGGAAGCAGGCTTTGCTCATCATCTGATAAGAAAATGATGGATTATCTAGTAGCCAACTTTGCAATCTGAGACACTCACCTTTGCCACCTTGAACCACTCATATTTCATGCTGTTGATGAACATGAGGAAAAGGCCAGTTTTGAATTTTGCCAAATTAAGAAACCTGCGCCAGCAAACACACCAACGTAATGAGCACCACGTCATACAAACTGCAATTCTACTGGCAATAATAATAATGTTTTGGCCCTTTGCTAGACCATTATTATTGCATTGTTGTTGTTTTGTTGTCAGCTACGCAAATTATTCCTAGCAAAAACAAAAGCATGAATATTTCAAGCGGACAGAGTTGATGGATAGAGTTGACACTTGGATGAATAGTGACCGACTACCTAAATTCTCCCAATTTATTTTATTGACGTAATACCCATAAACAAACCAGTAAAAACAAAAAAGAGAGAGGACAAGATCAGAGTTTATTTGCCCAGCCCAATTCAACGATTTTCATTGCCAACTTTTTAAAGTAGCCGGACAACTCGACAAGCCAGCTAGAAAGGTGCATTGCCAGGTCTGTTTTGCATTCTAAAATACTGCTTGCTACATATCAAAGCCAGTACTATTGTAAAATCCAACAATTGTTTTGGAATTTCTATTTGGAAATGTAACTTCATTCATATAATCTTATCAATAGGCGAACATGGCATGCTAGATTATAAACGTGCTTGGAACTTCTACGAATTTTATTGTCGGCATTTTAAAAGAACGTTTGTAAAGGTAAAGCGTGCAATATGATTGTAACTATTCATATTGCAATGCATTGTCAATATAATTAATGAGTTTTTCGTTTTTCTTTACTTCTACTTGTTTATTCTTATTCTTATGCATGACATCATAAATTGTGACAATAAAAACAATAAAACTCCGACAAATTAGTTCATTTTTTGTTTTGTCGATGAAGTCATCTCATTCGCGATAGTGACAGGTAAACGCACTCTGTTATGGCAACACAAAGAGCAAGTGTACGAGTCAATTAGGTAATGTGATCCGCTTTTTGTTTTTGGAGCGGTGCCACACTGTGCCAAAATAGTTTTTTGGCTTGAAGAAGTTTTAAGTAGGAAATGACACTAGCAGAAGCTTGACTATGGCTAGTCCAGCAAAAATTGATATTTATAGTTATGGCGCTATAGTAAATTGAAAATAATACGACACTGTGTGTGGTTTGCCTGGCGGTGTTGTTGCGGCCGGTTTTGAGGTCGTTAATTAATTTCCGCTCTGAAAAATACATATTTCTGGAGGAGGTTTTATGTTAAGGCAAGATGTGAAATTGATGATGAGGTTTTGCGCTAGAAAATATTTGTGGCAAGACTATGTTCGCCACTGGAGTTTTATCGCAGGATTAAGGCAGAAAACTCTAGGAGTTTGAGCTAACCTGACTTTATGGGGGAAAGGAAGACAATAAATATGATTACTCGGATACATAGAAAACACGTTTGATACAAATAAGGTTACCCTAAAAAACATGAACAGTCACTCTGGCCAATTTAATTGCTACATTATTGCGCCTTAAGCAGAAAATATTGGGAACATGCTCGTTAACTTACTTGCTGTTTATCCTGGAAGCTTTGGCTACTGATTGTCCATTCTTCCTTGGAAAAGCCGTTTCAAGATAACTTACTTCAAGTTAAACCCTTGCCCGAGGACGCTAACAATCTATACACCTACGACCTATAAAGAAACTACTAATTTGATTTGCTCTCAAGAAGTCTCTATACAGCACAACCCTTATATTATGCACTTGTTTTAGCAAGTGATTGCCAACTTTGCTTTTATACATAAGTATATGTGTATAGATTCCTTTTTGTGTTCCAAAACTTTAGCTTCACAGAATATTTCAAAACATACACTTTCAAAGAATTCTATAAAACAATGACAACACTAGCTTGGCCTAAACAAATATCACAAAAAGTTTGATTTGATGAATGTTGTATGGGTATATTTGAAAAGATTGCAACTCTTTATCTTAACGCCTTGGCAATATTTCTTAAGAAAGCACGTATTTGAATGTCTTTGGAAAATAAACAAAAGCTATACTATATCCTTTCTTCCCCTAGATGATCATTTAGGTAAAAAACCTTTTTGAAGACGTTGACGATGACAGAAAAGTAGCTCGAAGACTGAAAGTTGCCATAGGCTAAGGGTCAGTGTTTCTCTTTATTCTTTTACACTTTTGCATGCATACTACAAGTATTGCATATTATATATGCCAAAAGAGTACAGCGGCAGCGTTAGTCAAGTTGTGTGCGCTCTGCTGGAGGAACGACACTGAACTGAGCTGCAAGCGCCACACAAACCTTCTTTTTTCGCTTTTCTGCCAAGACAAAAACGCTGCAAGCTAGATAGTTCATAAAGAAAAGACACCAGCACTACACTTTTACTCTGATTGTGAGTAAACAGTCATGAACTATTTGGAGTGGAGTAAAGTGAGGGTGCTTGGAGGAAACGCTAAGATCAAAGGGAAGAACAACCCATATCAAAAAAGTTTTACCTACTTGTCAGAGGTAGCATTAGCTTGGATTGAAACCATAGAGAATTAAAATGCAAAAATAAAGCAATATTTTTACGGAAACTCCCGCTTGCACACTTGTAATGGTGTATACACTGCAGTGCCGGAAGTTTATCGGCAAGATTATACTATGCAGTCAACAACAAAACAAGTAGCAGAGCAATAAAAAAAGTACCCTGTTTCCATATTTTTGTTTTGCCAAGAACAAAGATTCCACAGTATTTGAGATGCAATGCAGGTAATAAAAACATTTCCTTAAAAACAAAGGAGTACAGCAAATTTCGCTCATGGTAATGATAGCAGAAAATGTGACTCCTACTAGGGCTGCGACATTTTTGGCAGTGATTTATAAGAAGGGCATGAAAGTTGTGTAATTTCTTGGGGAAATGATAGAGAACTTGTCATGAACCCTCTGACAAGGCCATCAACAAAGTGGACAAAAATGAAAGATAGCAAGCGATTTTTGTACAAAAGCAAATTTAAGTTCATGAATGACAGCAAAAAAATGGAGCGTAATCTGTTGCTTACACGTTTTCAGTCTTTCCAGATTTGAAATACCGATCTTTTTCAAATATTAACCTTCCCCCATGAATTTCACGATATATTTGTATAAAAGTTTAAAAATTCTTACCCAATATTTTCAATTGCCATGGTGCGGAAATTTTATTTAGAATCTTTCTTTTCCAAGACAACAAGACATCATCCACTGGAAACACATCCAACTGACATGTTTGTCTTTCCATTTACTTAAACCTGAAATACAAGGAAACAAAGTCTATAGTGATTACATGTGTGCTTGTTTAAAATGCATGCAATTTAAAACTTTCTTGTTTTGTTGTTTGTACAATTGTGCATTATGACTTGATTCAAGTAATTTAAGTATATATCGCGCTATTAATGACGGTAATACCCTTCAATATAGTTTTCAAGTTTTACTGTACAAAAATTAACGTTTTTAACGACATTAAAGGCACTACAAAGTTTGTATTTGATTTCTTGTGTTTCTTATTTTTTTAAGTCCTTTAAAAATTAATTTAAAATCTTTTTGCATGACCTGACTTTGTATCCGACGAGGGGAGATCAAAATTCGGAACCCTTATATTCTCCTTTACATTTTTTCTGGTCTTAATAGCTAAGTGGTAACATCTGCGAAAGTAGAGTAGCTTTCTGAAAAACGAACGTAGCTTCCTGATCTGTTACGTCCTGCAATGTGAAAAGTGCAGCTTTATCTGCAATGTCCCATCACCAGTTGTGTGACAAAGTAATTTGTCAAGTAGATTCTTTCCTGAAATACCTTAGCACTTCGCTAAAACTGCCTCGCTGCTTCCAAAATACTTGACTCCTAGCTAAGATACTTTTGTCCAATTTGTATGCTGAGTCTTAGGAAAATGACGCTACCAAGTTGACATGGCAACATACTTTGTAGATGGACCAATGAATATTATGCTCCCTAGAAAGGTATTTTGAAATAATATTGTTACGTAGCTGAGCATAGTGAAGCTAGCATTGGTTTTATCATGTTTGTCTGTCTGTGTATGTCCGTCCGTAAACACGATACAGGCCAGAAGCTTTGTCCGAATCACATCAAATTTGGTACAGTGCTTCATTGGGTCATCAGAAAGAACCCTATTGACTCTGAGCCAGATTTGTCATCTCCCCGATAATATGGGGACGTAACACCCTGAACATTATGCTTTGTCGGAATTATACCAAATTTAATTTACAGTAGTAATTTATCGGGTCATGAAAAAGTACCCTACTGATTTTGAGCACGTTCGGTCATCCCTAGGATGAAATATGGGGAGGTAACCCCCCTGAGTCAGTGAATCAGAGAGTCACACAGACAGATAATCAAACTGGCTCAGCTAAGTATTCGAAATGTTCTTACAACCGATTTATTACAGAATGATACATATGTGGCTTATATATTGTACTCTTACTGGTGTCACATGCTACATATCTACATTTTTATAGCAAATTTACGTAGTCACTTAAGGAAAATAATTTGCAGATGAGATTCCATGGAAATTTAAACCACGCAAACCTCGAAAGCTATTGCTGTGGTCATTTCATTAAGGAAATGGAACGTGGTTTTCTTTGTTCAGACACTTCTTCCTGCCTGCCTACAGTTTGCATCAAGTAAAGCAATCAAATAACTGAGTAGACTAAGTTTACCTAGACTAGTGTAGTTGTAAGAATATATTAAACGGGGTTGCTACATTTTAAAAGAAACATAATATTGTTGATTTACAATTTCTAAGTGATAACAAAAAGTCGACAGCTAGGCTATGGGGAACTGTTAAGAATGAGAACCTCAAGTTCCATATACACTGGAAAACTAATTCGCACTTGTACCTTTGAGTGGCAAATATATTTGAAACAGCCCTTGAAAGAGCTGTTCTTTTTTTACTACCCATTTCATTTCGTAATAAATAAGTAATGAATGAGTAGAGTAAAAATGTAAGCATTGGGATCGAACAAGAACCAGAGAGCAAAGTTTTTTTTCCAATTTAATTTCGCATTGACCGAAACAACATCAAACGAAACAGGTAAGTGCCAAACTCCCAACAGGACTCTTGGCATTTTTGTCCGTCTGTTTACTTTAAACAGTAAAAGTGCCAAATTAAAGAGCAGAGGATGAAAGAGTGATTAAACTTTTGTGAATTTTATGTACATGCATTTTTATTATACCTTTGGCGGTGTATCAATAAAAAAGGTAACTGGACTACTACCGCTCAAAACTTTGGTTGTGTCACTTTATTGTGATTAGCTTGTTCAAAAAGATGAAATAACGTGTACTTACACAAAATAAACTTTTCTTATTTGCTATAAACAAGGATTTTGCTAATTACAAAGTATTTTTACCCCGGTTACTGTCAACTGTGTAAAATTAAGTAACAAACCTTATATTTTTCTCGAAAATGTTCAAATTTGATACAACGCCATTGATTAACACATCTTTTTGACTTTTGACACTAGTCGCATTAGGAATACGTCAACGTGAGGTGAGATAGCAAGAGCTGAAGTTTAGATACGCAAATCATTTTATCGTCTATGGATCTACCAGTTTAATAAAAAGGGAAACTTTATGAAATGCAAATGAATGCGGAATCTCTCACACACAACAAACAATGAAAATCAAACAAACGGCATGGCATGTCAGCTCGTGTTTAGTTTGCATAAAGCTTCATTCCCTTACCTGTAACGTGCTTGACAAGCAGGTATTTCAAAAAAACACAGCTTGGTGGTTAGTTAGTTATTTATGTACATTAATTTACACTATCAATATTTGCAATCATGAGGAAACCTGAGGTAGGTTGTATGCTTTTGCACACAAAACAGTAATTACAATTATGGTTCATTAAGTATAATTATTGTGAATATTTGTCACTAGCTTGAAGAGCTTTCGCAGTTTCAAATTTTATGATGGCATTGTTTGGATACTAAATTATACCTGAAAATATCAATAGTTTTTAGCTAATTAAAAAAGTTGGCAGCTTAGTTTTCAATAATGTTAGGAGGAGAAAACTCAATTACAGATTGAAGTGTCAGCCACTAATGCACTTAATTTACAGACATTAAAAATTTGCAATTACGAAGGAGAAATTGTGCAAGAAAGTACTGATTTAAGTGTTATTGCAAATGGCGTATCACATTGCTGAATTTTGTCTCAATATTGGAATTTATTCTTTTAGTATTCGCAAAAAATCTATAGTGATGTAACTGAATCTTTGCAATAGTTTTTGATGATGTGTTGAAAGAGGAAACATTTATGTGGTTCTAAGGTGGGAGACTGAACTGACGTGTTTCCCAACCAACAAATTAATCAATGAAAGTTGGCGATGGTACATTGTCGAAGAACAATCAAAATTACTCAAGTAGTAAGCATCTCCACCCACTTGAGCGTGTTTAATGACAGTGATTTATCCACACGTCTTGCCCAGCACAAAAACTGCTTGGATTATTTTGGACAAGAATAATGAAAACATGTCAGCATGTTGGTTTCTGCAAAAAGCTAACAGTACCTTGGTGTCATCGGCAAAACGCAAAAACCAATCGCAACCATTGTACTGTTCGCTATGACTCATTTCGATAAAATATTGTTCCCCAAGTTTGTCATAAAAACTAAAGTTATTCTTAGGTACTCTCTACTACGCATTTTGCAAAAGTACACATAAACCAAAAACCCCGATAAAGGAAATGTCACCAGCAATATATTTTTCACATCGCACTAGACGTTTTCTAAGAAAACGAAATTACTACACAGGCAATTTTCTGGAAGCAGCTGCTGCAGCATTAAGGCCAGACAAGCAAGGCATTTGCTTCGACACGAAGATGGTGTTTCACGCCAAAAATCTTATAGCACACGACGCAATGTTGAACGTGCAGCGGCAGTTATTCCCTGCGTTTCTTAATTTTACAACAGAGTAATTTTTCCGGGTTTTTCGAGACAGCTTTTGGCGACATCTTGGTGACAGTATAATAAAAGTAAAAAAGAGTATAAATGTATTCGAGTATGTCGAGTAAAATTGTATATATTCTTTTCAAAAATTTTGCAAAAATATTATTTCAGATTACATATAGCTGATAATATGGAAGCTCCAAAACCGTGATAGAAGTACTTGTTACATTGACTCAATAACGGATTGCAATAGTATAGTAGTTACATATTATGACAAGATTTGATAGTCTTCAAATGAATTTGTATGAACCTAAGCGATTAATCTTAAAACTTGGTGTCATGAATAAAAACAAAGATAGACAGTAAGTTTGAGTTGAGAAATTAGCTTTACGATATCTGTACTGTAAGTGGTATGACAGAAACAGTCAAGTAATAGTCTGATTTGGCTACAAAGGAAAGCATGCGAAGTATAGAAAATTCTAAAGATAATGCAATAATAAATGTTACGTTTTAAACGTTTCAGTAGGAAAAAGCAATCTCCGGTTTCCTGTCAGTTTTCTTGCTACAAAAGTAATGTAAAGAAAAAATGTTGATGACAAAATAACGGACCACGTACTATTTGTAATTTATATGAAATATTATGCATTGCAAATTTTGCATAATATATGGATAAAGCAGCAACAATTTGAATCTATGGTATTACCAAGTATGTATGTCTTGTATAACTTCACCGTCACATTCTGATGGCTACTAGAACTTTTTTTGGACAAAACAACCGTGGATTATTTGCTTAAACGCTTATTTGCATGCATGAAATGGGACTTGGTCAAGCATTGTAGGCTGTTGGCTAAAAAGTGATAAGTCTATTTCAAAATCAGCAAATATTTGTAAATTTTCAAAGAAACCTGGTAACCTTTAGCGAAGCTTAATTGACATGTTTGTGAAACTGCAAGAAAACAACTCCGTAACATTATTTAATATACAAAATTTTTATTCATGCCTAAACGTCATGTATTACGTCTGATTCATTAGTCATTGTCTACCAAAGTTACCTAGGCTATGATTCATAATATTCTCACAGTTTTTGGTCCTGTTAGTCCTGTAAGAAGGCCAAAATGTGATAAAAGTATCTGTGATACAGACAAAACTAGCACCATGTTTTAGCAAATATTGTTAAGCTTGACCTCGTTGTCATAAATATGCCATGCTAATTCAAACATGCAAAAATACTCAGTGACCTCAGGTAAGCTTCCATGAATGCAATAAGTGCAATTTTCCTACTTGCACTGCAAGAATGATTGAACCAAATTAAAACCCCGTTACCCAAGTTGGACGAGTGCTAAATAAGTATTACTTGTAGTTCTTGTAGTATAATTAGCATAAATGATAAGTATATTGCCACAACATTTACAATGAGTAATGAGTTCCTGTAGAAATTGGAGTGCAATGCAATGTCAAATGATAGTTTAGCAGGTTTCAGAAATACATGTTTATCTTTTGACACAAAATTATCCATTTCCAAGTGAACAAGAGAAACCCGTGATAAGAAGCTCGTTTTTATTTTATGGGTAAGGGTAGCAAGTCAAACAATAAATCCAACTTGACCATTGTCCATTTTACCTGAAAACGTCAACGCAGCATAAGGGAGAAATTTATACATAAAGTAAAAGGCAATAAAGATAAGCTCAATTGAAGAATATAGACAGTAGCGGATGTAAGTATTTGAGAAAACTGGCACATAATCACGACAGGTCATAAAGATAACGGCAATGGTGAATGGGGGATAATATTGCCAAGTGACAAAGCAATGACAAAAACAACACTTGACAATTTCTTATCAAGTAAACAATAATGCAAAACAGATTACTGACCATCATTGCTAACTGATATGACACCGGACAGGGTCGCAGTGCATTGTAAAGCTGAAAATATACTATTTTTATAACACAGTTTACACACACAGAGCTTGGTTGTAAACCTTAAAAATCAAGTTTCACAACAAAGGCTACTTTTGACTTAACCTTTAGTAAAGCATGAATTCTTTATGTTCAATGAAGTAAATTGTGGCTCTTTAAAATCTAAAATCAAAATACAATTTAATATAAAGCAGTTTTACGTTTAACAAAAGCTTAGGTAAAATATTCTCGGCAACTAAACAACAAAACGTAACATGACGACTAACTAAATTAGAAGCTGCAGCAATCTTAAATATTGCATTTTTCTCGACTCACTAACAAATACTACTAATAAATACTTCAGTTTCCCAAGATTTCCGATCGGAAAGAACTTTTGAGCCTTTGAGCTATATCAGATAGAGAAACAATGAAGACAAGAGAGAAGATAAAAGCTTTAATTCTTGCTGCCTGCTCGGATGCACTTTCTACAATTTTCCCGTAGAAAATGCGATTGCATTTGAAAATTGTAAGCACTTTAATGATATTACAACAGTACACGACCTATTGTTAACTCGTTAACTGTAATAGTACGATTAATTATTAACCAAAAATATTTTTTATTATTGGTGAAGTGTCCATCAGTAACATAAAATGAATCTTGTTTGCTTAAGTACCTAGGTATATATCTTTTATATAGCCCTTAGTTCCTTAAATATATTGTAGAATTTCCTGTATCATATTGCATTATTAAGCATTAAACTAAATGCGTTGGCGCATTTGTAAAAAAAATGATCATCACATCGATATACCCATGTAAGCGTATTATAAAATCTAGCTTGTGCATCTCAGAACAGAGCAATCTCTTTTTGAAAGGAAAGAAGACATAATATACATTGTTGCAAACCTTCGCAGAAGTATTCAGCACAGTACACACGCACACTCGAGATCTACCTGATTTTCCCAGCTTATATGATAACATCAAACACAGCAAGAAGAGCATCCAATAGTAATAAATACAATCATATATTCTTGTTGGTGCTGAGAATTCTCTTATTTTAGAATTTTCAAGAAAAACATCGACTATAATACATTTATTAAACTGCAAGTGAAGTTAGTTTAGGTGACGAGGTGACTTGTCATGTCAAATACATTTTTTAAATAGTATGTTAGTTACTAAGCAAACTTCAAAGTGTTAAAATTGTACCCTCAAAAGGCTGCAATGAAGAAGAAATTCCGTTATTTTCCGCCAAACAGATTTGCTTGCTTGACAGACAGTGCTTGACGAGAAAGACAATTTGAATTCGAGAAATGGTAAATGTCTCATAAAACGCAAAAGTACCGTGTTCGTTAATGAAATTTATCTTTCAAGATTAATTTTATGTCAAGGTTATTTCCTGGATTACTTGCCTTTTGTTGCCAAGACATTGTGAATTGTGGGTGGGCATCAAGAATGAATTATAGCCGCGACGCATAAATCTGACATAAAAATGAATAAATTTTCTGACAATAATACTTATCAAAGTGACAGCTTGAAAGAAATTCTTACGATTAAAACTTTAGCTTCGGTAAATACTACTTTTTATTAAAAAAAGTAAAAATCAAGTGGCGATACAAAGAATACTTGATATAGGTGTCATCACTATCTTCTCAACTATCTTTCTTCCTCTGCACCAGCTTAACCTATCACTGCAATCTATCTTCACACTGATGTTGTCTAACCTTTTATCCAGAGTGCACATCTATGAAGGTTCACTATAGGTGTGTAACTTATCACAAAGATGACAGTATTATAGCTCAGGTTATTGCGTACGCGTACCTGAGCGAAATACAAACAAGTCAATTTGTCACCCTGCTGTTGAATAAATCAAAAAGTAACCACGAAGTAAACATCTATTGAAAAACACGAACCCACTCCTAATGTCAACACATAGCACCCAGTAGTTACGCAAATATATATATGTTAGTTTTAAACGTTACACGGTTAGGTTACTTGTTTACAAATATTTTATTTTGCAGTTTATAATTTTAAAATGCAGTAAAAGGGTACTCGGTTGTCGGTAGAAAACGCAAAATATATCTTAAATGAATCACTAACTACTTTTCATGGTTCATGCAAGGTTAGGTTGCAGGTGTTTGTAAAAAGGCAATAATGATTGCAATTAATACTTTATAGCCTATTGTGAGTTCCATCCAGTACCTTTAATTATTTTTATTGGAAATAGTTCGAAAATTTCATTAAACTTCTAGCTCATTAAAGAAATTCAATAGAATCTGACAAGTCACAATGTTCTTCATTGAAAAAAAATTGTAGACACATTTAATGCTCTTATCATCTGTACAGCATCGCTGGTGTCCATTGTCAGAATACTAATGAGACAATTTGTAGAATGATTATAAATATGAACGCACTTAGAAATGAATAATTGATTGAAATAACGTTTGATCGTATCGGTAAGAGTAACAACAAAATCAAACATCAACACTTTCCATTGTACAACAAGAACAATTTGTGCTTTATTGAATGGAGGAGAACTAATGTAAAATTAAAGAATTAAAAGCAAATACTTGCTTTTCTATTTTAAATGTATAAATGCAAATACAATATTTCAGACCTGCCAAGAAGACAAAGTTATGCAACGGTTTGTGGAAAAATTCAGACTTTACAAGACCTGCCTTCCTTTGAAATTCTTAAATGAGTAAGCAATTAAACATGAGATTCCTAATCCTTCATTGTAAAAAATTGAGCAACTATAGCAAAAAGTTGTAATTACTTGTTCATAATCACAACTTAACCTAATGAATGAATTAATTAAAAAGTTGCATAATTTTGTAGACAGGCAAAAACTTTCGCCCACGTAAACGTAAGCTTGTTTTATGTAGCCGTGGGGCTTAATTTATTTGTGCATTTCTTGTGAAATAAAGTAGCTTGTTTACCTTCATTAATTATGACAGTAAATTTGTCATACAAATAGTATTTTATATTGTCTTGTAACATTAAATAACGAAAAGCACCACATTTCTCAAAATTACAAAATCTACCTTTTTATCGTAGTCTAAGTTGTCAGATTCAGAAACAAATTGATATTTTATCAGATGTTCTACTAAAATGTTTCATTATCTTCATCTTTTCTCCTAGATGAAGATGAAACCATGAGACAGCATATTTTATAGTTCCACTAATATTTGTGAATGCACATGAAAACAAAAACTTGACTTGAAGTTCATTTTGAAATAGTTTGTTGCTATTTTAAAAGTACAACAAAAATAGTAAAAAACACCGGTGAAGGTATAATGTAGCTCTATTGCCTATTTGATATTAAGGAAAGTATAATAGTAAAATTATCAAAATTAGAAACACCAAGCAAAATTTTTTTAAATTGAATGGTTAGATACACAAATCTTATTCCAAAAATAAGGAAATTTAAAAAATATTATTATGCATATACCTAGATAAATATGGTTTTCATCAAAATCGTCGAATCAAATTACAAACGACTGCATATTTCTTTTCTGAACAAAAAAGCTTGTGTTTGGCATTGCCAATTTTCTATAATCGTACAGATTCAATTTTGCTACTATGTAAAGGAGATAAAATAAGGAAAATCGGTGTACAACTAAACATAATTATAGTTACGCAATTCAGTAATTAGAGGGAAAATGTTAATTACTGATAGCATATTACGAATATAAACCGCTAGCTTAATTATTATTCTTACGATGAGTAATTAAGAAGAGTGACTATCAAGAAACTTTAATTCTGTTGGATATGGATTCGAAAACGTGTGGGATGTTTTTTATTATATCTGTTATATATGTAAATATTCAAGATATGAATGAATGAATGACATACTACATATAATATACACATATCATCATGTGGTTTTTGGAAATGTAGGGAGTACATACAGTATCAAGAGTAACAAAATGCAACTAAAAATTTCAAAAGTTTATTTAAATTGTTACGTTTCTCCAGATTTTTGTTCACGAAGTTCACACGCTTGGTGAACAATGAGGGTAATGGAGAGAATCTTGTAAAAGTGGCATTACAAAAATATCTAGTACGTCAGTCAAGGGTTAGATGAAGTATAACATTGATTATTTACATGTTGCGTTACCGTTTGTATCGGTTTAAAACGCATGTTTTATTCACAAAGTTGGTGGTTGCCATGATTTCAACCGTTCAGCAAGTAATCATTGTATAATATTTTAATACTGCATAACATCTATGAATAATTTGTTTTACATACGTGTAGGGTTCATCATGAATTACTGGTAGCCCAATTAAAACTTGATTTCTAGATAATGCTTGTAATTAGTTATGAATAGACACCTTTGTGTGATTTTACAGTCATGCCAGACACACATTAAAACTATATTAATAGCAATTATAATTATGTCGACTGTTTTCAATTAAAACTACAATGCAATTAATATGGTAATACATGACTAATTATAGACTATTCATCAAGTCTTAAACATTAGGTTGCAATTGAATTACAGATTTTTAAATAAGTGGGAGATATGTGGTGGGATTTCAAACATATTATGTAGAGGACGGTGGACGGTGTTTTAAATTAATCTTTTAGTTCAAAGCTACGAGCAAAATTATTGTTTAATGGAAAATGTGTAAATCCAAGTACAATTTCATTTCATACCTGCATAAGTATGTTATCAAACAGTAGCTCATGCGTGTATGTCGTCTTCATATGTTCAAGTTGTTAGATCGTTCGATGCGAAATGAAGTAGAGGAAATAGTTCATAAGAAAATAACAAGTTAGCCGAATCAGTATGCAAGCTTAATTAATTATAAATTAGCAAACATTGAACTATTTGTTTAGTTTAGATCCACACGATTTTATTTATCCCTGATTAGTTGCATGTTCAACACGCAGTTGCTTAACATGCTGTACTCAGTTGTTGGTTAAGCCTATGAAATAGATGATGTCCCACAATGCAAAACTTTTATCTTGTATTAAAAATGCACAATTTACTTTGTTACATAAACATATGCATAAGCAGTAGCAAATTCTGAAATAGTTTGGGAGTTATTTACAAAAACAAGAAAACCTCCACACATAGCTGCTATCAATGACAAATGAGGTAAAAATTATTTATGGAACGATACGCATTACGCACATACACATATATAAAAGAATTACTGGTTTTTACAAGAGTTACTCTTGATACCATCAGCAATCTACAAAGATTTATTCAGATTTACATAACAGTAGACATGTACATAAAAGTGATCGGCAACTTTCCCATGCTTACAATTTGACCAACTTTATTGCATGCAAACATTTTCGGGTGCAGGCAAAAGCAACAGTGTTTAAGTAGTTCAAATATATCATCACGATCAAACTGTCGTTTGTGTCCATCTACCGGCGAGGTTGCGTTGGTATGCGGAAATTACCTAAGAAAAGTAAAATTTGTATACATAAGTACGTGAGTCCCTATTCATACGTACATATATGACTGTTACGATTATGTTCTGAAATAATAACATGCGTATTTAAACATTAAACGTATGACTTGTTTTTTTTTACTACAAATACAGAGCCTTCGTTTTTAGGCACGAACAACTTCAGATTTCTGTTTGCTATGAGATGAGAATGCGTCTTATATGAAGAGCAAAAAATTTCGACGTAATCCTTCCACTTTACTCTAATATTAGATGACTTCAGGTAATATTTAACTTGAGTTTAAGTCTCGCAAAATTCTAAATCTCGTATTACTCCAATACTCCAATGATAAATACCTTGGAATTCATATAATATTCATCAGTTCAATAGGTATATATTTAGTACATGTAATTGAATGAAGGAATGTATTATCATGTGAAGCATGTCGTCTTGTCATCAAGTCAGTCATTGATCAATACCAAATAATTCAAAAGTAGTCAGAATCGAAAGGTCTTCCATCACTTTGTGACTGTTTTGCATCAATGATGTTACACCATTTAAAAACAGAGAAACTAAAGATTTTTCCATGATAGCAGATGATTACCCCAATAATGAGCAATGTAATTTCATGGGTAATGGTAATAGTAATGATGTTACCTGATTTTTCCCTGAGATTGGGAATATTTGGATTGATCCCAGGTAGGTTAATAAGTTGCAAACTATGAATTTTGTTCTAATGTATTGTGAATTGTTGGGACAGTGACAAAGCTACAAATATTTTAAATTTTTATTATTATTGTTACACTGTAAGTAGGTATGTACAACCAATTTGTTGTTTCCAATGTTTCCAATTAGTAACATTGGCATGTTTTTTAAATTCACTTTAATTTAGAATTTCAGCTGCTTTTATTGAAACACGTTGCATACATTTTTAATTGAACTCCACAACACGCTCCAGTTCCATATAAATTAACCCTTAGACGTTATCGCATTGAAGCAGATGCATGTCTGAATGTCCGATATATTCAAGTTTATATACTCAACTAAGGAAGACCCCCTCTGCAATCGGAACCAACTTGCAACCCACTTATCTCTTTGGCGCAATTTAATCGTATGTCAAGGCTGTTTCCTTGTAAACGTTGTAAGTGTCAGATTTATTATTAAAATAGTACTTGTGACCGTGGCGGAAACCGGAGATGAATTAAGATTTCCCCGATGTGCACAGTGGGGTAGGGATTTTCTCATGACGCCAGTGTATGTATTTAAAGACATGTTTATTATGAATGATTATATAGCAAGTATATCAGTAGGCATTCCTAGTATACCTTACACCGCCAGCAAACCGGTGATGTGAAGACATAACAATAATTACTGTACTGCCACAATAAAACACTTTACAAGTTTGCTCCTTATAATTTATTCCCTTTAAAAAAGGAAACACGTCATAAATTTGAATGGTTATAATACAATTCAATTATTTGACTGTCAAGTAGGCGGCGTGGAGTTAAACCCTAACCAAGCAACATTGTGATTTAGATTGAACAATGTGTTAACCATTGAAATCGTCAATAATATTATTTATCTCGAGTAACAATAACGAGTAAATAAGTCATAACTAGCGGTTAAACACAGAACATATAATGTCGAATGATATTATTATTGTAGTTTTCGGGGTATATTCAGCAGCAGCAAGAAAGTGCTGGTCCATTTTGGAGTACCAATTTGTGAGCAAAATAGGGATTCTCATTGAATATATATGAAACCGAAACCTTTGTCATCAGTTCGACGTTCGGCTAATACATAGTTGCATTGTTGCATACACCTTGGGACTTTTGAAAAATAAATACGCTATAATTTCAATCATAGCAGCAAGTCTCTAAAACTGTACCAATACTGAGTTTTCTCAACCTAATATCATTAATATTATTGCACAGTTTGCATCGCCAAAAATCTTTCATGTTGCTATTATTGTTTAATCAGCTATAATATCCTCAAGTTCAACGACAAACGATTCTGAATGATAAACTCTCATATAACATTACATAATATAATATTTGTAAAAATGATCAGCATTTTTAGCTCGTAAGTTTTCAAGGGAAAGCAAAATTAATATAAATTTTATCCCGAAAGCAAAATTGACAATAAGCAATATTCCTTCAAAGCAACTACTGACTTTATGGGTACGGTTTTTTAGATTAGTAACGTACCTAATTTGGCAGAGTTGTGGAATTATAGAAAAGGATACTAAACAAAACTAAAACTTTTATATACGTAATACTCTATTTATTATATAAGTCGTTTTGACGCGTTTTAGGAAAGTTTTTAATGATATTTCATGCAAAAAATAAACCAAACTTTATGCACTTGCAAATTTAATGAAAACTACCGCAGATCAACTTTATACTCGCAGACCGCATTTGAAACTTTGTTATACCGCAGTAGCTGTATGTATGAATTTGAAACTAAACTTTTGCTTGTAGCAATTTATGGAAACTTTGATTATCAATGGTATTTAGATTGACTTACAAGACTAATCCTCGTGTAATCCTTGGTGTGAAATCACTAATCCCGTATGTTCTGCTGCAAGTGATATAAGTATTTGAAGTGCAAGAAATAAACTGGTAAACAAATTTGAGTAAACTAGACATAATGTCAATATTAACACTGGCTTAAAAGTATATTTTTTTATCATAGGCATAACCGATAAAATTTAGTTCTTTTCCTTTAACATATCATTTCATAACTCAGTACATTATGAATTATAATTTATGATTCGTCTTGACAAAACCACATACAACATGAGCACAGAAGACTGAAGGACTGGCACAGTTATGTTCACTA
Organism: Entomobrya proxima; assembly: GCA_029691765.1. NCBI lineage: Eukaryota > Metazoa > Arthropoda > Collembola > Entomobryomorpha > Entomobryidae > Entomobrya > Entomobrya proxima. The sequence continues at coordinate 24,808,395 of CM056170.1, read as the reverse complement.
CTACATTAAAGTTATAATATATCAAATTTTGAATGCAAAATTGTAAATAAATCTCTTGCACTGCTATGGATAATTAAAATATTTAAAACGAGTAAATAGCTTTTTAGAGTTAAATTCCGTAGAATACGTAGAAGTAAATTGACAATTGGCAAACTTCATACGAGAATAACATTTTTGCTCAAAGATGTTCACTGAAACATAATGTACAAGTAAATGTACCTTCATCTTCCATTTTACACTTGACTTTAAGTTACATACTCTTGGCGTCGCGAGGAGCAACGCTGCACAACGTTCTGACTTCACTAAGCCTCAATCGACGACTGATTTTGAAGTTTGCTGTGGTTTGCAAAAGTGGTTGTGCATATGTTCTACTATTTAAATGTACAGACTGACAGTTGCATAATTGATCGTGTGCTTTGACAGCTTGTGAAAATCTGCAAATACTAGTAGCAGCTTCTTGAAATGCAATGAATATAATGAGAGAAAAGCTGCACAGAACTAAATACCTACCAAGAAACGCATTCCTAAAACATGAGAATACATAATTGTCTTATCTTAACAATCGGCAAATTATGCTAGCAGGTTAGTGTGTACATATCGTTCATTATCATTTCAGTAATGGGCTGGCTATTGGCCTACCTAATAATTGAAGTCTCTTTATATCCGGTAAAACGTTTCATCAACTGTAATTCCGACACAAGTTACAAAAATGTTTTTAACTGAATTGTAAACTAAACTTAATAATACAAATACAAAGTTTAAAGTATACACAACTACTACACAATATAAATATTTTGTATGTAACAACTTTTACCCAAAATATTTTCACAGCTAAAAGGCGTTGTGTAACTGAAAATTACTGAATTTTCCTTTGTAAATTGTCATATTCAGGTTTCTTATTAATCTGCATTTCTTATTTACTCCAACTTATTTCCAAAAACCTGTATGAAACTTCGTTTATTCTCAATTTCGAATTTGATCTAGATGCAATTTGAATTGGCTCTTTGTTTCCTTGACATTGTTTCTAAGCATGTACGATATTTTCAGAATGTAAAACATTGAAAGTGGTAATCCCCGCTCTGTTTTTTCATCTAATTTAACGTATCTCTCTGGACGAAATTTTTTATTTGTAGCTTTAGCATTATTTATTACTATTCGTTAACTGTGTTTCAATTTCATTATAGAATGTTGTCAATAAAAGTGTATATTAACACTGTTCAATAAATCACGGTAAATAAAGTAAATGGGAAAATATTGGTTTATTTGATTCGATTGTTTATAACATTTCCTCATAAACATAACCTTAAAATATTAACTGATAATTTCGAAGTCTTCCGCTCAAAGGTGGCACAATTAGTCCAACCAAAGTGATATTTAGTAAAGCTGGCTTCTCGAGTTGCATTCTGGAGTGAAGGTAGCCTTTGAGCATTCGAAACTATAAGGAAAAATAGTAATAACATATTTAGGCGGTTCACTGTAAGAAGCTTTACAGCATTTGATAATTGGTTAATGAAACTTACCTTAGTCAAAAACTCGTCACTCACTCCACAATCCGTAATGGAATTTTTTGCCCAAATCAACCCTCCCCCTTCCTCTCTATGATCTATTAAAATAATGCTATCGCCGCTGTCTTTTCGTCTTCCTACAGTACTACGTGGTACTCCTAAGTCAAGTAAAACGCTTTTAACATCCGAACCCCCTCCTCCCGTAACAAAATCGTTTAACCATACATGAACCTCTCTTGCAATATCATTCGTAATCACAGCCTGCCAGATAGTAAAGAACATTAGCCCATAAATTATTACAATGCAGGCGATATCTGCATTAATTTTCCGCACATCCTCTGCAGTGAAAGCAACACCACTTTCCTCACCAGCTACCATGCTTTCTCCACCGGTTTCCTCCTCCGTAGTGGTCCCGTTAATATTTCCTGCGAGTTGAGGCATCTCTCTTGCCAGAATTGTCAGAATTGTAGTTAATGTACCTGGTGTGCTAACAATACTAGTATACAACTTTAGCACGGCTTTCCATAAATTGTTGGCGTCAAATATTGTTCCAATAAAGGTGATAATCAGGGCAACAGAGATGTACAAGGAAAATATACTGTTCATCAGATCGATATGGTCCGCAGCTTGTGTGTACAGAATTTTCACCATGCTCAAATGCAAAACTTCTGGCACAACCCGTCGACTAATTAAACGGTAAACTATTGCCTTTATTGTAAAAAGTTGGAACCGAATTGCATAGCAAAATGTACAGTAAACGGGAAGCAGGAGTGTGCAAAATATATCAACGGAAAATTCGAGAGCATTTTGAGTGACCTCTAAAACCGACTTTCCTCTTGTTAATTCATAGCGCTCGTAACTAAAGTATCGAATCACATGAACCCCAAAAATAGCCAGCACCATCAAGGCAAGACGAATTCTAAACGTGGCACAACCAACCCCTCCATACCTGCTATGAAGCAAGTTTAGAAGGATAATCATGTTGTTTACTTTAAACCCACGAAACCACACATAGTCCAGGGGAATAATTACAGGAACATATCGGATTAGACCAAGGAGGTCACCAAGCATTTTTAGCTCGTAAGTACCGGAAATGAAAAGGTGGGCAAACATGTCCCAAAAAATGTACAGTACATAAGCATTTATGGAAATTGTAGGAAAGATCAGCAAAACTGTGACAATGCTTGAAAAAGGAAATGAGCAACAATCAAACATTCTTTTCAACCAACCACCCGTACTGCTGAGTAGTGACACATGATTATTTTTTGGAGAGGGACGGGCGACAAGGTAAAATGGACAACCCCATAAAATGAATGGAAAAGTGGTCAGTGCAAGTGTCCAGGACCAGTAGGTTGAGTACGTTTCTACTGATTTGTCAGGAATATCTTGCACTTGAACTTGAAACAAGGCTGGATATGATTTGGGAGGAACTTTTGATGGAAAATTGTTTTTCATGCTTGATTTCATTTTCAAAAAGCTTTGTTAATTAAAGTAAATGAACACAGTTTGTACAACTGCAAACGGCATGTTACCCAATGTTCAGCAATGAAAAAACTGCAAGTGTTGCTTGAGAATAATGGAATACGGACGCATTGAGAAAGTGTAAAATGGATTACTCTTGAATGTATGCAAAATCGATACAAATCAATAAGTAAAAATAATATTACTTGTCAGAATTTCATTGCGTGTCAAAACCACCAAGTATGCTTGCCCACTCCAATTTGTATAAAAAACACGTTTTAGATTGCGCTTGTTTGCAATTCACATTCCCTCAGGTAGTTAATATGCCAAAAGAAAAAATGCTGAAATTCGGTAAAGTGGTTGATTGCATGAAGATAACAACGAAATACAATGGTCAATAAAGGAGTGGACAAGAATTTTTTTTATTTTCTTAAGGAACCACACAATGCGTGTTGTTCCTTTTTCACAATAAATTTTTGACAATTTGCTTTCGAGTTTTTTTGCAGTAGTCCTTTTGATTATATTTCTGATTTTAAAGGCCCATCATTTCAAGCATGTCTTCTCCTCCATCTTCACCATCTAAAAGGAATGGCTTTTCTTCAAAGTCGTCTTCTTCTTCCTCCTCCTCGTCCGCGCCAACAGCAGACAAATCGCTAATTCCCAACTCTCTTAACACCGGCACTATGTAGTACTCCTTGAGCTCTGGTACTTCGGTTATAAGTTGACTAAAGATGGTGGGATACCCTAATGTGAGTATCTTTTCGCGACCTTCAGCGTCAGTGTTTTCACAGACATTACGTAGCAAAAAACACGCCCCTTTCTACAAATAACGCCATTTACACAAAATTGAAAAGCATGCATCACTAATACTCCCACAACTCCTCTTTTGCATTTTGCATACCATTCATATTGTACTATTATCAAAACATGTTATGAATGGATGAAGGCTTATCATTACCAAAATAGTTATATCATGATTATAGTCCATCATGGTCTGCATCAAAAGTGGAAGTCCATTTCGGGTAATGAACTGTGCGCTTTGACAGGCATTTTTAAGGGTCATAAAGCCTATACAAGAGATGGCTACGTCGACAAGATCTGCGTCTTTCTATTAATCCATACAATTTCAAGTGTTTCTTACCAGTCCATAATACAATAGGTATATGTACACGTTGAGAATTGGACTTTAAAAGTAAGCTTACCTTGTAATAGTTGATTACTTCTACTACCCATTTCATAAACGGATACCCGGATAAATTTTCCCGTATCACTTCATTGCATGCGAGATACCTCAACAATGATATGCTATTACGAAGCAAAGTCTACAATATTTAAAATGACATAGATTAAGATTGAATAATAATGCTCTATATTATTATCGTTTGGTTGGGGAAATGTGAGAAACCTTGTTATGAAAGTGAGTTTTGATTGTCTGATTAATTCCTGGTAGAACATTTCCCGATTCTATATGCAGGCACATATCCTCATTAACTGCCATACTTCCCAACAGCACGCAAATTGCGTTTAAGGCGCCCTCATCATTTTCATATTCTAATTGTACAGATATGCATTAACATATTTCAAATGTAAATCATTTAAAAAAGTAAACTGACTGGTAATATTTACCAGGTTTATTGAGAAATCCTGCAAGAGTAGGCAATATTTTCGTGTCCGCTAAAACACGCTTTCGTTCTGTTGCTCGATTATAAGGCAGACGTGGATCATCACTTAATAAAATGGCTTTAATTGATGCGCACCACTTAAGCAGAATACACCAAATTAGCATGGCTCTATAGCCAGTAAACTTAACTCAAAGATTTCATAATCAATTACCTCGCGAATGAACTCGCTAGATGGATTGTCTTGAATTGCTAAATTGACCAATGGTTCCAGCAACCCCAAGCCCCACGTAAAATGCTCTCGATTTTCTTCCGATCTCAGCGAAACGTTTCGAATGAGTTTCATTACAAGAATTTGAGTTTCACAAGGAACTGTTTTACTAAGTCAATAAAATAATTTGTGTAGAACCGCAAAGGAGCACCATTATACAAACGCTAATGTTAAAGTTTTTGTCTTACTCCACAGCTTGCGTGATAATTTGCCACCCGATTTCATCAATAATTTCGGGGTTTCCAGCGGTGAGGGTGTACAGAGCTCTAAGAACAGCATCACGACATGGAATGGCAGATTGACTGCGATGTCAAATTTAAATACTTCTATTTACTGTCTCAATACTATACAAAAAAAACTTTAAAATGGAGTAATGTAAAATGTTTTGCTTATACGCTGGAGAAGGGACGTCCGGTAAACCACTCCAACAGCAAAGTGCCCATGCCTTGCATACAAGTGAGTATGCATCTCTTTCCAGCATAGCTTCTCGAACACCCGGACCTCCAAATCCAATTGCGTCTGATAATTCATTCAGCACTCTTACCACTTGTCCAGTTTCAGGAATGGCATCAGGAGTTTCGGTTTCCAAAAGAAGCTATTAACCAAAGTCGTACACGTACAAATTGAATTCAGTTCTTTTTGCAGACTTTTAAGCTCTCCCTTAAAATATGAATACCATGAGCTCCGTGAGCTGTTCATTTGCCACAAAAATAGCCATTTTAGAACAGGTGTATGCAAAGGAAGAACGTGTATGGGTTCCGACAGGCACTTTTACTTTCCAATTTTGTAAGATTATCCAATTGCTTGTTGTTTCAGGTGTGTGACCGCTGACAGTTTGTCCTAATAACCGAATTATGTCAGCAATTCGCTAAGCTTAACCTAAATACGGAGCATTTTGCATCAAGTTATCCTATCCAACATTTTAGCCTTCATCACAAATTCCCAACCCCCAATTTTCTTCAAGACAAATGTTTCCATGCACTTTTAGAAATGCAACAAAGACCACTCATCATGGACACGCCAAGCACGTCCCCGGCATCTGGCGTCATTTTCCCAGATCACAGGCCCCACTAGGCAAAGCTGCATTTGAAAAGCCGTGTGTGTTTTGCTCGTCTACCTGTCCGCTATCAAGACGGAGTGCTCAGCAAAGCCTCGCCCGAGACGATTCTCGAAGCTTTGAGAAGCGTTTGTGAGAGAGCTTGCTGCCGCTTGGTCGCTCTGTTTTGTAAATCCGTAGTAGAGCAGATACACGGCAAATTTGGCAGAGTACGGCATACGGCAGATTCCCAAGTCAATTCATTTCTGGTGGTGGTGCACGCTACACGCACAACTATCTGGACAGAAGTTTTAAATTTTAAATTTAATTGTCTTGACCTCCGGGCCAAGAATAGTGGACAGCCCAACGTGAACCTGTTCCCCCGTGTCTGGTGATGAGGGCCAAGGTAAGATTTTTTACTGAAAATTTTGATTTTGCAGGTTTTTGTGTGCAAATATTGACGGTATAGTGGTGGTCGTGGTTAGAGAGCATGGTCAATATGATAAGTAAAGGTGAAGTGGGAAAGCCGGTGATAAACCGTTAGGTTTAGAAGCATTTGACGGTTATCTAATTAGTATTTTCTGGTTTCATTTCTATTTTCCAGTGGCGTAAGAAGCGTATGCGTAGGCTGAAGCGAAAGCGCAGGAAGATGAGGGCGAGATCGAAGTAAGGCGGCTTATCCAGTATCGTCGTTCTAGTTGTTACTACCGGAAGTTGATGGAGTTGGGGACTGATTGACGATTCAACTTTGACTTCACTGGAGATATCCGTAGGATAAATTCCGTGCGTAGGACCTCATCAAAGTTTCCATTTTGGTGCGGGACATTACCTTAACATCTCATCTGATTGATCTCATTCTTCTTCAACTTGACTGCAACTGGTGGTGATATACTGTCGACGATTAAGCTGCCTCCCAGTTAGAACTAATAAATTGTTCTCTGTTTTCTACATCTTTTAAAAGTACTTTTATTCTACTGGGATATTATTCAAATTGTTTAAAAATGATAAAAATTTGTATTAAAGATTCCCTGTTCAAAATGGGATTCCTGAATATGAAATTTGCAAGTGTTACATCATGTGCTCATTATTATTTTGACTTGGCGTTTCGTCTTGTACTTGGTTAGATTTTCATGTAAAATGAAGGTGAAGTGGAAGTTGTCTTTTGGTGAAAAGTAGGCATTTATAGGGGAGTCTGATCATATTCTCATTTACGCATAATATATTTCATTAAAATTTTAGGTGTGAGCAAACTTTCCTTTCATCAATACAAAACCATATTTAGTTGATAAAATGCGATTTAACACCAAACTTCGTAGTATTTCAGTCTAGCGGATTAATAGGTAGGTATCTTGATTGATTATTATAGTTACTTCTCATCAGTGATATAAATTACGTGTGAAAGAATCCAAAATAAGCATAAGAACGGATTTACGGTTTCCCTACCACATCTGTTTTGTAAGATTAGGTATCTTGAAATGTAGCCAGTTACTTTTTATTACTTACGTACGTTTCTTACAAACAGCAAAAAAATCAGCAGATAATAGTCATACATGTAATTACAAATTAGATTTAGAGACTCGGGACTTTATGAGGATATAAACATTTTTACGTATCTTCTCTTCAGACAAATCCTGGAAAGTTGTAGGTGTACGAATCATATATCGAAACCTAGGATTGTAAATTACAGTTTGTATAATCAGTTTTTACGATTAAGCATAATTATTGTTGTAACGCATTTATCTAATATCGCCCAAACTGGTCAATCGTCATTTAATGGTCATTTTTCACTTTGATATACTCGGTGCTACTAACCATCTTTTAGGTAATTTAGCCTCGTATACTTATACTGATAACTGAAAGCTTTGCTTCAAAGGATTCTTCGGGAGATTTTTATCATGATGTGCTAAAATTGTGACTAAGGCCATGCAGTGGACATACATATCACGAATAAACCAAATCACACACAAGTTATTCCGACACTACTTTGATGTAATTCGGTTTTCTATCAGCTAAAACGATTATCAAAAGTCCTATGTACATGTCATTTTAAAACTACAGCGAGTTTATGGAAATCTTACTACTGACTACTGACATGTCATCTCAGACGTGTCCCTAGACGAAATTTGAAGTCTCAGCACAGCAGCGTTTATAAAATTGCCAAAAGTTTTGTTACCTGCTAAGCATGTTTAGGAACGATACAATAGAATTCTAATGAAACGCGTTTACAAATTTTCTTTTACTTTTTGGATTGAGTATCTTCAACTCGCAGATAACCAAAATCAAAGTTGTTGGCTTTTCTTTTGCTGGGGGATAGCTATAGAGGTCACATAAATCTGTTCAATGGGTCATAAAGTCCCGAGTCTATTTATACATTATATAATAGATAATAGATATTTTATGCGAATAATATATTATATTACAACTAGACATTTATAAGATAATAATGGAACTCCTTCTTCACATCATCATCATCATGCTCTTTCCGGGAGGAACGTTACTTTCACTTCAGCTTTTGTTCAGAAATAAATGGTTTCAATTTCAATATTATCCTTATTTACAGCAATTAGGAGTGGAACGAGGGGCTGCGTCGGATTCTGTTATTCTTCTTCCTTGCGCCTGACCCGCACCAGCAGCCTGCTCGCCCTTCGGTAGCTTCTTAGCTGCAATACAGGAAATACCATTATTATGACATTTAATTTGGTTCACATTCAATCAAAGGCACATTGTTAATTATTACACAGTTGATAAAAGTTACTAAAAGAATTCATCAGTATTCCAGTACATATTGACATAATATTCATTTCATACCGATGGCGAGGAATATATCCGTGACGTTCATTGCCGTCTTAGCTGAAGTTTCCATAAAAAGTAGTCCATTTTCGTCCGCGTACGCATACGCTTCGTCATGATCTACCATGCGTTTAGCCGACAAGTCCGACTTGTTTCCTGCAAGGGCGATCACAATATTAGGCGACGCTTGTCTCTGCAACTCTTTTACCCAAGTTTTCGCTCTCGCGAAAGTTTCCTAAAAACAAACATGCAGAAAGAACATTAGGTATTACATGTCATCAATCAATATAATATGTCAAATGACAAGTCAATCTTTGAATCTTTAATTAGATACTGAAACTGACATGAAGCAATTAAGTTATTAAATATTTTACCTGATTGGTAATGTCGTAGACGACGATTGCTGCCTGTGCCCCACGATAATACATAGGCGCAAGGGAGTGGTACCTACAGGAAGTCAACAAAAATGTTTTTCAAATCCCTTCAAATAATTTGCAGAGCCTCGCTCACTTCCTATTTCTTCCCAGAAAGACATGTTTTTCGAACAATCTCGCCTCACTTACCTCTCTTGTCCTGCTGTGTCCCAAATCTCGAACTTAACTGTAGTATCGTCTAACATCACTGTCTGAGTTAAAAATGCAGCTAAAACAATAAAAAATACTCATTAGTCACTCCCATCACCTTACCCTGACCGACATGTCAATGTCAATCATATTATCATCTCCTTTGACACTTACCTCCTATCGTGCTCTCTTGGTACTCATGAAACTGGCCTTTGACAAATCGAAGGACTAGGCTGGACTTCCCCACAGCTGACTCGCCCAACAGCACCAGTTTGAACTGACAAATTTTATTCTGAGGTCCTCCATTTGGTCTTTGAGCACCTTGCTGGGCTGCGTTTGACCCACCACTTGGCCGATTTGCCATTGCTACTTAATTTACAGTTACTTACAGCCTTGCAAAGTTACTCCGTCCTACCAAATTTCCTATTCTTTTTCTCACAACTCTCAACCCACAAAAATTTGCACAAAGGAGTTAAACTGGATCATGCACTATTGTTTTTCACACCTTAAAACAAGCACATCATTTCACACAAAAAATAATAAGAGCACTAAAGCTGTATTTATTTCACACCTAGAAAGAATGAATAAAGTCCAAAAGATAACTTATCTATTGTACTTTGTATAGTAATTTTTTAAACAATATAATAGTTTAGTTTAGTAATTTTCTCTAGCGCTTCTTTTCACTCCCCTTTGCACTTTTTGTAGTTAATAAGCCTGCACGTATATAACAGACAGAGGGATAGAGATATTCCACTAGTCTGCCTTAATTTTGTTCAGTTTAAAATAATAATCAATGCAATAATAGAGCTCTTATGTGTGTGTGATGGGTATGTGTAGTAAAGTACATGCATTAAATCTGAGCATCAGGAGCAGCAGCAGCAACACGATATACCATTAAATTTTTGCTACTCTGATGATATGGACAATGTCGTTTTGTACTTCAAAAAAAGCAAAAGAATTTTGTTGACTGAGTTGACTTGCATATTTTTTCAATGTTTTGTGTGTACTCCGAGTTCAATTTCAGTTTCAAGAGCTGCTGTGCACTTTCTGACTAAGATTTTTCTTTCAAACAGGAATATTATATACGTATTCACATTACATTCAGTATTGATGTGGACTTTTTTTTATTTTATAAGCCAAAATATTATGTGCATAGTGCATGTACAAAATGGGATATAAAGAGAAAATATAGCAGAGAAGGATAATTTTTTTAGAATGATAATGATGCTACAACATGCTCAGTACAACTCTCTCTTTTCTCCTTTTTCAACATGCATGATATAGAAAATGCTCTCAGTGATTTCATGTTTCATATTACAATAATATCATGGGTGTACTTGTACTGTATTTAATGTTAGTTGGCTTATATCAAGAAAAAAATTATCAACATCAGCTTTCAGCTTTAGCTTCAACAGCAAGGCAACTTGAAACTTGAAACACTAGCTAGTTGTACTTATGGGTGAATTGAATGGCAAGTTTTCTTTGAGTTTGTTGGCTACCTCAACTTCAACTGGCTTTTTTACTCAAAAACTCTCAGAACTGAACATTGCCAAGTTTGGGATAAAAAAGGTAGCATAATATAAGCTTATGTGTTATGTCATGTCATACCAGAAACAGCACCAAAAGTAAAAGGATTGCTTTATTTGAAAAAAATATAGAGAGAGATGATGGTAGGTAGTAGGCGCAGATATGAAATTTAATGCAGTTTGTACGGAGGGTTGTCTCCGCCTACAAGGTGAGTCCATTGTGTTTGAAAAAAACAAAGACAAGTGCAGGGAAAACGCTGCCCCCTCCCATTTCCCTATCTGGTAGTGTGCAAAACGGAGTTCATCTGGTTGAAGAAATGCAATGACAATGAATGAGCAATGTTCAGCATGAAATGTGTGAATGTGCAGAAACGGTAGTAGCATTTAGTATTAGATTTTAGTACAAGGAAGAGTTTTTATATATTTGAATGTATTTATACAAAGCAAAACCAAAAGGAAAAAAAATCAAGTGAATTGAAAGAAGGTGGTGGAGGAGGAGTGGAGAGTGATACGTATTGTAATTTTTTTTACAACATTATACGTATACTCTGATGAGATGTTATATTTTATGCATGTATGCATCTATTTTTTAAACGGAAGCCTTACAGAAAAGACCAAGCATGAAAAAACTTTGCTGGCTGTGATTACGTGTATAATAAGCCATATAATATAAACTTGTGTGTTAGCTTTATGTTAAGAGAGGACCATATTTTACTGGAACTTTTTAAGTTACATTTTTAAAGAAGAGTATGCATTCACATAATTCGTGGTAATGTTCGTAATGTGACTGGATGAATGATAATGATGACATGACAGTGACGGTTGTTGGGTGAGGTCTATGCAATTCCAGTATTTGGCCAGTAGATTACCAGTAAGTGGATGAATTTCGAAGAACATAAGATTCACTGATTTTAGCTGAGAACATTATAAATGTGTTAACATGTTTTACTTACTGGAACTGGTAGATCACCAGAGAAAGTTTGTATTGGGGCTAAGTGAGACAGCTAGTGTACGAAATACTGGCTTCTTGAACAAGTACAAAGTAATCTTTCTTATCCTGTTTTCCTGCTACTGCAAATGACAACGTGATCTTCTTTGTCTTTCATTCATGCACTATTCGTGCTCCTCCGGAATTATAAAAGTGCCTTTGTATAATTATTGCGTTGCTTTTGATGACTCACTCAAAAGAGTTTGAGCTGGCATATAAAACAGTGTTGAGGGAATGATAAATGCTACTAATATATCCGATAACATGTCAGACCTCGTACAGAGTCAGCAAAATAAGACATAAAATTGGTTGTGTAAATAAGTAATGGAATATATTGGGTTACTTGATGATGACGACAAAAGTTGTTGACATGTTAAGACTTTTTTGTTGTAGGAAACCGTAATACGGAAATAGCATACCCGATAAAAGCAATAAGTAGCTTACTCCATGTCTATTCCGCATTTTCCGATAAAACAACGTGAACAAAGGCATGATAATAAATTCAAGGTGCTATACTATACGACTGCATAATATAATATCTTGAACATTATACCTGGCAATATAGTATTTTTATTGCATGAAACATTATTTTACGTAAAATGTCGACTGTAAGCTTTCGATCGTTCCAATAGCAAAAAGAGCTGACTGATATTAATTCCGCACCACGCTTGCTTGCATTGCACAATTATAGTTTTTTGTTGATGGTTTATATTATAATCAATACTATTATAATGGAAGCAGATAGAAGGCAGATAGAGGGAGCTACGCAATTAATAATGAAAAATGCTAATTAGCATTTTATAAGAGAGAACGTTTTGGCTTAGTAAGTAGATTATTCTTTTTGTAGTGAACTCAAACCTGACGGAACACTTGCAAGAATCTGCTTTCATCACTGACATGTATTCGTTTAGTCTGAAAATCGATAATAATTAAGCCCACTCACTCATCTGCTGCGTAATTTGGAAAGAACTCGAGATCTGTATGAAATGATCCCACAGACATTTATAGATTATGTGATGTGTTGAATTTTCAATTCGCATAACCATTGACTATTAACATCGTCATTATTATGTTTAGCCGATACATAACACAAAATATTCCAGGACAAAGAATGCTGACTGAAAAGCCTCCATACATCATATCATATTACATTACCTATACTCGTTGCTAGAATGACATTTTGCGAAAATGAAAGGCTTTTTTTGCATTAGCCTTGTTCTAATCTAATTATCGCTAATACACCACTAGCATCATCATCTATCACCATCACTTGCACTCTAAGTGAGAATGATGGAGTAATATAGTATGTTAAGACAACCCAGTATAGGTCCATGATTTCTAGCAGTTTTTACGTTTTTGCTTTTCTGTACCACTGATAAAACCTGAGATATAATATGGAGAGTGCAAGTCGCAAGTGTTTAGCACTTTGCTTGTCAGTCTGAGGTGTCATTTGATACGATGAGATGAAACAAAAGGAGTTGCCATGTGTGGCATACTAAAACTTTTTAAAACCATATTATATTTTTTGTACTTTCTTAGGAACAAAATACACGAGCTTATGCAAATTTTCATCACCAAAATAATATTGCTATTACTGCAGTCTCTGGTGATAGTATTTCGTACAAATAATGATGGCTTCTGTCAAAGCAGAATCCGATAAAGGCAACTCAAGTTGCCCCTGCCCTGATCCTAAAACAGTTCCACTTCTCCCCATTGCATACCCAAATGAAAATAAGAGCCATTACCAGGTACAACCGGTGATTGGAACCCCTGGAGTTGACCCATGCTGCAAACCACCGCCATGCCCTGGCTTTGATGAGGTGGAAAAAACGCATTGCTGCAATTTTTGTTAAACCGTCACAATTTGCACTGTTCACAGGTACATTTTGCTGTGCAATTTTCAGTCATTTTCTAGATGCCAGCCAATCGCATGCACTGCTGGTGCCCATGATCCAACAGCACCCGGTAGCTGCTACGACTCCACCACAATTCACCAGCGACAATGTGAGTGTCCCAAGTGTGTCGCGGAACTACACAAGTTCCAGGAAGAGGGTGGCATTTGCTACCAGCACACTGAAGGAAACGAGTTCCGCACCATTCGAAGAGTCCATCCAGATCCCTTTATTCAAGGCATTCGGGAACGTCTTCAAAGCTCCGAGGGTGTAAAAAATACGCTCCGATGGTGCAACACTGACGAATCTTTGCAATGTGTTGATCGCCGCTTCCGGCAGGCCCGTACAGGACTCACAGGGCAAGCGTGGGTTCACTACGGGGCAGCCCAGGACACGGACTATCCCCGAGAACTGATTCATGGGGTATTAAGCGACGAGCATACACCTGCCACAAAACTAGTAAATCCACCTCCAAAGAAATGGGTAGACCAATTAATCACGGATGTTAAGGAGTCAATCTACGAATCCAACAGGTTGCGACCCATTGGCAAGTCCCATGATCAGAAAGAACGCCTTCCTCCTCATGTGGAACCCGATGAAACTGCCTTTGGAAAACCGAGTGACAAAAGCATTAGCGCTAGCATCCTGGTGAATCCTCCAAAATCTCGATTTCAGATCGAAGAAGAAGCAAAAGAGTTTCAACCCATGTACAAGTTTACCCACGGAGATTTCGAGCCGGGTACCTTGAAAATTGATTTAATTCCATATTCCGGTATAAAGCACTCATGTTGATTTCATTGATATTGATAGGTGAACAACTATGCAGAAACTACGAAGGTATTGCATATTATAAAAACTATTCCAAATAAAACGTGTATGCATTTACAACGCTTTAAGTAAAATTGAATCTTGAAAAAGGAAACTTTTCCAGGCACAACACTTTTGGCATACAGACGCCCAATGACGTCGCCGGTCGCTGGACAAAGAAAATCATTTCTACTTGGAGATCCTGCAATCCGGATCCCATCTATGTAAGCAAGGTTTATGCTGACCACTTAGATTTTCGGTATCCCAAACTTGGTCAACCGCGAGATCCCACCTGTGTCCGGCGTCATCGGGGTGATCAATACGTATATGGAAAGAAAAGCGTAATGGATGGCGACCAACGCCCTGTGCAAGAAATAATTTTTAATCGATGCCCCAATCCGGGAGCAGAGAAAGCACAACAAATTATGCGCAATTTCAAAGGATGGGTGGACAAAGTGAGGAAAGTTTGCAAGGAAGACCTGGGACCCGACATGGAAAAGTTTTATGAAGAGATTGTGGCTGCTGACCCTTCATGTGGTGGGACAGTAGAATGGGATCCCTTCATCAAAGCCATGCAAATTCAGGGGATACCCCGTACAATGGAGGAGAAGGATTTCATGGAAGCATTAGGTTACGTGGGTATATTTCATCCCAGCCCCTGCGACAAAGTAGACTATTACAAGCTCATGGACCTGTTGAAAGGTTACGAAGAGCCCATGTTTGGATGCAAAACTACTACTTTGAAACCATACTACTGCCCACATACAAACGGTTCTATACATTTCCGAACCACCTATTCTGATCTCACTTCAAATATGTGTGTTCCCCGAACATGTTTGCAGATAATGAAGGAACAGCGGGTTAATGGGATGCCAAGTGTAAGGGAGGATAAACTTCCTCGAAAAATCCGAAGCACAAAGGATACTACCAATTATGGGGATGACGGGGATGCCTACAGTCTTATATTCCCCAGTGTCTACACAACACAAGGAATTACCATCCGTGACGTTTTCAAGGAAATGAGCAAAGAACAGATTTCCAAACTACTATGCCTAGCCGAGATTCCAATCACACACGAACAAATAAACAGAACGTGGGAAGCGGCCAAGTGCCTTGACCCAGAAGGTTTGGGCCGAGTGAGCTATCAAACCTTCAGGGAGGCTTTGTGCCAAGTTTGCGATGAAATGGCCCTGGAAAGAAACTGCCCTCCTATTTACAGTCTCAGGCCAGAAGACTGCGTCGAAATGCCTCCGAAACGTATTAAGCCAAAACCAAACCCTTGCGCTGGAGTGGATCCTTGAAAATGAAACCCGATAACATGACGGAGCAAATGAACTTGCCTATTTTTGTATCACAAAAACTTTTAAATAAACTATAGTTTTCAAGAATACTGAGAAATGATAATACGCGTTGAAATAATCTGTTTTTTTGCATTTCATTTTATTCTGGACATCCCCTGTTTAGTGCCATTTCATCAATAAAATCCGTTCTTGACCTTGTATTAGAGTTAGATCCACAGCAAAAGAATCTAAAACAACCTCCTCTTGACTCATAATCATCATTGCAGTCGTCTGGATAAATTGGCTTTTCAACCGGTTTTACCCTTGTGTCGCCTTGTTCGTAACAATTTGAGGAACGAGGTGACTTACTACTAGTCCTACCTCCACCGTTGCCTCTCCTTTCCTTACTCCGACTTCTTGGCTGCTGTGGTGTGTGATGATTATTATGACTATTTGATTTATGGGAATGTTGTTGATGTCCATGACTATGATTGCGACTCCGTCTCCTTCCGGAGCCTTTCAAATGGGAATCTGTACTAATATAGGACAGATTATCGTCATCTATAAAGTCCCTTGCTTCCGCATCTTCCATACCACCTTCCCCATGGTCAGGTTTTTTCCTCTCTGCCTTTTTACTTTTTGGAGGCTTGCTACTCAAATCAGGAGAATGCTTTAGATATGAGTTATCGCCAGCTTCAGCGTTTCCTATAGTGTGGGTGCCTACGGGATTCGAATGTGATTTATGGCTAGCGTTCGAGTTCACACTATCCCGCTTCCTCCCAGAAGAACGTTGTGGGTGCTCTTGTCTGGAAGAGGGACGCTGATGGGTTGGCTGCTGCAGTTGAAATGAAGCTGGAGTAACTTTAGGTAGCGTTACGTCGTTATCTTCCGAGTCCTCGTCTTGATTTATAATACGACCGGTCCCTTCGTGGTGAGCTTCTGATTGAGGGTGGGGTAAATTTCTGGTTAGGAAAATTTGCTTCATTCGCTCCAGCTCATCCGTTCTTTCGTGAACATACTTCATCAGACCTTCGTTTTGATCTCTGGAATAATCAAAACCGTGCGAACAAAATAAAGCAAGAGCATCTCACAAGTCATTTATTATACTAACCTCACATGTTCCACTTCTTTCCTCAGCCGTTCATTCTCGGTTGTCACTTTTGAAATCTCCTCCCCTAAATGCTTCAGTACGTCATTTTGTGCTTGCTGAATCTCCTCAAGTTGTTGGGTGACCAGAGATATTTGCATGGAGTAAGTTGTTGATGCCAAGCTGACGCTGGGCGACAACTGACTTGGACTCATGGGAGGAGCCACAAAATCATCCAACATTTCGGTTGCTTCCTTGCATAAGTTGTCTACATTAAAAAGAACATCATTCCTAGTTTTCAGTTCTGGATGCGTGATACCTGTCCCCTTATATTGATTATGTTGATGGGCATGCGCCGGCACAGAAGTGGACCTATGTCTGGGTTTATTACGATTTTTAGGGTTTTTGGTGTGATCCCCCACAAAGTTAATATTCCGATATTCAGATTCAGTCAGAGGGCACAAAAGGTTAGATCTACTGGTCTTCTTTGAAGCGTTCCAAACAACCAAATCCGAAGGCTCATCCATCACCACACGGTCCTGTGGACTTTGGGATCGAGGTCTCCCTGATCTATCCACTTCCCCGGGAGAAACGCTACGAGAACGGTTGTTGTTGTTCGAATGGAATTGAGCACCGTTAAAATTACAGGCTGGACCGCGACTGGTGACGCTTTCGCAACTTTTATTAGAAATCGTGTGCACGCCTATCAGTCGCTTTTGCAAATTAGGTGGATTTGAATCCTCTTGAAAAACAGAGTGCAGATGGTCAGCAGCGGACTGATCTTCGATAAATTGATAAAATTCTCGCTTTCCATGCGAGTGAACCTTTGGCTGTACAGCATTTAGGATTTGGAACGTTGGACGGCGTTGGTCACTACGATCCCCCCGATAGCGTCCTTTGTGCTGTTCGTGAAATATTCTTTCGGCCATTTATGTACCTTACTGACGTGTGTGTTACAGTTACAAAAACGTGTAGTTGGTTTTAAAGGAAACTTTTATAATTTTGTGCAAATAGATAATCAAGCTAGGAAGTAGGAATTTTACATATTATTCATTATTTGTATCATGTCCAAGAGAAGAGATGTGGGTGTACATGATAGTAATACAAATTGAATGAAAAGTTTCTCCAGTATTGTCAAACCGTGTTTGATTTCCAGTACAGTTGCATGGCTACTTTGATGCCACCTACTATTGTATGCAAAATGACAATGTTGTCAATCTTTGGAATTAAAAAACGATTGCAATATATTTTCAACATACGAATGTTCAGTTTTATTATTCACCCTATATTTAGAGCTACATCTTTCAG
This sequence comes from Entomobrya proxima, assembly GCA_029691765.1. Lineage (NCBI taxonomy): Eukaryota > Metazoa > Arthropoda > Collembola > Entomobryomorpha > Entomobryidae > Entomobrya > Entomobrya proxima. The sequence continues at coordinate 24,790,262 of CM056170.1, read as the reverse complement.
CTTGCCAGCACCTTCGTTCCACTTTTAAAGTGTACTGTATCAATAATGCAACACTTTACGATTGCAAAACATTTAGCACTACGAGATTTTTATCTGACTAAAATGCATAATTTTTATGCAAACTATCTTATCATAATATGCTATCTATATTATTTAAATTATTTTGTGCGTTTAATTTAAATATTAGCCTACGGTATACATCATACATATAACATCAACACAAAGCAGTACAAAACTGTATTTAAAAATCATATATTTACTGGCACTGAGCTATTTTCGTTATACATTAAAAACTAGACAAGATTCATAACAATTACGTGAAAGCTATGATTTATTTAGCAAATAGTTTTTGCAAAATTTAAGGTACTCATCTTCAGTCCTTCTCTACATGTCTATCTTCACGCTGTCTTCCCCATTTCTTCTACAGTCATTCCAATCAGTCCATACATCAGTAACGCTTCAAATTGCAGATCTACTTATTATGATCAATGATTAACATTTCCATTAAAACAAAAGATTAAAAATGACATCATGTTTATCAGATCAAATCAATATTTTTTTGTGATTTTCGGAAGTGTATTTTAAGTTGTAAAAAATTCTACAATTTTACTTAAAAATTGTTTTATTGTTAGTAAGGTACATGAAGTATTTTTTCCTGAAGTTAGTACTTGTAGTGTCTCTGCTCATTTTGCATTTGGAAAAGTCTACCGCTTTTGCTATTCACCTAAATAGCCTAAATGTCACTTTTGCTTTTTATGGAGCTACATTTCGCAAGGGATATCCACCGCACTGAGGCTCCAAAATATGGTGGATTACCTTCCTTTTCATATTATTCAATCATTTCTTGCAGCGTTTAGACAAGCTGCTGAAAATTTGCATTAAGGTCAGCCTCAAGAAGAAGCTGTTCCTTGTCCGAGGTGGTAATGGGAGGTGGAAGAAGAAGTGCTTCGTTAAGTCCGTGTCCTTGAACTGGTATGAATTTGAATCTTGGCATAAACTTGAGACTTTCCTTCAAATCCTTCATGAATCCATTAACCCGGTATAGAGCCCATATCTTGAAAATCATCTCAGGAACGCTGATAATCGCAAGCAAGACAACCCAACAGTGCAAAGCCACGCTGAAAACGTATCCAACGGTGGCAATCGACTTGACAATGGCAAAAAGGTAGACAAATTCCGAGTAATCGAACCAACGACGAGCGCGACCGTAGCATTCAGCAGGTTCACGGTTCTGACGCTGAAAGACAAAATCGCATCAAATATAGAACATTAGGGAGTCTTTTCCAGATTTCAAGAAATTTATGAAACAAAACTAATAAATGTCAAAGTGTCATATTTACCTGATTAGCAATCAGGTAGAGCCTCAAAGCATGAATGCATTGAATGAGATTGACTGCCACCATGAAGACGAGGAACACCCTCAGATTTACTGCAAAGAACATAATAGACAAACAGCTCAGCAAAAAACTCGACTTTTATATGACAAAGATTCCATAAGTGCCAATTTTGTTGCGTACCTTGATCCCGGTGCGTTCGGGCGTACTGAATGAATGTGGGTTCCTGGTGCGGAAAGCACAGTTTGTAGATGTACATGATGGCCAATAGTAATCCGAAGCATATGTCCGCCAAGGCAATAGCCCTTACCAATTTCAGCCTTCTCCAGGGCTGACCTGCCCACTCAATTTCGATGCGAATTCTCATGATTTCTTACCCACAAAGTAACAAAAAGTTTCTCTTTGAAGTGCTGTGCTACACGTCTGACGTGACAATGACAAGTGTGTATCACTTTAACTTTAAAGTTTGGGAAGTATGTATGCAATAGCTGAACAGGTAGAGTGCTAATTTCCAAGTGTGTTTGTTATTCAGTAAGTTTGCATCTTCTTCCGTGCCTGCCAATCTAATGAGGTTGTTGATCTCTGTCCTTTTATTCCAAACAGAAACCCCTCGTTAAACTAGCGTTCGCATAAATGTTGTATGTTTTTAGAGTGTGAACCGGAATTACGGAAACCAAGATGCTATGCAAAAAGACGTAGATTTTTCAGAGAGGAAGAATCAGTTGTGCTTGTGCTTAGAGCGACAGGGAAGAAGTAAACAGGAACATTGGAGCATTATGTATCGGGAGATCGGGCAACACCACCACTCCGGTGGTGATATATGCCTGGTTACAGTTACACAACACGGACTACGTAGTACGGTTCCACCAACAACAACAAAATTCCTTTTACTTGGTCCGCTTCTGCTAGCTGGTGCTTGGTGTTGATATTGATGATCATGATGATTATACCTATATTTACCAACAAAATGCGCAATTCTCCTGGTGCCTGTCCGTCGGTTAGTCCAATAATAAAACGAAGATCTCTATTTTTTGCTTTCCTATTCTTTCGCAAAAGTCTGTCCATGGTTTGGTTCTTCTTGGGGCTGCTTCTTATTCCACTTGAACAGCCATTCAAGAACCGGCATCCCTTTTTCATGTGTACATTCATACGTTATTATGAAACGCAAACATTATAAAAATGCGTTTAGGTAATATGAGCATGTAGCAGTTTGCATTATGATGTTTGGCAAAAAATCATACACAGTTTGGAGAAAATCTTTATTTTTAGGTACTTAGGCTTTTCAGACAATAAAATGCTGACTTTGTAACTTGAAACATGTAATAGACTTTTATATGATAGGATCATGGAGGCTGTTGGTGACACTCTGAAAGGATGAAAAATGAAAAGGCGATTGGGGAGAAAGCGTTTAACTATCATCATCACTTTAGTGCTGAAGATGGCTTGCTTTATTATCAATTCTGGCAAAGTAGCAGAAAAGAAGGTCAAATGGGTGACTGGAAACGGAAATAGGTGTATAAAAGGTATATATATCATATATTATGTAATGACGATATCTGCAACGGTGTCAAACGCTCTGATGACCCAGATTCCATGCAGTTTTTATATAAAGTAATCTAGTAATCTTCCTCGCTTCATTTTTTAGACTGATACAATGAAGAACTCGTATAAACCTGAGCAACTTCTTCTAAAGCGTTGCATTATAGACTACTAAAAGTCAGTGGGGCAACAAGAGACCATTGGAAATATTATTTACCAATCTCGCTACCGCCACAGTATCTCAGTAAAGTTATATAACTTTTCATTACTTGATGATAACCCTACTATGTTCTGCTCATCAAAGCACTAACATAACTGCATAAAGCTCTTATCAAATCTGAACGTAAAATAAGGTCCAAAATTCTAGAACTATTTTATGTGTTATTATATAAGGTTTTATCAACTATTTTGACAATATGCGATACTTTACTAGGAGCTCTAACCAATCATGAAAACTGAATAAAGAAGTGGAGTAAACAATCAACAATGCAAATCATAGCTTGAGAATTCGAGTATACCTATGTAATGTAACTTGACTATTCGAAGATACCATAGTTTACGTCTACAAGATTTTAACATTAAATTTAGCATTTGAGGCAGCTTGAAGTTTTAGCACAGATAACATTGAAGATATAACATTTTACTGGTATGCTGACGTCATTCTGAGAAAAATGCCCAATCGTGAATGTCCAGTGTCATCGTAAGTAGCAAAACCTTCATTCTTGGTCACTGCGATAACAGCGAAAAATTGTTTATGCAGCATGTAAAACTGATTCCAGTGGACATTATGAATTAAACATAAACGAATAAGGCACGCAAACAGAATGATGCACAACCTTGTGAAACCCAAGTTGCTTAAAATAAACCTGTTATCAGTTTTTAAAACAGATAGTGTTTAAGTGGCAAGACTTATAACAAATGAATGAAAAGCTGCCTGAAATGAAAAGGTTTGTAAAAGTTTGACTGAATGACAAGTATGTAATTTTAAAGCGTTTATTTTAGTTTCCTGCCTTTATCGATAGAAATGGTTCAGTTTCAATACACTCCATTCGCCCAAGTCACAATCGCAACAATATTATAATACAAAATTATCATACAAAAAATGGTTTATGAAATTTTAATACTTTCCAAGTGCCAAGTCTAAACATTTATGGTTCATAGCTCATTATAGGTTGCACCGTTTTGCCCAGCGACAGAGCTCCCTTTCTTTCCCTTCCTTTTGCATACTAGGTATGCATTTTCGTTCTTCAACCGAAAAGTTTGTCAAGCACGTTGAAAAATACCCAAGCCGCTTTTCAAAGAAATACGAAATTAAACTAATCCCCTCTCTGTCCCTTTTTCACCCTAATCCCTAAAGAGTCACTGGCAACTTGATGTGGTATAGAATGCAGACAACATAATATTTTTCGCTGTTTCCATTCGCTTCATTTTTCCTGGGCTCCTATAGATTTTGTTACTCTGCACCCTTCATGAAAACTCTTTTGTTGTGCGTGCAAGTTGCTTGAAACGCTGTGGGAAATGACTGACACGCTAACATCAAAATCAGCATTGGATATATAAAATGAAAAAACTTGTACTGACAGCTCCGAAGACTGTCTGCCGATAGAGAAATAGAAAAAAACAATGGTTTCATAATAATCGTGTCTCCAGAGCAGAATATTCGAATCCTATCAGAGGATCATGTTCGTTCGGCAATTCATATTCCAATTTCTACTGGTATCATAATGATCATCTATGACCATCATCATCATCACATTATTATCAAGAATCGCCAACGACCACTTCACCTTCAACACGTACACATCACCATCACCATCATCATCCATTCCATCACAGTTATCATCAAGTTTGGACCACCACCACAATTCTGAAAACCACTCATAATATTTTTCATGCCCACTGCCCAGCAGTATTTGATTATATCCTCCAATCCATTTTACACCGCAGCAGCAGCTTCTTATTCTACAAAAATCCAAAACCAGTACTCTCCTCCAAAACAATTTTTGCTGCAGAGAGTTTAGAGACGACACCAAAGTATCATGCAGCGCATCATACTCTCGCGTAATCCTCAAAAATTCAACACGTACCCATCCACATTAATTTTAATATCTAGCATCCCATTATTATCATTATGCGCAGTATTCTGGTTCGACCACCACCATCCATCCGATCCGTCCGTTTTTATCTCCTACTTGCACCCCACATATTACATGCTATGTGTGTAGACCCTTCCCTTTTACTCCAAAAAATGCCCAAATGTCCAGTAGTCACCTCACTCGCTCCTCTCTTTCGCTTACCACCAAACAATATAATCCTGTTTTTAGGTACAGTACATACATATTATAACCACACTCATATTTTTCCACTCCACTCCACTGACTCAGTGAACAATGCCAAAAAATAATGCCATTGCCACCCCACCACCACCACCACGGGACAAACATGAATGCATGTGTATCTATTTACGCATCCCATCTAAAAATCCCTAAACCTTTATAAGACGGTCCCGCATTATATTCCTCCATAAAAATGTTATTGCTGCTGCTGCTGCATTTCAAGTTGAAACCCTGAATGTTGTGCTGCTGATATCGATGATATTACATGTTATGCAGCAGCAGCGTACCCCGACTCAAAGCTTTGCACAACTCCATATTATTCCATCCACAATACTCCTCCATACTCTTCCATGTCGTTGTTTCCTTCAGAGAGCCAGTTTCGCTGCTAAAAATTACCACTGCTGCTGCTGACCACTATATCGCTTTGGCTGCTGCTCACTCCAAAAACACATCGAAGATAAAAGCGAGATTAGTGTGTGTGCAAGCAGAACAAGCCCTCCTTCTGCTGCTGCAACCCTCCCCATTTTTTGTTCCATCTTCAGCTTCAGCAAACTGAGACTAGGGAAAAAACTCCGCTTCAGTTTTTATTCTGGTGAGCGAGTATTGAGCAGGCAACAGCAGCGGTCGTAGTAAAAAAGTAACAGTCAAGCAGTGTTCTCCGCTCCCCTGTTCTGCATTTCTCTCTCTGAAAATCTCGCCGAACAAAATAGAGGAAAAAACGGCCTTGTTCAACACTTCTCCAATATTCTTCCACACTAAAAACTGGCTTGGCTGACTGTTTTGAGGACAGGAGGAGTGCTCTGAATGCGAGTGGAGCGAGAAGCGAGATTATTGTGCGAACATTGTTATGTAAGACTCAGAGAGACTGGCTGTGTTTGAGTGTAGGGACTGGCAGCGCGTCGCCATTTTCCACTTGAAGCTACTCCAAAGAAATCGAGAGAGAAAGAATTTAGTGGTTGCGCTGCGCTCCGGAGGAAACGGGTTACATTACTTGATTGAGATTCTCACTGGAAAGTAAAAAAGACGCTGCTGGAGATTAAGCGTTTAAAAAAATACTCAAAGACTGTGGAAAGAGGTTGGAGGGATAGCAGGAAGTGAAGTTTGTGGAAGCGTCGTTTCGGTAAGTAATACTCTTTGGATTGATTGGTATTGATTGATAGTTTGTTTGACTTGTTATTATAATGTTCTATGTTCTGTTTCGTTTGTAGTTGATTGTGTTCACGGTGGAGTGGTAAACTGGAGAACGCTGGCAATATTTTGCCGAGAGTAATTCTTGACGATGGCGACGGCTCATCAGCAGTTTTCCCTAAAGTGGAACAACTACTCACAGCATATTGTAAATGCGCTGGAGGAGCTGCGGACAGATGATGAGCTTACCGACGTGACGCTAAGCTGTGACGGGAGGAGAATAAAGGCACATAAAGTCCTTCTTTCCGCATGTTCCGTGTTTTTCAAAGAAACTTTTAAGGTAGCTGTAAAGTGCATTATGAGGAAACATTTTCTGTGTTGAGGTTTCTAGACTTGATAAGTGAGTAATAACATTTTGTCTTTGGTTTGTAGGAAAATCCATGCAAACATCCTGTGGTCATTCTGAAGGGTGTCACCTTCCAAGATCTTCAGTCTGTTGTCCACTTTATGTATAATGGCCAAGTTAACGTGTCGCAAGAGAGACTACCTTCATTTCTGCAGACGGCAGAAACGCTTCAAATTAAAGGATTGACTGATAGTAATAATGATAAGGAAGATTCATCCCCATCGCCTGCTCCAGTGAAGGTAACTTTCATAATGAGTTAAATTCCCAATGCCACGTTTATGTTGCATTCTCTAAAAACTGAATCATGATTTAATAATGCTGTTTTGGTTTATAGAAACGCCCTCAGCAAACATTCCCTTCCCAGACAGCCACGGCTGCCGATTCAGTGCGCCAAGACGCTGAAGCTAGGTAAGCTTTGAATCAATTGTTACCTGATATTTAGTATTTATATCAAGTTGAAGATAAAAGTTTAACAATGAGCTTATCATTTGAATTTGATTTCAGGCCTCCAACTCCCAAACGAAAACGAGTTATTGGAACCACTGGTGGTACCTTTACGCAATCTGCTCAAAATTCCGAGTTGCCTGGCACAGCGTCTGTGATATCAGCAAGTGGAGCTGTCGGCAGCGGAAGCAATAATAATAGTCATCATACAAATAATAATTCAGCCCCAGCATCGCTCATTTCCCGAAACAATTCAGATAATTCCGTCGACGGTCTTCCAAATGTCAAATACGAGGAAGAACATGAAATGGACGACGAGTATGACCGGGACAACGACAACACCTATCAGGATAATGGCAAGGATGTTTTTGGGGGTGAATCCAATTCATTAGGTATGTCACCAATATTCACAAAACTAATCAATACGGTAGACTTTTTGGTTTTATTTTTCTTCTCTTTTTAAAGTCTTTTCATAGAAAAAATGATGTAGGTAAATGCAAGCTTATTCATAAGATGTTAGGCAATTAAAAATAGGGAGGGATCATTCATTTTTTAACTGTATGTAGTAATTTAAAGGGTATCAGCAGCATGATCAATTAAAAGATTTGAAGTAGGAAATTTCCTTAGCTAAAAGATGATGGATATTTTTATGTAGTGGAAACTAGGTACTGATGATGGCATATTTTTGTCATGATAATCAGAATCGACTACCAAGTTTGTATGGATTTCCTTAAAGCAGTGCGGGGTTAGGAATTTTATGAGAACGTGGGATTTAGCTTAGGCGGGTTTAGGAAAGCATAATTCACTTAAAGGCATAATTTCGTTTTCGCTTTTTATATAGTTCGGTTTTTGTTCAGTTTTTCTCTTTTTCAAGTCATTGTTTTGTGTGTATTGTTGTTGTTGTGATATTGTTCCGAAAGCTTGGGTTAGTAACTCAGTTTCCTCTTTCAATATGCAAGGATCCATCAACACCTCCATTCGTACTTGCACTTCTTTATCAAGTATTGGAGCTATAGGAGAGAGACGTCCACGATACGCAATGCAGCCTTCCTCTTCTTCTAACGATCTTGTTGCAGCAGCGGCAGGAGTCGTGGACGCGACGAATGGTCAGTATTAAATTAGCATTCTTCACTTCATCTTTTGTCCTTTTCCTTTTTTGCTCGCTCCTTTTCTTCCGTTTCCATTTGCGTCACTTGAAATAACGCCTATTCCTCTTCATCTTCTGTTTTAGTAGTCCTTTTGGCTATTTTTAGGCATTTCCCGTTTTCCATCTCTTCTTGCCCTATTGATGCTTCAGTCACTAAAGACTAAAACTCATCAAACTCTCTTCTAGTCATCATAAAAACGAAAACATCATACTCGGTTGTTCAAAAGTCGGCATTTGTCATCCATCTAAGCTGCATTCAAGACTTTCATCTTCACTTGCGCTAAATTCTAGAGGGTTTCAGGTGTTTCATTCGGTTATGTATGCCAATCGTCATGTTGATCGTTTTCACACAGGATGGTGGAAACTATTTCCTAAGTTCCACATGATAGATTCATTTCCAAAGTTCGTTTAGTGTGGTGTAGAGGAATCTTCTAGTATTCATTTAGTCACCTCCACTGGTCCTTGCATATAATAATCCACTCGTATTCCACTTTCTACATTAGGAGCATCTGTATAATAGCTTTCGGCAAATTTTGGTCTAGGGTAGGTTCATCATGGAGCTGCTAGGATAGGAATGGACTTGTTGAAAACCTGAAAGTGTTGCCTGCTGTTGTTCGTCTTTTCTCTGTGTTCTAGACTGATTAGGCATGTTTCTTTGATTTTCTGAATAGGTGAGGCTCAATGGAGCGTAACTCAGAGAGGTCACCCGATGCTGGTATTGGGAGGGAACACATTTACTTTCAATAGAGGCATGGGTCTGTCCCAGTACTGGCGCTGTACAAGGAAGGGTTGTAGGGCTTGGGTGATCAGGCGTGGCATGACGCTCTCCTTGACACGCGGGCACAATCACGAAAGCTGATTTTTAAAGTTACTCTGCTGAGACAAATCATAATCATTCCAAGTTCTCCTCGAAAATATCTCTGCATTTTACTACTTGTATTAGTGGTTTGATAGGATTTTTGTTTTTATTACCTACCTACAAATTTATTAGTTTATTAGCAATCCAGTCATATTGAGAAACGATGCCAGTTGGCTGGGCTTCATGTTTGTGTACAAAATCTCATTATTTTTCTCGTGTATGCGTTAACCAGCGAAAGACAACAATGTAGAAGACTGTTCAACAATTATATACTTTTGTATTACCATTATCATCATTACCAAGTAGGCTAGGTTAGGTTAGTTTAGAGTAGGCGACAATCAGTGTCATTAACATTTCAAGCACCTGCTACGGCATATTATAGTCCACTGCAATATGCAAGTGTTTTTCTAACTCTCTATGAATAAAAAAATCATCTACCTATATAAATACACACAGCGGCCATTTGGGCACGGACATCGGGTTTACTGGGTGGTCTTCGCGCAGGTGCTTTTGATGATCAATTGGGGGTGGATTCCGCTGACGACGTTGACCTAGTTGATACCGCGTCCTCCCCTTCCTCTGCTTCCACCACAGCTGCATACCACCACGCTTTGATGATAGCTGCAGCAGCGAATAGTAGCAGTGGGCTGGATTCTGGAGGGGATGACGATATTAAGGCACTCATGCTCAACAACTCGCAACAGTCCTCACCAAACGGACAACAGCAACAGGGTTATGTTTGTTCCATTTGTGGGCATGTAAGCAGGTCAGCAGGTGGAAGGTCAAACCATATGCAAACACATAGGGATCCGAAAATTTGTCCAATATGCCATCAGACATTCCTACGACGTGATAATCTGAATAGACATATTAGAGAAAAGCACCAAGGGCAGCGACGACGTCCTTAGGAGCTTAGTAGGCTATCAAAGAAAACTATAGTACAAGTTTTACATTTTTTATTCAAATTCAATTGCGAATTGAAGAGACGTAGCACAAAAACTTTGCAATTTCCCTTTTAAAGTGGGCCGTCTAGAATTTCTTTTTTGTTTTCCTTTGTTCAAAATTATAATTTTGAGTTATCACACACACGTCTTAATTTCATTTACGGTATCCACTTGTATTTGCATGTTTTTTCTTTATCAAGTACACTTTGTGTTTGTTTTGTAATTAGTAATCATTATGTACCTACCTACTACTTTTATGTTTATCATTTAAGTTTTGGTTCAAAATGTATTTAGTCGATAGACAAATTTATGCGATGTCGGTTCCGTTAGTTTATGGTTTGAGTTAATACACATATTATATTTTTTTTGTTAATTTTAACTAGACGTAGACTACCTTTTACGTAAAAGTTATTTTTTCTTTTGTTTATTATTAGCCTTACACTAGAAGATGTAAATTAACGAATCTATGCACAAGTATGTGATGATGATTTCACCTTAGTTGATTTTTGAGTTTGTTAATCTTACTAACAACTTATTTAGTTTTGTGTTTATTTTTAACTTTACTAATATTATGCACTTATAATTACTATTATTTTTGTGTTTTCGTTCTATACCTAATTTACGTTATCCTTTATTTTTTTTTTGGCAAAATAAAACAATTATATCGAAAAGGGATTGGCATGAATGCATTATGATATCGCGGTATTTAGTCAAGGTTTGGTAACATGAATTATGAACTCGTTTGTTCAGTAATACGATAATTGTTGGAAAGTGGGAGATAAGTTATCGGTGAATAGGCCTACTCTTATGGCATCGCAAGGGCAGTGATTTTCATTTTTGGTTCGTTCATAAGCAATGACGTGTGATTTAATACTGAGGCATATCTGAATAGGACTTGGGAACATACGAATGATTGGACCTGTGGAGGTGAAGGTGATAGGCGGATCGAGTTCAAGCCAAATTCAAGGTGCTGATGCCACTGTCCATTCAAGTGAGGGCGTCTCGAACTCTTTGGCTGCCGCTAGACATGCTCCAGAGCCTCTCCTCTTTCCTTCTTGTTCTTCAGCTTCTTCTACTACTACCACTTCTTTTTTTCATACTGCTACCACTACCACTCTGTCAGTTGTCGGACAGCAAAGCTTTTCGAATGGCGAGAATAATAGCAGAGGAGAGGAGGTGCTGATGGGGGTGAGTCGGAAGGGTCACCCGAAGCTGTTTATTGGCAGTCACTCCTATGTACAGTTACGGAGTAGGCATGCAGTGCCTGCGTCAGAGGCAAATTCCTGGAGGTGCTACAAAATGCATTGTCGGGGCAGGGTGGTCAAAATGAACAGTGGTTCATTTGTCCTTCGGCATCCGCATACCTGTGATAACAATATTCTCAATAGTGATAGCCATTACAGAGTATGATTTCATTTTGATGTATATAGGATCTAGAAACGCCAACGATAATAGGCGTTTTATATGTCTTCATAATATATTTTTATAGAACGCATTTCTGATTTTTTACTAAATAAATTGCACTACCAAAGAGTTGGTTGTTTCATAAGCAAAGATAATGGCAGGTTCTAATCTTTGTCTAGCTAGCTAAAAGTGTGAAGGATGTCGTACGTAGAAGTTATTACATATTCTGCTTGAGGTGATCCGTTTTCGTTTCATCCATTCGAGCTCTGAGAAGTGGCTGTTGTTTTCCCCTTGTAGATGTCAAACAAAAGGCTGAAGGATCAGGGAGTGGAGGGTCGCAAAACGAGAACAGTGGGAAGGACGGGAATGGTTATGGTAGTTTCAATAATGCTACTACTTCAAGGGGGTCCGATGACGTAAATGATCTAAACAGTTCCTCTCTCGATTCTCCTGTGCCCATAATGCCAATTACTCTGCTCAGCGATAACGAGGAAGAAGAACCTGGCTTTGACCTGCGACCTTTAGATCCTGACCATTTCCAACTTTCATCAATATTTCCTGTGGAGGGTCAAATGCAACAGCAATCTCAAGGCGACTCCTCTGAAGGCGGCATCTCCATAAGACGAACTAGTTTAGATAGTGGAGGAGAGATGATTGGTGGCATCCAAATTCTTCCTTCACCTTCGGTGTCCATTCAACGGCCCTCTTCAATATCCACCTCCTATGCTTCTCCCTGTGCAGTTACCGGTTCCTCTTCTCGCATTTCTTTAGGCGGTTCCATTTATCTAGATCCGCTTGAAACCTCAAACCCTTATCAGTCCTCCTCCATGTCCATGGCATCACAGCCAGGAAATAGTCGTGCATCTTCGACCAGTAGTAATGTTAGTGTTGGAAATACAAGTTCCGCTTCTGCGACTGGAGGAAATGAGGAGAACCGGTGTGATATTTGCAATAAGACATTCACCCTTCGTACGAATCTCACGGCACACAAACGACTTCATTTTGGCGAAACTGGTTGTCCGTTCTGCGAGAAAATTTTGAGCACGGTTGGCAATCTGCGAATGCATATCATCAATGTGCATAATGGAAATGCATTGTGTCCACCAAGGCGCTCTTATATTAAGCGACAGGGCTTTTAAGCAGTTTGCATCTCACAGCAGGATTTGAGATAATAAGTCAGGTTGAATACACGCAACACGCACTCATGCCAAAAGTAGTTGTTTAGTAGGGCACTTTTGTATCTATCATTCTTGTCACGTAATTTGTAGATTTTCAACTGTAAGTGTAGTAGAAGCATTTTGCATGAGAATTTTCTCCTTGCTATTGTGTTGCAGAAGATGAAAGTGGAGGAAATGGGTCGCAGGACCAGGACTCCTCTTCAACTTGCAAAGTGGATATTGGGAATGGGGATAATAATCAGGAAGCAGAGGATGAGCAAGCCATTAAAATGGAGGAATTAGAGGCTTCCACACAAATAAAGATTCTTTCGAGTTCCTCTTATTCTCAAGACACAGCAATCAGAAGGTGTAGTTTGACAGAGGATGATCAAGGTGGAAGCATTCATATTAAACCTCTCAGAGATTTGGTGGATGAGGAGGAGAGAGATGAGGAGCTGTTCGTAGAGTTTCCTGAAGGCGTTCGTTCACTCGAAACAGAACCCTCCACCTCCTCTGATTGTCTAGTTTTGTTGGATGATGATGTTAGTGGTAGTAGTGCCCAATTGCATCCAGCATTACTGCAAGAGCACGCGGCTCCTAGGAGAAAGTTGGCATTAAAGAGAACTTCAATGACTGGAAGCCCTAGTGCTTTTCGAAAGCCTATTATTCTTCAGAAACGAAGTCTCCCAACGGTAACGCCAGCCTTTTCTGACGAGGCTTCTCCTGCTTTACTTTTAAACGAGGGGCTATCTCCAGACTTGGATATCGAGTATGTTATTGATGGTGAAGTTGGTGGTGCAGGAACATCCTTAAATGGTGGTGTGCTTACTGTTTCCAAAAAATGTATACAACCACCACTTTATATTGCGGCAGAGGAGATTTTCGCATGTCCATACTGTGAGAAAAAGTACAAGTTGAAAGCATCATGCGAGTCTCATATCCAAATTCATGAGAGCAATGAAAATAAATGTGGCATCTGTGGTACAGTGATGAGCAGACAAAGGGATTTGAAACGGCATATGGCCACTGTACATAAAAACCTTTTTGAAATGCAACAGCAACATACAACAATGCATAATATTATTCCGATTCCAAGCTCATCCTCCTCGTCGCCCAGTCACTTTATTGTCAACCTTTAAGTACTGGTGTCGGTTATTTAAAATGATAATATTCTAAAAAAAAGACAAATGCTATCACAAACGAGTTGGATCTCTTCACAGTTTTTACGCTACCAATGCAATAATTTCTTGTTATCTAATATTTAAATAGTAATTAGAATATTGTTTATGTAACTTGTACATTTTCAAAGCTAAATAGATTGTATCATGTTTTCTATATGTGCTATCATGTTTAAAACGCTTATTTCTAAATGCCTATATATGACATTGTTGTTAAGAAAAATGTAAAATGACAAACATACTCGGTACTTTGGCTGACCCATGAGGGTCATCTTTTACTTACTATCATGTAACGAGCAATAAAAATATGATTTGTTGAAGCTATTAATCAAATATGCATAATGAGAATTTTTTATTGACCGACCTACATTTGAACAAACCTTGTTGATGGTGACAGCTATTAGCATAATTCTTAATACCCTTTTTGCTCCCAACTAATGGCTTTCGTATTCTCTATCTGTTTGATATTTTGATTTTGACTGCGCAGGATTAATATTTAGTGTGTTACCTTTTCAGTGAACGGACGTCATAACGGCCATCATATGCCCAGGACGGATCTCATTTACACGAACCCATCCGGGAATTTTGCTCACACTAACGGCATTGTAGTGAACACAAACGGAATTTTAAATAGCAGCAAACTGAGGCACCGTTTGAGCTCCAGATCTCTTAGCTCCGGAGGAAGTGGTGGTAGTGGCAGTAATGCAAATCAACTCCAGCAACCGGATCATCAAGACAGAATCATCAAATATGCTCCATTACAAAGTGCTCACCACAGTAGCAGCAGTCACGACTCCAGAAGCAATAGCTCCCACGAGGATCTTAGGGAACGTCACTATCTTGACGACGGGTCTGAGTCAATGCAGGGCACTGATGAGGACGATGAGCTACATCAGTACCATCAACACAAGAGACCACCAAATGGCATGAATTCTATTCTTATTCAAGCTCACCAGCAAAAAGGTCGAAGTCTACCTAGTTTGGTGAAGGCGAGTAATAATTTGAGTCACCTCCATTCTCAACCTCCACAACAGCAACCCTTGAATTATCGTAATACTGCCGTGGTGAATGGTACGACCAATTCTCGCAGCAATGGAGCTCCTAAAGGAAGCGTGGGTGTTGCCATTGCTGAAGACTTATCCCAATCTAGTCCCGCAGCAGTGACTGCCAGTGAGATGAGTACACCAAGCTTTTCATTGACGCAACAGCTTCTCCAACAAAACGTGCTTAGCCTAATAAGCAGTAATGGCGGAACGGATGTGATGAAAAGTGAAGGTGGATTCGCCTCGGCTGGTGGAAACAGAGTGAGTGCCATTACTGTACAGTCATCCCCTTCGTCGTCCTCTAATAATGGTACTAACGGCAGCATTATTAAAAGCGAGCAACCAACACTTCCAGCTCCCTATGTTTGCGATATTTGTGGAAAGCGTTATGTACACCATCGCTCGCTCAATGACCACAAGAAGTCGCACACTGGCGCCACTCGATGTCCAGTTTGCAACAAGTCTTTCTCCAAAGTGGCCAACATGAGGGTAAGTTAATGATAATATTTTTACTGAGCTTGGGATTTTCTTTTCTTTTTTATATTAAGAAAATTTTATTTGTGGGTATTTACTGGTTTATTTATTTTTATTATGTTTGTTTTTATTTTTAGGCTCACTATCAGGCTCAGCATGGGCTTTTAAGCGAGAATGCGGGAGGAGGTGACGCTTCCAACAGCTCTTCCAATGATAACTTTCCCCCGTCATCAATGCAGTCACAACAGCAGCAAAATGGCCGTGTTGCCGTAAAGCAAATGGTTTAAGACAAAACAAGAAGACAAGATTCTAAATACTTTAGGATGATTTTTTATTTGCTCAATTTCCTTAGAACTGAGGAGAATCTCAATTTAAAGTGATGAACATGCAAATTGCAATAATATTTATCCAAAGCCGGGAATTCTCGAAACAATGTTATTGCTTTATACTCGCTTCACTCAGCCCAAGCACACAAAACTATGATGTACACAAAAAGTATACTTAATCTATTCATTAGTGATGATTTTCGTAAGTGATTGTTGTTTAATATTTGATAAATATTTGTTGTCTGATACGTTTACACTAGTTTAGTCAGTTTTCGAAACGTTGAACAGCTATATTGTTTACCTGAAAAGGACTTTTATATTAGTACTTACCTACATACTTCCCGTCACATTGTTGTAATAGTTAGCAGTATAAACTTGTATAGGTGATATATCCATTAATTAGTTGTTCAAGTGAGTTTTCAATCTGGTCTCAAAGTCACAAGTACTTAATCCACTAAGATAATATATCTAAGCAAACTAATACTGCCAAAGGAAGCGCAGCAACTTGCGTCACCGGAAAATGCAAATAATAAGGTTGTTGAGCAGTTCGCAGAAATTCCAAGTTGAATGATTAATGACTCACATCTTCCCTGCAAAAATTCTCAACTCAGGTTGCAGCGTAAAGATTTTTACTATGTATTTCTTAAGATGATAAAAACTGAAGACGGAAGATCATATAGTGTTTAGTTATATATTATGCAATATGATAGAGAAAATAGTATTCCTGCCAATTAATGTTTCTTGTCATTTTGTTGTAACGTAACTGATGTAGCTGTTAATTACCTTAAATGATCCATGACTAGCATTTTTGTTTCTGAAACCTGAGATCTCTCTCATTGTTCGTTATTTCATTAAGTTGTTATAAAATGGCAAACTGCCATCTTTTACTACGGGTTCAGTGTGAACAAATATTTTACTCTTACAATTAGCAAACCAGCCAGTGTTTATTACTTTTTATTTTCCAGTATTCTCAAACTTTGTCCGAACAGTATACATTTCAAATGGCGCACTGAGCCTGATACTGCACATGTTACATGCACATACTGAAACAATTATTGCTATTGTTAAAATACTGTTGCATTTAGTACGATTAGGTAAATTCGTACCAGTAGAGTTAGTAGATGTAGATGTTAGTAAAGGAGAGTCACATTTATCGTCTTGTTTTTGTAAATAGTTCTTAGTGCTTTTATTATTATATTCATCATTCATCAATTTTAATTTGATGAGTTGCTCTCTTAAAAACTGTTTGTTGTTCAATTATGTAGTTCATTTTTAATGCATTTATATTAACAGTGTAATGCTGTCCTTACTCCATTTGCAGTTAACAAGTAACCTTTATTACGAATAAAATATTGTGAATATTTATTTAAATTTTATATAGAATGATAAGGGTAAAAACGTTAGAGTATGATATTGAGGAAGATATACCTAAGTGATTTAAAGAGCCATGAAACTTACACTGCCAGCCTGAGATATGCAAACTTGAAAATCTCTATTGTACTTGCGTTTTTAAAAAGTATTTAAAGTTCTAGTAATAATGATTATTATTCGAAAGAAAACTTATACCATGATGTGTGTAATAATTTGCTACCAGATAATAGCAGACTGATGATGCCAGTTTAGTCCTTGAAAGTGCATAAATGCACAAAACATGCATCATTCTACTGTTTCAAGTGTGGCACAACGTTATCATTACCTTAATTATTGTGAAAGTTCATAAATGAAAATATCTATGATGGTGAAGATTATGGAGATTATTTAAAAGAGAGCAATAATAAAACTATAAAAATTACAAAACTTAACATTCAAAACATATATACTCAGTTGGTTTTACTCAGTCATTTATTAATAACTTTTTAAATAAATATTTGTTTTTCCACATGTTTCTATTCATAAACTCATAAAATGCCTCATATACTTCATCAAACTTTCACAAACTTTAATTCATTCTCCACCAATCCTTCTTTGTTGATAAAAGTAAGCTGCTGCTCTCCGGTACGAGCATTGATTGATTTCACCAAAAACTTTGAAGGAACGTCTGGAACTGGGGTGACAGAAACCGTTGGTGGAACGACCGGTGGCACTTCAGAGGATACCACCACAGGTAATTCTGAGGATGTGGTTCCGGTTACATTCACAGGGGAAACTGTGGTAGCTTCTGATGGTAGATTAGCTGAGATAGTTGTAGTAGAAACGATTCCAGGCAATTGCGATGAAGAAGACGGAACCAGAGAAGTAGGCACTATCGGGGTGGCTGCATGTGATGAAGAAACATTTACATATGGGGCTGGCGTTGTCGTTACTACTTCAGGAACTGGAGTTGATGCAACTGAAGGGACTACTACTGAAGGTTCCTTCTCCATTACCACTTTAATTACTTTTTCCGGAATTGGACCTGTTGCAATCACTGGATGCCTCACTGGAAACTCCACCTGAATGATCCTGGCATCGCCATTGGGGTACAGTGAGACCAAGGCAAAGAAAAGAAGTAGTACCTTCTGAAAGGGGGTTTGCATTTTCAACAAGAAACAAATTAAAGAATTTAAAATGGCATACAAAATTATATGCACTTGTTAAATCATATAATATTACCATTTTCCAAAGATTCTAAATAGCCGTCCAAAATGGCAAGTTGTTTTGATGTTTTCTTTCACAATGATTTGAGAAACTTTAAAGCATATTGCCTATTTATATATTGCATAGTATTTTGATTTTGACTTACCATATCACTGAACTGTAATTAATGTTATCGGTGACATTTTGAAATTTGTCAAATGACTGCATATGGGACATACGAATCCAATATAGTAGGTAATTTTCTGTTGAACTAGTAGCTGCATTTAGATAAACTAAAAAAAGAAAACAGCACGTGTGTAATAAACATTTCCTATGTTCGTGTTCATAAATTGTCTTAATTGGTCTTCCGTGTATAGTTTGTTATCTTTTTCTCATTAATCTATCCATTCTAGTGTCATCTGAATCTGGTAGTTAAATAAAAAAAAGTCTATTGGACCAGACCAAAGAGAATATACAATTTTATTCTCTTTGGGACAATTTTTTATGTATAAAAGCAACTTTCAAACGGTATTAATAGTTTGCACAAGATATCACAATATTCGTCCCTAATCGTAATATCTTGTACTGCACTACCTAGCTATGTTTCAACTGCCAACTGTTGATTTGTGACATTATCTAGTTGCTTCAACATTTTTGGTAATTTACTACAGGTAAGCCAATTTGTGTTTTAGATGCATGTCAGTAATATTGCTGTACATGGGCGCGACCTTATTTTCGGTGACAGAGAAAACCGTGATGATCACTGATCAGTAAAGTAATAACAGAAATAATACCATGTTTCATAACAAAGGTTCAGAGTTTATTGAATTGCGTATTTAGCAACAAAACGGTTTACGTGTTAGCATCGGGTTAGTAAACATTACTTTTTCTAATATCTAACGTAGCTACTTGCCAAAAACAAGGTATCTGTTCTTCAATATACACTGGCTAACAATTACTAGCCACATATTGCAAGACTAGACGATTTCGTCACCAATAATTTTTAATGTCAAGGTCATTTTAGTTTGCTCTCTACAAATAAATTTTAAATTTTTCTAAATCTAAGAACAGGAATTCAAAGCACCGGAATTGCTGACATATAACATTGAAAATTTGTAAACAAGAATCAGTTACATTTATAGTGATTGAATTGATTGATTGAAGCAGTTTGTTGGTTAGTAATTGAAATTGGTTTGACGCTTTGCGATCACAACTTATATGTTTGCGCTATATCATAATTGTTTACAACTAACGTCAATAATTTTCCATATCATATAGTAATCACTTGGGTAAGGTTAATTAGTAAAAACTTTGTAACAGTAATAATAGGAATACACAATAGAAATACAAAACAATATCCCACGGCATTGTAGCGGTGCGGATGAATACATTGGTAATCTTAGTAATAATACGCGAGCGAATATATATAGTATAGGTAATTATAACATAGGGACTCGATAAGCTTCATGTATACACTTATTGCTTGTTTTTACTATTACTCACTTTTAAGCGGAATCAAGTTTCACTTGTCAATTTCTTTTTATCGCATTTTGTTGGTATCAATTGGCAAGTTTACAGGTTTCATTATAGCTATGAGCTATAATCGGTATTTTCAGAGAAGGTAACATTCATTACATGTTGTAAAGTAAGTAATCTTTAAGGAGCTTGGGTAAAGGCAGATTCGAAACTCCAGACAGCCTCATGGATCTCAGAATAACATCTCGACACATGGATTGCAGCGTTTCAACTGAAAAACGAAAAGATGCGATATAACACGAGAGGTTAAGAAAATAATTATTGTCAAAGTTGCAAATAAACTGGAACAATACACACCTTCGTGAAGTTGAACAACTCGAACTCGCTTGGTTGATCCATAAACGTCGACAACAGCGAAGAGTGGTGCAGTAGAATATGGTATTTCTCTGGCACAGGGTCCTTGGTCCTCGCCGTTAATGATGAAATGCATGTCAGCCTTATTCTCTGCGGTGGGAACGTACCTAATATTTTTTAAAATATATGAAAAATGGATTTAAAATCCTAGCACAAAGTGTGATTGTGCTGTGCCATATACTACAAATTTCCTCATAAACCGTTTCTGTGGTCCACGTGCTGGCGCACCAAATGCAGTTGCAATTAACGTTTTAATTAAAAAAGATAACTTTAATAACTTACATGACACCTATACGGCTCCCGATGTCTGTTGCTAGTAACCTCATACCCTCGTAATCACGTGAGAAGTTAATACTAGGCATTAGGGCTTTTAGTTGAATGAAACCACGAGGTGTTCGAACTAGTGAACCTTCCCCTACAATTCAACGAAATTGTAACCAACCCCAGTTTATATATTAAGTAAAAACCAAGCTAAAAACTACTCACTTTGAACAACTTTTGGGTGTCTTCTGTATCTGAAAAGGGCCTCCTGCAGTATCATATTCTCGTTATCTGCAGCAATAGCAGCCTCTGGTGCCTGCGCCTGAGCCAAAACATCTGGAACAGGTGCAGGTTGTGGAAGGATTGGTAACACGGGAGGCGGGGGAGCCCCCTCCCATTCCCCAACTAGATCTTGATGTTCCTGGATGGCAGCATATAACTCTTCCTGGCGACGCTGAGCAGTGTACACATTGTTGTGGGTTTTCGTGATGGCGTACAACCAAGATGGTCCCATTGAGACCTACTCAAAAATAAAACTTGTTTAGACTAATACCTAACAATATCTTCATATTAATAAAATAAAATAGTAGAGACCAGGTCTGGAAGCGCATAGAGAGGCAGTGGGAACTCCTTGTTCGGGTTCATTTGAGTAAGGCCAATCCGCATGTTTCCACTCCATCCTGTTTCGTTCTCTTCAATCTCCACCAGGAATATTTCGCCGGGCGCAAGAGGCTAAAGAAAAAAAACAATAATCAAATCATTGTCCCTTTTTATATAACTTTTGTAACGAAAATTATTGAAAAAATATATCGTGTTGTTTAATATACCTTTTCACTGAACGTGAGCGCGTTCGCAAAGGACGTACTCCTGGTCGCGGTGACACGTTCAGTGTCAAGTATTATGTTGGTGCCATGATGCCGATGAAATCTAGTTGGTCCTTGTCCGTTCATGGAATGTCTTTCCGTCAACTTGTACTTCTTCAGATTTTAATCCGGAAGGTCACTTCAAGAGCTACTCAACCTGTGAGTAGAGAACACTGTAAAAAACGCCAAAAGAACACATCAGATATTATGAATTTACAGGTAGCCATATTTCTAGCGGTACAATGAATTCTTACCTTTAATTAGCTGCACTTGTAATAAAAAGCGTCCAGAATTTGTCTTTTATGTAAAAAAGTAAGGGCTTCTTTATCTGCATCCCAACCCCACGTGTTCACTCTACTCTACAACAACATCACGTTCTACAAAGCTGATCACTGCTACTAGTTGGCTGGAAAATGTAGGAGCACCTTTAGATGGGCCCTGCATTGACATTTAGATTTTCACATGCTCCTATTTTTTGTCCTCATTCCGAACTTGATGCAAAATCCCTCCTACATACACATCCTCCGCACTACACTATAATTACTTAACTATCTTGTACAGAACATCCGATTCGTGTGATCTTGTGATGTTGTCCATAAAACGAAAGGGATTCTAAGAACTTGTGCGTGACTCATTTACAAATTTACATTTTCCAGTCATCTGGTAGGCACTTTACTATTAGCACAATGCATTGTTGTACTTGTTCCACACTATCCACACGTCTGTGCTACCAAGAAAATGTGCAAGTAGCCAGAAGCCAGGAAAATTTGCAAGAAGACCCAACACAGCAGAAGAAGAAGCACAACCTGCGAAAGACGACAAAATATTAATACTTCAAGAAACATTAAAATAAGATGCGAGCTTAGATAGAGTAGCACAATAGCTCTGTCTCGAGAACACTGTGCTTTGCTGATAAAAAAAAGTAGACGAAAAATTTGGGTTTAGAGCTGGCAGACTAGTCAGTCGGAGATAGCCCCGAAGAAACTTGCCACTTTGCCATTTCTAGACTCTGCACAAATAACCTGTCTGCTCTTTTCCTTCATCCTTCCACATTCAACTCAATTGCAGTTGGCCATCGTTCCTGTGCAATGACATCTTTTTGCTTTGCTGCTTGCTTTTGTTGCGTTTGGGATCTTGAAGACGTGCACTATGAACTGCCCCGTTCGTTGTTTCTTTGTTCAGCTTGCGGCAGATGGAGAGGTCAAAGAAATGCATGAACTTGGCTTGTTTTTGGCTTTTTAAAATGAAAATCTAGAGGTCGGGGATCGTGACCGAAAAAATGATACTGAAACGCGAAGGTAGTTTTTTAATTCTTTGATAGATTCCAGGATTTTTCAGTGTTACGCTGCTGATATTTTTCATTGATTGTTTTTTCGTTTAACTGGCTTCGTAAAAGTTTCGTTGATGGAGGAGACAACAATTTGGGAAACCGAAATGTTTGCCAACGTGCCTGACGAGGTTTGCCAGGTGGAGAGTCACCTGCGTTGGATTCTGGAGGTGCCACCCTACCTGGAGAGCTCGGCGTTGGAAAGGTCCGATACTATGGCAGATCATATCCGGTTGCTGATGCGGAAACGGGAGGAAAACTATTACGAGGACGGTGTGGAGGCAATAACAGACGACAACTTTGAGGAGGAGTATAATGAGCAGAATCCCAAGTTTTGTAGCATTTACGCAAGTCGGCTGAACGAGGCAACCACGCTAGCCTATATTTTTCAGTTTGATGCGGCGCTGAGCAAGCTGGAATTATTGAGGAGGATCTATGATAGACTGGAAAAGTGTCATGTGGCTGCGTTCAAGTACTGTGTGGACGCCTTGACTTGGGCCATTAAAGTGATGAAGAATTTACAACTGCAAGAGGATGACGCTTTGTTTGTAAGCGGAGAAGAGGTTTGCTTCGAGGAGGTTGAAAATCCAGCAGTTTTGCAGGAAAGGTGGAAGGAGCTGCAAAAGGATAACAAGGCTCGGGCAGTGTTCCGTTATGTATGGGGTTGTCTTGGTGGATCACTCAAAATCACGGAGGAGTTCCTGCTTGAAGTCTTTCATAAAGTTGTTGAGCTTGACCCTGACTACCACATTTGGTACGCGGAGGTGTACCGGAAAATGCGAAGTAACAGGCGAAATATAAGAAGACAGGAATGTGGCATGCTAAAGGAGCCCTCGGAAGAAGAACAGAGGATGTGTAAGGAGGCGTATTATAGGAATCCTGATATCTACCTGAGTATTAAGGACATGGGGATTATGATGAAGGAAACAATGTGGACACAGGATCAAGCGTACTGGGATAATAATGAGGATCGGTACTTGCAGTGCAAACATTATTTCGAGTAAAAAGCCTTAACATTCTATAGCATATCTTATGTTGCTTTTATACTACTTTCATAATGTTTGCAATTATTTGTCCCAATTTTGATTTTCAGACAGGCATTGGAAATTGCAACTTCCCGAAACCAAAGGAATTGGATGCGTAAAATTCAAGTCTATCTGGCTGAGTTTTTGCTGTTTGGACGAGGAAATGAATTGGATCAAGAGGAAGGCAAGCGACTCTTTGACAAATGTGTCGAAGAGAATCCTGAAGATAGCACCGTACTTCATAAAGTCGGGAAATTATGTCACTATGTAAGTATGCAACCTATATGTAAACCAGGAAATTATTAAAAACTACTAGTACTAACTTTATCTTTATGGTACTCAGGGTGCAGCTACAAAATCCCCTTCAAATGAGCGTAAATATCAAAACCGACAACTCGCTGAAGGGTTCTATCAACATGCATTGAAAGCAGACTCTACTAATTATCCTTGTTTAAAGGACTATCTAAGGCTACTTAAATCTGGTAATACCAAAAAGGATTATGAGAAGTATGTTCTTGCTTGCGATTCTGCTATTAATGACATGAAACGAGACTACCAACTGTCGGACCTGAAAATATTGCGCGGTTGCGTTATCTGGATTTACAATCCCTTTGATCATAAAAACTATAAGGAGGAGGCATGTGAATCCTGGTTGTATGTCGTGAACAAGCTACCAGACTATCAGGATAGACTATATGTAAGTATAGTAAGAACTTTTAATAACACAAAATGTTGGTTTTTGTCATTTAAAAGATTTTTTTTATTTCATAGGCGGAAATCAAAAAGCCTACGTTCTTCATTGGACGTGGTAGAAATAAACGACCCGCTACCATTAGCACAACCGACCTTGTTTCAACTCTAAAACGCATGAAATTAGATTGTCCTATAAAGAATGAAAACAAATTGTACGCTATACAGAATTTTATTGAAAATTTAATTGCTGATTAGAATTGATTTTATTAGGAACAATTAATAATGCCTATTTTGCAGAATTACAGAATATTTTATATAAAGCTTTCGTTTTTAGTTTACTAGATATGTAGTAACTTTGAAGCATCGTAATCATTTAATAAACAGTTTAAATATAAAGGAGAAATCTAAGTCGAGTAATACAACTTCTAACTTGTATTGTAAAAGTTTGTTATTTCTACCAACTACTATAATTTTCTATTACTATTCTAAAAAGGAATAGGTACTAATTCATATTTAATTCACATTAGTAAAAAGAGCATGGAATCATAAAAGATAAGATTATCAAATGGTACTTTCTCCGAGCAAGAATAAATATATCATTCATGACAGTGTTCGTAGTTTGATACAAATGATTATGTCAATCAACGATACAATATAGTCGTTCTTTCAACTTTAGCATAAAAGCTTCACTACATTTCCCTTGTTGAGCCTCCAACTTATCGTAATATTCGATAAGTTGTGGCATCACAACTACTCTGGATCGTGTCTTTGTTGTTTGTCCCTGTTGTTTGTTCCGAGAAGATGAATATAGTTGTCGAAGTTTTGTGCATGTTTCCTCTGAATATGATTCACTCGGAGTTAGTACTACGGTATCAACATTAACCTCGGTGGAGTTTGGATAATATTCCTCCGTCGATGTTTTGTCTTTGTCACTTAAATCTTCTTGTGGAGCTTGTGTTATAGTGAATTTCTTCTGGCCAGTCTCTGCGGGAGTTGCGTGCTCCAGACGTTCAGACTCATTTGATCCGGCAACGGCAACTTTAGTATCGCCAGAAGGTTTGTCAACTTCAGTTACACGAGACGCAGAGGGGAGCAAATCACCTTTCTTCAAGCATAAAGGTGGCACTGTATTTGGAGTTTCTGATACATGCACGGTTATTACATGGGGGCTATGCGATAATGTTGCTTTCTCATCCTGAAATACACAAGTACCAATGTTTTATACTACGATTTTGTACTTAACTTGTGCTTGTACTTGTAATTCCAAGACAGTCAATTAAAAAATTGGATTAAAAAATTATACCTGGTTAGAATTAAAACTTGCAGGATCATTAGTTGCAGCCCTCACTTCACGTTTCACAATCTCACGATTAACTTCACGATGTTCTATAAACTCCTCTTTTCTTGGCGTTCTTTTATAATCCGAATTATTTTGTAATTTCTTTTGCCTTGATTGAGAATTGGTCTCAAGCTTGCTTGATTTCTGTAGCTTTGGGTCTTTGGATTGTGATGCTCCCACTTGGGTCGGCGCGTTTGACCAACGCGAGGATCTGCGTTTTCTACTGCTACGATCTTTTTTATCTGTAGAAGGTGCCATAAAGCGCGACAAGTTTCTTGGGTAAGTGTATACCGGGTTTTTGTTGCTGAAAATATACATATTATAGCAGTTGCACATTTGTTATTTTAAAAATGTGTTATTTGCAAGAGCAGATTTAGTATAATATATTTACAGATTGTCGACAATTTAGGTTAAGACTTACCGGGATGACCGCTCAGTTCGTTCGCGTCTTTTCATTTTTGCCTAGCCACTAAGAGCTCGAAATTTAATAATTAAAATTAAAGCAGAAGAGAAAAAAATATAACTCTTAATTGAAACACACAATTAATTCATTCGTTCGAGAAAACAAAAAAATGTTGTATCACTTAAGTCAGATCAGGCACAAAGCCTAAAATGGTACTGGAAAGTCGAAAAATAATATTTCTAATATAAAGAAGTGTAAAGCTTAGATGATTTAGTAAATGAAATTAAAACTAAGTATTTTTAAGTTCATGGTCACACAGTCCGTAACGAAAACGAATGCGACACATAATAGGTAAAACTTACAAAAGTTTCCTTTTCTATTTTTCTCTTTTCTGAATCATTCCAAGCTTGCTATTAGGTAGATGTAGATGTGAAACATTCGTTGATTCGTTTGTATTATACTGCATTGTCATTTTGTCATATATGTGTTTGTTTTTATTTAATAGGAAGTTTAGTAGGAAGCATTATGGTACTATACAGGCTTCCGAAATTACGAATTCAGTTACTGTATGGAACATTGGAATTTGAATATGAATTGAATATACTCGCCAACATGAGCTTCAAAGTAATTCTAAAATTGTCGCTTTAAATAGTTTGAATATGACTGGTGGTTTACACTTTACAGATATCTTAATATTGTTAAATAAATTTGTTTTTGTGTCTGTTTTCATTTATTGTTCCGTTAGCCATTGCAGTTTTCCGCTATCTTATGATTTTGCATTATTTTTTAAATTGCCTCAGTGTTTCAGTTTCAGTCGACAATAATTCAAAATCACAAAGACATTTTGTCTGGTATATTTGATGTTATAGTAAAAGTATGAATTTGTGCAATTATGAAATTACTTTTAGTCACTCAATTGCATAATACTATATGCAATCCTCCTCCAATCACTTCAACCACCATGTATTTTGCATTTAAATTCACTTTGCATGTCGGAAGCATGTACCTTGTAATTACTGTACATACTATAGGTAAGTATTTAAATACCAATAATTAATCATCAACTTTCTTGGACATCTCAATGCCTGCAAAGCACAAAATATTTTATTGAAGTTCAAGGTATCCGATTTCACACCACCAACTATGTCTCTTAACTATTCGTACTAATTTGCACATATACCTATGCTAACAATAACAACATATTTATGCACACATACTGCAACGCTACACTATGTACTTAGTCTACAATACCCAAGGAAAGGTGAAATGGTAATAACGTAATATATAAAAGGCAACCAGCAATTTACATTTCTTGGCCATTCATTACGACGGATTTGCATGTTTGTTCCAAGTTCTTGCGTTTTACTTTTGGATATATGTATGAGTTTTGGTTATTACTTGATTCGTTGTTAGTAAAAATGGCCCAAACATATATATTTGTATGCAATAAGACCCTACGTGCTTTCTTATTGTAAACACTGGTCCCCCAACTCCCATTTTTTCATGTTTCGCATATTATGTATTATCATTTTAATAAATCTTTAGCACCGACGTTTGTCCTGGTGCACAATTGACCTTACAATAAACAAACTGTAAACTGCTACCTTTTACCTATTCTCGTCCCACGGAACAATTACTTAAGTAGTAGCAATGCTTTTACTCTGTAAAATTGACAAAAGACAACCTTCGCTTAGCTCATTTCAAGTAATAGCCAACTACGAAAAAATTGGTAAATGGTAACCGTTTTCACATTATTACTTTTTTACAAATGAATATGAACAAAGCTATGTCTGGCTATATTATACAAATGTACAATTTTACCTTGTGACCTTTGCTTTTTTGGTAATCCATAATCTTATAAACCTTAAAGCTTTCCATGCAACATTTTTGGCAGCAATTGGCAAGTTTACACAGAGGCAATATCTAAAGTTGTGAGCGTTACAAAAACCGTTATATCATTATAATCATCGTTATCATGGAATAATAATAGCCATAAAATATACACCTCAACCTAAACGCTTGTAGTCAAAACCAAATAGAAAAAGAAAACTTGGGTGCACGACAAGGACACGCTGGACTCAGCATGCCCTTTCATGCAGAAACATCATCCGTCCAACCTCCATCCGTATTCTGCAACTTTACATTCTATTCCGTCCGTATTATCGCGTTGTTTTGTTTTCGCCACTATAACCACCTACGTCTTCATTTTTGAATTGTTGCGTAATCCTAATAACTGACATTATTTGCAAAGTAAAGGGTACCAGGTTTAGCCAACCCTTATGTTTTTGCCTTACCCTCTTCGGCTTTCTAGAAAATTGGAACGTTTCCATGTTTCATGTTCCCCACCTCTTCCAGACAATATGTACATTTCCATTCATTCATTTCATGCATCATGCATGCAATTTTTTCTGTTCCTCCTTCCATTTTGCTGTCAAACGGAGACAGGCAGACACTCTGCCACAATTTTGTTTGCCTTTAGCTTCCGAAAAACGGTGAAAGCTGACGTTATTCAGCTAATGAAACAATCCTCGTGCTTGGTACCTACTCAACGACAGAGTACTCACAACCCCATTAAAAACTTCTATCATCATTATCGACTATCATATCATGTGCCTACCTCTCTAACTCTGCTCAATGTTTTAGCAAAAAGTGCATTGCAGTTGCAGAATTTTTAGATAAAAATGGCAGATAATAGACTCTCTCTCTCTGCTTTACATTTTTATAATGCAATGGCACAGCACACAACATACAATTGTAAGACCAAAAATTTTACTCATCACCCATACAAAGCCCAGCAGAGAATAGGTAAAACAAATTCTGGTAGCACTAGACTACAGACACAACAACACAGAAAAACACTAGAAAACATGCGCTTTTCCCTTACATTCTTCGAAATTACTACAACCATACTACTACAATATTGTACATTGTACATCCATCCATTTACATCAAGCTAACACCATCATGTTCGCTCTACTCTAGTTTTGCAGAGAGAGAACTTTTTTTTACATTATTTGCAGAACTCCAAATAAGTTCACTTGCAGACAACGTAGACTATCTACTGCCTCTATTCTACTACTACCACGGCTAACAACAATGCATGTTGGTTTTATTCAGTTTTTGTACAAAGACCAAAAATCTACCAAAAGGGTTGAGACTACGAGCAGTTTGCGTCTATGCATGCATGCCTTGCTATTTTATACCCTTTATTTCTCGACGTGCTCTGCTCTCATAAGACATCTTCCACAAACAGCTCGCGTTATATAGATTCGGTTGGAGGAGTCTTTCGTTTGAGCGTAACGGCAGGAGCTACTCCAAAATGTGCTTTGCTGCTGGCTACCGTTTGCCGTGGTTCTGAAGCTCAGTCAGAAAGGAGAAAATATAATGCAGTATATGGTAGCATATAGCAATGTTTTTGGTGTGTTTGGGAAATTATAGATATTTTTGGCATTATATTAGTGCTGGTGTTGTGATATAGTGGCCTTGTGTCCGTCGTCGTCGATGAAAATACCGTAATCCCGACCAACTCGTCAGTCTCTCTTCGGCAGCGCTCCGCGACTCACACTCTCATCATCATCTGCCTGCGGAAGAAAGAAATACAAGGGAAAATTGTACGTGCAAAAATAGATACATGCTACATTTTTAATTCATTTTTCCTTTGTGTGTATGTGTGTGTGAACTGGTGACAGATTACATGCATTCATGCATTTTTTTTCGCTGAAAATTATAAAGACATAAACTTAGGCTAAATTAAGACTATACACATTTTCTGCCTTTTAATTAAGCTAAAATTAATCAATCTATCATCTATGTCGTCATCATCCTAAAAAGTCATCATCGTCATCATCCCATTAAAAATATCATCAAACATCTTTGTGACATATTATAGCAAACAAAGACAGTTTCTGTAAAACTCTAGAAAGTACGCATTCGTAATTGCATTGCATGATTATTCTGCAAGTTTTGTTTGTGATACTCGTTGCGGCAATCATATTCTTCTTTGTGTACTTTATGGACAAGTTAATTAGCTATTTATAAAGAAACACTTTAAACTATTTTAGTCATAAAGCAACTTAAGACATTTTTAAAGCTAAGTAACTTTGCTTCATTTTTTCAAGAAACTTGAAAAATAAGCACTTTTCGCCGAACCGGTAAAAGTACACTTACCCAACACTTTAAATGTCCATTGTTGATTGTCACTGTTGAATATACAACAAAGCCACACACATTTTGACATTCATTTTACCTGCCTGCCTTCCTCTGCACTAGTCTATTTTGACTCCCGTTTCCTACTGCAACAAATTAATGACTCACTTTGCCGTACTCTCCATCGTCGACAAGCAAGTTAGCCTAAGAGTCATTGATTGTCTGCGTGCCTGGTGTTGACAAGGAAAGGAAACTATCCTTTTTCCCTTTCTGCTAATGGTCCATTCTGCTCAGAGGCTCATTGATTTTCTATGTCATCGCAATCATCATCCCTACATCATTAATATCCCATTTGATCTACCTCAAAGAGCGAGATGAAAACAAAACGTCAACAACCCAAAGTTCATCCAAGCCCTAAAAGTTGATACTATATAACTGCTACAGCACACGCTGCTGACATTAGTGATAACAAGTTGCTATAATGTCTTTACAATTTTGAGGAAAAAAGTGCGTTCTGCATTAATGACAATGATGCTAATTACTTTGCTTTTCGATGCTACTCTGATGAGATGACCATCGTGCGTTGTGCTACTATATTAATTATAACTGTGTTTGACCAAGTGAAAAATGACAAGTTTAGCAAATGCTGCGTGCATTCAAACTAATCATATTTATTATTGTGGTGTGCCCCATTGTCCATTCCTCCTGCAATAAATCCAGCTAGTCATCACTCCCACTATTATTAGCCCTCTCTCACCATTCATTCGTCATGATCATGTAATAAGACTGACATGCTGGTACGAAGGAACCTCACAACCAGACTGTTTCAAGGAGTATAGTGAAGCATGCCATTGTTACCAACTTCATTGAGCAAAAGTGGTACTACTGCCGCATTATCACCGTTAGTATAACCCGCTACCACTACTACCACTCCATTTGCCGTTGTTGCCACCAAAGTTACGTGTGCTGTAAAAGTAGAAGGTTTAACTTGTTGTGAAGAAATATAAAACTACTCTGCTAAACATACTAATCACATCGTCGTCATCAGCATCATTGTCCTGTCCTAGAGGTAAAAAGCGTAAAAGTGAACAAGGTGTGGTTTTGTCGAGTTTTTGTTGCATGCAAAGCTACTACACACATGCGGCGTTTCGTCGTAGTGGTAGAGTAGTAAAACCGATAAGGAGAAGGTCACACAAGTTGCCTGCTCGACTTGGTTCATGTTGTTCCCTTTGACATTAGAGACGGTAGTGGAAAAATAAGTAATGACTTTAATGATGAATTGGAGAACTTGAAGGGAAAGATTTTCGCTGTAGCGTGAGAGAGCAGAGGGGCTCTGCGGCGGAGGTGAAACAATGTGTGAATGCCTGTAGAAATATTATATGGTAAAAGTTCATGCTTATTTATAACATAATGTGTGATCCTGTTGTTTGTGTGAATGTTGTATAGTTTTAATTTAAGAAAAATAAGTGCTTCCAAAACACAAGATTACTTACCATGAATAAAATAAAAGAATAAAAAAATAAAGTCCTTGAACATTTATTCGAAGGAAAACACGTGCAGACAGAAAATAAAACGGATTACCTTTTTTAAAAAGAAAATACAAATAAAAAATATTGGAGTAAAATGGAGACCGGAAATAGGGATAGT
Organism: Entomobrya proxima; assembly: GCA_029691765.1. Classification (NCBI taxonomy): domain Eukaryota; kingdom Metazoa; phylum Arthropoda; class Collembola; order Entomobryomorpha; family Entomobryidae; genus Entomobrya; species Entomobrya proxima. Next base: position 24,758,393 of record CM056170.1, on the reverse strand, counting down.
GAAGGTGGGGCTGGTGGTATAGTGGCCACAAGTAATCAAGATAGCAACAATACAACCACTAACACCGCTGCCGATTCATCGTCCACTGATCAAAACAACGGAGGTGGCGGAGGGGGTGGGGATGATCAAATGGGAACCACCGGTGACTCTGGCACGGAAGGTATGGAGCGCGGTGCCCTGTCCCCACTTACCGGCTCCTACCTACTCATCGTGCTCGCAGAACCCTATTCTGACGAGGATCGTGAGGTTATCATTCAGAGACTGATTAAAGGTAAGATCTAAAACTTAATTACCCTGAAAATGTCTCTTTTATTTCTGCGAGCATATAATATCCAATCATTTTGGCTTGCCGCAGAAGAGGTATTGTTCCACACTTCATGCATAATATTATCATGTTTTTCACTCTTGATTCACTGTTTAATGTCGCTGTAATATCCATTTCTCTTCTTGCATAATAATGATAAACTTGTTTTGTTCTCTGCTCATGCTGGTTTTCTTCAATCTAACATCAGCTCGAGCACACTGTACTACTACAAGCAGTAACAAAAAGTAAAAATTTCCTGGTTATGTTGAATTTTTTGCCTAGGATTCGATCGCTTTTTGTCTGTCTGCTTGCCTGCATCACACATTCCACGTCGTGTTTCGTGTGCCGTTTGCCAAACATATGCAGTTTGTCGTGTCGGCTCTTTTCTTGTGTTCCCCTCAATACTGAACTCCATCCTTATAGTAATACTTTGATCATGACCAGCAGCAGCAGGCTGCCAGGCACCAGGAAAAATAAAATCCATATCGGGTATTTTCTGAGCCTGCTCACTCCCGTGCATTCGAAGAAGGCACGGGCACGACAAAGTCTACCGGCTTTCTAACTAGCATGCTGTCTGCTGCTGTTGTACGAAAATAACGTGATACCTAACGTACGTGCACTCCCGTACAAAATATAACGCCTCTGGTTCCAAAATAGCATCTCCAGTCCGTGGAGTGTGTGGGTTTTCTCGGTTATGCTATGCCACAACAACAGCAGAAGCGGCGACTAAAGCCATGAAAAGAAAACTAAAAAAGGCTGCCAGTTGCAAAGCTTTTCTCTTGTGTTCCAGCCCATATTCCCATATATCACGTCATAGTAATAATACCACACCATCATCCATGATGATTTACCACCACACACACTCACGCCACCACTCCACCAGAGAATAAATATAAAAGTTATACAGATCGTTTTGGCCAGAGGAATATTATTAGGTAGGTATGCAGTGGAGAGGTCTAATAATATTTCATATTTTTCCCAGAGGACAAGACAAAAAGAGACATGACAGAGAACACAAAAAAAATTCATAGAAAACACAAAAAAAAGAATAAAATGTGGCTGTTTGAGCAATTTACCACGCTCTCTCATTAAAACATTTTCAAAACTACCCGTTTTTTTCTTTGATTTTTCATGTGTAATTAATTAAAAAGGGAATAGATTTTTTTTGCCAAAAACAGTAGCAGAAACAGCGGAATTGCTCATTTTAGTTCAGACTGCCTTGTTTAAGCAATGAGGAGATTTGATTTCATCACATTCCTCATTTGAGATTTCTTTTTGAAAAAAGGCAAGAGGAAAAACTTTTTGCATAAAAAACACTGTAAAATTCTGCTGAGAGATGAAAGTATAAAGAATGTTGCTCTTGCTGCTGATGATGAAAGAGAATGAAGAAAAAGACAAAGTTTTTTTTGTTGAATGAAAAGTCCAAGCCTGGTAGACAGCTTAATATGCAAATTGCGTTGGTGTATGAATGTGTTTCGGGCCCTCATGGGGAATTTCTGTGAGGTCGTTTGTTCTTCCTTTAAATACCAAACCATGCCATTACACCATACTAAAAGCGGTGATGGTAGTAGAAAGTGCGGAACGAGTAAAATGTCGAGTGGAGAGAGGTGAATGAATGAATTTTTGCTTTTCTTGGTCTCTGGTATTGTACAGCAGTTGTAATAGGCCACGGAAATGATCTCAAAATGCAACAACTTTTAGCATTTTCCCAACTATAGTCAGTAGTAGTAGCAAAAGTATAAATGACAACCGAGAAAAACTGTAGTGGCACACGGCACGGGAATCATCATCGTCATCACAAAGGCAATGCTAATTAATAGGCAAAAAAGGCCAAAAAATCTTGAATGCATCATACTAGATGATATAGGTACTGGGACGGATATTACGTGATAAATTACAATGTAACGCGCTCGTGTGTGTGTTGGTTCTCGGTCCTGTGTTTTACGACTTCATTGGTTATTCTTGCTCCATTGACTTTTTCCTGGTAAATTGATAAATGTACAAAAATAACCATTTTTCTCTCCACTGCTACTACTCTCTTTCTCTCTCCTTCCTTCCGTTTTGTATTATTATTTCGAGCTTGTGTGCATTGCTTATATGAGGACACCATGCCGGATGGAGAATGCAAATGTGCGGTAAACTCGCATTAGCTATGAATTAGGAATGAACTTGTGGAAAAAGTTACGGTAGTTTATAAAAGCCCGTGTGTGGTAGGCTGTGTTTTCTACCTTTTTAACTGAAATAAAAAGAGCACGTTTTTGTTTCGCTTATATGCATGTATTTCTGTCTTTTGTGAGTTGTGTGTTTGTGTGAGTATGTAAAATACGTAAGCACGTTTCTCGCATTCTTATAAACATTTTTTCTTGTGTTTTTTCACTATTTTTGCTTGGTATTGAGTAGATGGATCGAATCAACGGACTTTTTGAGAATGACGACGATCATGAGAGGGCTACAAAACAGAATGCTGACGGTGATGTGATGGTTGTTTTCTTGAATAACTATGCATAATTTTTTTCTTCTGTGTCGTACATTTTTATGTCCTCATCAGCCAAAAAACCCGCAGTAGTAGAGTAGAAATAGTCGCATCGTAGTGGCATAAAAGCAACATATTATTTCATTTTTTCTTTAGAATTTTCTTATTTTTTGCCTTCGTAAAAGCGTGAATAGAGTATAGTAGTGAGAAGTAAAGGGAAGCAAAGGTCTCAGTTGAGTTGTTGCCTATTTTTGGAGATTATTTCCCCCACCTCCGCATTGGCATATATACATCCGCCTTCGTATTCGGTACAATGATATTGTACTCACCACACACACAGTATGCACTGAAGTGTAATATGAAGAAAAAAAACAGCTTTTCTTTATTTCTTTCATCTCAGTGCTCACAACAAGACTTCAATTCTTGAACTCTTCTCTAAACTTCCTTTGCTTGCCATCTTGTCATTTTTAGGTAACAAAAGCCTGCACTGTTGTATTATCTAAAGCGGTCTGTGCACTAGTAATGTAGCGTGCATGCAGCTGTTTGCCTTTGAAAACTAAGTCAGAGTTTTCTTAAGAGATTTTCTTCATCTTATCCTGATTTTTTTTACTTCACTCCGAGAGAGATAGAGATGATTTTCACAGAGAAGCACACATAAAACCGGTGAAGATTGAAGAAGAAAATACAACAATTTTCTTGAGAGAGTCAATTCTACCACCAAAATTGGAATGCTACATACACATATATGTATGAACAATATAGCGTGGAAGCGTGTGCCTTCCACCACCAATTTTGTTGCGCATGCATATTTAAACAACTGAAATGACATTTTTATCCCAGTTTTATGGATAAAATTCGTTCTGCTATGAAACGCAAAGAAAGTCAAGTCACTAACTTTTCCCTATGCTCTCTGATAGAGAGAAAAGCAAAGCAATTTTATTTCCGCTAAAATGAAAACGATTGTTAGTTTTAGTAGTTGGGCTGTTATGTGTACAATCCAACGGCAAGCATGTATAGGCACTAGACAGATGGATTAAGGATTCAATACAGGGTATTAGCTATATATCACATTGGTTGTCAGTCGTCATCATCATCATCCGGTATTTGTTTGAGAAACAAGCTTGTTAATTCTCGCCCTCCTCTCTACCGTCTTCCATCTTAAACTCTACTTTTGTCCATGTTGCCATTAAGCCTGATTCCTATTTATTTTCTGTCATTCTGCCTCTTTTTCTACTTTTAGCCTTTTTCCATGCTGTTCAATATATCATTTTTCGTGTAGTCGCTTGCTAGGCCTGTCATGCCACTGTGTTTTCATTTTGTTTCAACGTCATCGTCATCATCATCATTCCGTTGTATCATTCTGCCTGGTTAAGGCCATCAGATAACATTCCTATAAAACATGTATCTTTGCTAACAAAGCACACAACTCCTCCAAAAAATATTTCTTGTCTCCTCCACACATACACACACAATCTACCACCATCGTCATTTTTTTTACAAAGCAAGCATGATGATATTAGCAAAAGTATTTGTGTGCTTTGTGCTCTGTTCCCGGTCTCCAGCTTATTTTGTTCCCAGTCACGGGCACATTTTTAGCCCAAGTAGCACATGAGTAGGAGGCAAGGCTATCCTAAAAAAGGCTTGAGTTCGAAGGCAAAACTTGGTATTATAAGTAAGCAAAGCACACGAGAAAAGCGAATGGGACGTAGGTACACATTTTCGGGGAGAGAGTCTCCAGTAGTAGTCCACACTCCACACATAACTAGAAGAGCTCCACTTTTTCCAGCGAGAATTTTGTGAAGGTGCTGCCGCATTGCAGATGCATAACTGGCAAAAATATCTCCACTCTTTTCTCTCTCAACTGCCTAAACTCCTTCGGCGGACTTGAGTTAACTTGAAGAAAGTAGTAACCACTTTTTTTGAAAAAGGCTCACATCATGTGGAACATGGAATAATATAATACTTATACGTTTTGTAATAGTAATAATTATATCATCCTCTTTTTGCTTTTTCTCTTCTCTCTCTCTCCAGAATCTTTTTTCGTGTTTCCTTTTATTCTTTCCCATTCCCATTATTAGTTCCCTTTCTTCTCCAAGAAAAAGTAAATAGTTACTGAAATAGTGAAGCGAAAAAGAAATGAGAACAATAATGTACGACAACTGGCTCTTCTTTCTCGAGCTGACTGCCGTGCCACTACTGCTCCACATATTTCACATTTTATATTACATCCCACTACCGGTCTTGCCTATTTCAACCTTTTTCCCCTTTTTCCTATACAGTAGCATCAGTTTAAACTCATCATAACTTAAAATCTCTCCTTTTCATTCTTACGCTTTGGTATGTCATCTGCATCATTCGACTACAGTTCCTTTGCGTTGCAGTATTATAAGACCAAAAAAGAAAGCTTTCGAACATGCTATTTATTAGTATCACCCTTCATTTCTCTTCTCGTTTCATTTTTCGAGAAACTGATTTTTACGCTCATGTTTATGTTCAAGCGTATATATTTGAGGGAGATTTACAATTCACACGAGACTCATTTTTCTTTACCAGTCACAATCATTCTGTTTATGTTTGGCCATAAGTGTAATAGTAATAAGCTTTGTCCATGCAATTCAATCGTAGGCTACGTAAACGACTCTGCGTAGTATTACTATTACATTTGTAAAAAAGAGTTCATGTGCAAATACATTGTACAAAATCAGTAAGAAAAACTATCCATGGGGAGTAGAACACCTTTCTACCCAGTCTTGCCATGACTCTTTTCTTCTTGCTCTTTTTTGTGTCACACGCGGATGCAGGCATATTGGATTTCCTTTTCACACTGCTACTCTTTACAGCAAGAGAATAAAATGGGAAATGTTTTTTACCTGGGAGTATTGTGCAAAAAACCACAGAAAATGTGTAGTTTATAATATCACAGTTTTTCCCATGATGCTCACAAGACACTCTTCGAATGAGTTGTAGTGGGTACGCTCAGTACGCTGTAATATTAATAGTTGCAACTTCACGTAAAAAGACGAATGTATGAGGAATATTATGCGGTCCTCCACGCTTGAGAGATTTTTTGTAAAAAATCTTGACTAATGCTGCTGTGTGACTCAAGGAGATTTCTGCGTTGTTTGAAAGAGAAAAAGCGAGTGCAGTTTTTCAGTGTACTTGTCGTTTGTCTAGATATAGTGTTGCTAATCCTGAAACTACCATGCCACTCACTTGACTGACATAAAGGCTGTAAAATTCAGTAAAAGAGTGTCTTTGAATAGTATTCTTGCTGACTCATCTAATTGGAATTCTTTTTTCATGACTTTTAAAGAGAATTGAGGGAGGAATTCAGTCAGCCTTTGAAAAAGGAAGGAGTGCAACAGCACTATCTACTACAAGATAGAGATTGTACGTGTAACAGCAAAGCAGAAATAAATGACTTTCGGTTTTTCATCATGCCCATGTCAATAATGCCAAACTACTAGTATTTTGCTACTGCTGCTAATCAAGGGGGAAAGGGGGTAAAACTGATAATGCGTTTTTTGTGCTTGCAGTGCACAAAACTTATTATTGGTCATACTATAAATGCATGTTACTACGAAGTAAAAGAAAATGCAGGTGAGTAAAAAGGCATATAATATGCTGTTGCATAAGGCACACTTGATTGAACATCACGACATCAAAGAAAGGCGGATACAAAAGCGATAGTGATAGTCATGAATCATGATGATGTTGTTTGGCCATTGGAAAATAATAGTTTACTATTTTGAAGGAGACATGCACGTGACGATGATGACGCAGAAATGCCTTATGAATCAGACTGTGGATCCATGCTAAAACTGCAGAGAGGAGACAATAAACACTAAAGTAAAGTAATATAATGCAAAAATGCAGTAATAGTTTGTATGGAACGTTTTTGTCGGTGAACAATGATGCTGCCATGAATTTAATGGTATCATTGTTCACTGGACGTGCTTGCATAAATGCACGCAATTATCTATCATCTTTCTGTAGTCAATATTTTGCTGCTGCGTAGAATGACTCTCTAGTTGCAACTCGCATTTTATTTGTGTTCATGCACAGTATGTAGTCATCAGTCAGACGGTTACCTAATAAAACATACGTTTTAACAAATAATTATTACCTTCCTTGTCGCCTTTGTTAATGATTTCAAAAATAACAAAGTATTTTCCAAAACATAAAAATGCTAATAATAATCAAAACAAGAAAACGAACGAAATGTTAACTTGTTGTGATGAATGATGAGGAACGGACTAGAAATGCAATTTGTATCCAGCAAGCTGCAAAGAGTATTATTAAGCATTAGCATGATCATCCTCTTCATCTTGCGTCGGTGGTAGACCAAGATTTTTGGCAGACTCGAGTCGGAGAATGAGTGAGCGAATGTCGAGGAACTAAGCAGAACTGATTGTCTGACTGGATGACTGGATATTACATATATACCCTCCATGTTATATACGTAATAAGCCAATTACACTTCGCTACGCTAGATTCTCTGCAAAAATTATTCCTTTAAGCCTCCTGGCTCATCGACGATATTTATGTAGAAGCATCATCCAGCATAGGAGAACGAACGACGATGATGATGGCATGAAAGAAGGAAATGACTGATCATTATCATAATTCCCCGTTTCTCCTTCTCTTTCTGGTAGCAGTAGAATCGGTACGTAATACTGTATGAAACTTTGCTGGAGTGAAAAAAACACGGGTATTTTTGCAAGTAAAGCAACCACAAGGACACTCGTGTTGAAGTACGTCGAGTTACTATGTACTACTAGTATGCATTGCACCAGCAGAATGCTCAATAATTCGTCTAGTGAAGAAAAACAAAGCATAAATCATACAGAGAAGGCATTTGGAAAAATAAGCGTAACAACTTCATATTTTTATGGCTTATTACCACAGTCTACTTTACACAGATTCTGTTTGCCAAGCTAAATATTATGCAGTAGTGGCGGCATTTAGTTGAAAACGATGTTTTAAAAAAGTGAGGAGATGAGTATGTAGATTGCAATGATGTTTTTAAAAATATGAATACAGAAACAGTGCATCATATTATTGCACTCTCCGTGCTTAATACTAGTCCTCCGAAAACCTATGTGTACCAGCGCGAGGAATAACGTGTAGGCAAATAGAGGTAGCTTACATATTAAGCTTAAATGATTTTTTCAAGTTTTCTCTTAAAAAGTACATGCTGCAACGGCAAAAAGCACATGTTTCAAATCAATCATTTCTTGAAGAGTTAGAAGAGGCAGCAAGTTTATCGGATTGTGGAAAACATTTTTATTGGCAGGCTAGTGGAGATTTGAGAAATGTTATTATGATAAATATATAGGAACATTATCAGTTTCTTGCAGTTTGGTAAAAAGCATAAAAATGCACTTTAAGCATTCTGATTTTGATAAATGATGCGATTTGAAGGGGGAGATGATGAGTGATGATTAGCAAATTGTAACAGTGCAGTACACGATTAGATAGATAGAGGAGAGGAAGATTTGGTGATTAGGAGACACACCCCAACAAGAACCAACACTCTCGTTACTTGTTACCCTTGATATATTATCATCACCTCGCATATTGCGTTTTTTCAATCAACTGCTGCACTTTTACTGCATTTTTAAAACACAAGTCTTGACACCTTGATGGCTGAGTGGCTGAAACAAAAAATAAAAAGGGGAAAGAAAATGAGCTCAAGATGTTAAGTGAAGTGCGAGAGATTTATATTTATAGGCAGGATCGCTAATAATCAGAATGAGAAAATATAACTTTGTTTCATTTTGACGGATGAATGGGCTTGTATGTTGTACACATTATACTTGCGTATGCATTTTACATTAACATTTTGCTAGCAAAACGATAGGTGTATCATCGACCAGTCAGCACATCAGAAATAGAATGTCAGCTTTAACCAGATGTCAGTAGACCACTGATTAGATGGTGTAGAGTAGACATTTACTCATCCAATAATACTAGAACGCTCATTTCGTGTTTCCACGTCAAGTCACACTGAGTTGACATTTTAGTTTACATTGAAATGAAACTAAAACAATTCAAAACACGTACTATGGACGCATGCAATTTTTAGAGTCCAAATTGAAGCGACATTGGGGTTTATTGATTTTTTATTGGGTTGTTTCTAACTTTAGCTAATGACGTAGCATGGATCCCAGCGTTTGGACAAACATTGTCCAATGTCAAAAATGAGTCATAAACACGAGCCTATATATAGTCGGTACAGTTATGAAAGCTTAATGCTTTATAAATTTTTAAAAATAAAGCGTAAAGCAAAGACTTATTTTCTTTTTGGATAGAATAAAATGAATGAATTTTGTATCAATTTTGATAGATATTAAGTTTGAAATGTGTGTCTGATGTGCTCGGTGTTCGCAGTAAAATTGTTAAGTTTTAGACTGTTTTATTACCTTTATCTTATAATATATTTATTTATTGATACCTTTTCGTTTCAATTTATTGGCACGATATCCTAAAGATACTAAATCAAGCACTCGAAAAGAAAAGGTACCTTCTGAAGAAGAGAGGCGAAGAAGGGCATGATACACTCAGTTATCAGTCAGCAACTGATAAACATGAAAACATGTAGCATTCAACTGTAGGCTGTCATATTATTTTATTAATAAAACAGCAGCAAACACATGATGAATCCATGAAAAAAAACTATGGACGTATATAACATTTTTGACTGCCAAAAAAATGTGAGTATATGTATTGTATTGTATGTATGAGTTAAACTGTATATGGATTACGTGAAGTGATGATAATGAACCTTCTCTCTAAAAGAGTGATTTACCTGAACATCTCCTGGCGTGCGTTGTAAGAAATGTAGCTTTGTGCATTGCACTGAAAAGATGGCTTTAAATGATAGCCTATTTCATCTTTATATTGCAAAACTTCATACAAATTTGCACTAATGAATGAACTGCATGAAACATTTGCACTCATTGCTGCTGCATTTTTTGCAATGATAATATGTGTTGAGTTCTCAAGTTTTGTCCCTCAAAGAATTATGGTTCTTGCACTTCAACAGATGCACTAGACAGACAGCAGCTGGCTTACTTTGCAATTTTAGCAGATGAGGAACTCATCACCATGTCCATTTAAAATTCTAATGAGACGCCAACAAATTCCTTTCTTCAACTTGTGCAATTTATTACTACACTCACTAGTAACATCATTTAAATGCAGGTGTTGCCAGTATGATAATGTTGATACGGCTGTGCTGGGAAAGAAGGCTAGAAAAGTTACGACTCTATATACACACGATGTGCTAATATTTATGAAAGTCGTGAATTTTTAATCAAGCTTGGATAAAAAGTAGGTTGCTCTTGGTGCATTATCTCTGCTGCACTCACCTTCTTACAGATTTCTTTGGCTCAGTTGCTGGAACTATGGATTAGCTGTTCGAAAAGAAAGAGTGAAAATAGCTTGCATGCATGAGAGTATTCGCATAATTAATGAACTGCTAGTCTGCTCCAGTCTACTTCTGTCCTTCCAATAAAAACCGGTTTTCATTGACTGCTACATTATTACATTTTCCCGAAGCCTTGAAAAAAGTTCCCTTCTGATGTTTCCTCATCGTCGTGATCAATAATGATTAATGAAAAATGACATGTAAGTTGGATATTATTGGGCAAAAAATAGGCATTTTGAATGGGAGAGAGCGGCAATAACGCGAGTAATTAATGAACCTCTGCTCTGCTTTCTGGCCGGAACGAATGTAAAAGGATTGCACTAATAATAATATTATCGGGAATTACGAGGAAATTAATTAATCATGAATGATTTCTTTTACGCCAACCGGGCCAACCCCAGCTATTCAGTCGCGCTACATTCAGCCCCAGCTTTTCGGGCTCTGAATTTCAAAATATGGGCCAACGAGCAATTGGATTCCGTCGCTTGCTTCCACCTTTCATCGTCATCATCATGAATGCTGCGCCGATTCAATTAAGACAGGCATGCAAGCGTGATCTAATTAAAAACGTTTTTCCTTGCCACACGCTTGCTATTTCTATACTTACAAACTGACCGTTACAAAAATGTACACAGTACATGTTGTGTTGTTGCCAGTTCAATCAGACTCGTCGTACTCAGTTACTTTTATACTAATAACCTGATTAATCTTAATGACTGCTGCAGTACGATAATGATTGCCATTTTAATTGAATTAGCACACCTGTGTTGGCACTGGAACGGGTAAGGAATTTTGGCCTAGTTCTACAGTGTATTTCTAGAGAATTGTTGGCAAAGAACTACGTAAAAATTGTGCAGTTTGGAGTCATCCCTATTATGAAATTATGAAAATATGATGATTAGTAATCTGTGCATGCGTGCATGCATATAGCAACGACGTAATTTTCAAGGTTCGCATTAGTGAATCCACATAATTTGCATCTGGCTGAGAAATGTGCGTTATGTCACGTACTACTATTAAATGATTGTTATAAGTGAGAGTTGAGTATACGGAAAACAGTCATTGTCATAAAAATTTAAAAACAGACATTAATTCCGTATTCAAACTGTTATGTTGTCACATTGAAACTAACATGATCTTTAAAATAGCTTCTGCAAAACTACCGAGTAACATTGAAACTCTCATAAAAACTGGATAATTTCAATGTAGCCTCTTTTCGTCGGCTTACAACAGACTACAAAATGTACGAAACGTATAATGAACTCCATTATCATTCAGTGTGTAGTAGTCGACCAGTAGCATTGTTGACGGCGACGATATGTTTTACGCTGGAAACCCTAATGACTTCTCGTCATTTAATGACCATTCATTCAGATTTGGAAGGACAAATGCTATTTCTTGCATGCACAAAAATATTACTGAAAATCCGACATGATCCAATTAGCAAGCATCAACTTAAGCCTCTTTATGCAGAAGTTGCCAAGATAATGACGCTGATGACTGTGAAATGATGACGATGACATTCAGTAATGCTCTTTTCCAGGGAGTAGCTATATTTGATAGTACGTAATATTTAGTATTATGGCCTTTAGATATAGGTATATTAGATTAGGCGAAGTTATGAATCTACTTCTATTATATGTCTTGAGTTTGGAGAAGTAGGTAGGTCTAGTAAAACGTAATTTGCGTGTAATGGATTTACGAGAAACCAATGATTTTTCAACTACTCGATACAAGACAATAGACAGTGTTCCGTGTAATTCGATATGTACAGAGAAGCAGTAAATTTCATAAAAGCGTTAACTGCAAGTAAAGATGAAACTGAAATTGATGATGCTCACTCGCAACAATAATTTTTAATGAGTCCGTTGATCAAGATAAGAATGCACATTGAAAATTGTGCAAAACTTTCTCTCTTCGACATGGTCAGAAACTTAACATGAGCATATTTATTTCATATTTTTAGTATGTGTTAACACAATCTCTCCTTGAGATCTAAATTATAGAACCTCATCATTTTATATAGTGGGCTATATACATTTCATTATGATAGTAATCTTTGTTTAGTCAAAGCATGCTGCTCTTTGTGTTTGCGGTTTGCGATGTGTTAATGAATGAGCTGATATTACATTTCAATTTTCATATTTTTTGTCCGACTACATTACTGGTTTTCATTAATGTGGTTTTAATTTCGATAAAATATTACGCAAAGATGCGAGATGTGCGTACAATATAATTGAAACTTAATATACATCGTACGGATCAAGTTTACCAAACATGTTCGTTGGGAAATTGAGAATATGACAAGAACATGACCATGTATAAGCTTAGTAGTATTTTTTCCATGCAAAAAATAAAAGTTTACATTTCCGATTTATCAAGTTACTTTGAAAAATATAATGCGTGTGAATTGTGGATCAACTTGGGATGCCATATTTATCTTCATTATTTATCAAACTAGTGCAATAAATCTTTTTGTTTTTACATTATAGGACTTAAATCATGGGATATGGACTCATCCCATGTTGACCTGACCTGTGAACTTTTAAACTTGGCTAATGCCGCCCCGGAAGGTGATGAAGCAAGAAACGGTAAGTCTTGTCATGTTTACTCTTTCCCCCTAGTAGTACTTAGCTAAATGTTCAAAATAACTACGAAAAGCAAACATGCCGTGGGCATTTGTACTCTTAAACAGTCGGAAGTTTCGTTTAAAAAGTTTAATTTTATTTTTTTGCCTAATTTCGTATTCTCTAACTGGCCCTTCTTCTTGTTCTCTTTTATGTGATAAATGATGCAGGAGAAAAGTTGGTGCAGTGGGCAAGCGAAAACTTGGTGGTGGAAGTGCTCATCCACTGTCAAGTGAACACGTTGCTCCAGTGCATGAAAAACCTGCTCTCCAGCTTCACCCGTCACAGACACATCATCCATGCCGGATACACTTTCCAAGGGAGTGGCTCATGGATTCTCCAGGTTCATTACTATTCTCTTCTCATATTTTTCTACCTCACTACTTTCTCTTTTCGTGCTTTTCCTACTTTTCTGTTGCTCATTTCACTTTGGCTGCCTTACTATTTCTCCGTCTTTCATGAAAACTGTTCATGTTGCATGCAGCAGACGCGCTCTAATATTTTCGTACTCGTTTGTCCAACTTTTTTAATTTGCTCGAGTAACAACGGTACAAGAAGCGCTTTTTTATTACAAATTTTCCTTTTGGCCATGAAGTTAGTTGACCGCTTTATTGCTTCCTTCCGTGTCTATATATTTTTATTTTGCTTATTTATAATTTTCCCTGTAAACCAACATCTTTATCTTTCTCGTTGAAAAAAACAATCCCTCAAAAACTTATGTAGGATGGTACGTTCTCCGTGACGGATTTCCTGGAGTTGTGGGCCGAACCGGAAGTAACGCGCATTTTAGGCGCGTACAAAGGTGATATTAGCGTATCAATTCACTGTGCGACTGAGAATGGTTGGACTGAGGAGAGGCTCCGTAAGGAGTCCTTCTCCAAACTGTGCCAAGTGCGAATGAACCCGCCGGACAGGATCCTCGGCCACTCCTCCGGTATCATCTCCTTTGTCGACTACATCTCCAAAATGCTCGTGACGGCTTCTCTCAAAGAGATTCTCGAGCCTTCCGAAATTGTAGGCAACATCCGTTTCAGTCACCCGACCCTTTACGTGTTTCCCGGGGGTCAGGGGGATGCCGCCCTATTTGGCATTAACGGCTTCAACATGCTCATTGATGGGGGCTTTTCCAGACGCTCCTGCTTCTGGGAGTTTACACGACACCTAGACAGACTGGATGCGGTGCTACTCACCAGGGTCAACAATAACGCCATGTGTGGCCTGGATGCTGTGCTGGACAGGAAGCGTCTAAACCAAGTTCATCCTAACATTGGTCACTTTTTTGGAAATGTGATGGAGAGAAAAACACCCGCGACAACAGATGAAGGTTCTTCGAACAAAGACGAACCCCAGCCAGGCCCATCGTCGGATTTGTTGGTAAGCTTAAGGGATACGGGACATCGTATGGTGGAAAATCTACGAAATATCAACCTAAAACCTCAGCATTGTTTCCGGGAGAATGTGATAGAGCCCATTAACCTTTACCATAAGGTGGGCCATGGGAAGCTTGATATGTACGTACTTAATCCCGCTAAAGACTCGCGGGAAGTGAAGGAGTTCCTTAGCAGATGGCATAGTTCCGACTGCAAGTCCTTTGTTCAAGCAAAAATGTCGGTGAAAGTGGAACCCGGAAAGGAGATGAGCTACCCGGTGCTAAACCTAGTGTCTATATGTGCTCTTCTCGTATGGCAACCGGATAATCCCAGAGAGCCCATTACCAGGATCCTCTTTCCCGGAAGTACCCCACAACAAAAGATATTAGAGGCACTGGGGAAACTGAAGCATTTGGAATTTCTCAAGTACCCGATTTGTTCTGCAAAGACCCTGGCGGCGAGTCATAAGAGCAGAGCAAGATCTGAGCGTGTGATATCCGGAGCGCGACACCATCTGAGTAGTAGCGTCAGCAGAATGCCCCCGAGTGGGGAACAGGTTGATGGCTTCCCCGGAAATGCCCCATCCGGTGGAGTGCAATCCCGATCACAATCCGTTCATAGAGTTACATCGTATTCTAGTGTTTCGAGCAGTAAGTACGGAATTAGAGCAAAAATGTCTTCCGCGAAGGAGCAGGCCAAGACAGAAACGCAAGTTGGTGAAATTGAGAAGGAGATTCTCAAAGAGGAAACTCCTAAAATTTCCTCTGTCGACCAGAAGGAGAGGAAAAGTAGAGACAAGGAGCGGAGACGCACAACCACTGCAGAAGTGTCCCAACGAATCATTCCCACCTCGGGAAAATCAGAGAAGAAGGATAAAGATAAGCTGGAAAAGGACAACTTGGAAACAGAGTCGGCCTCTAAGAAAAAAGAACACCGGGTTTCTAGCCGACGGGTGGATAGCAGCGTTTCCAAAAGTTTAATTAGCACCAACAAAGGAACGTCGTCCAGTGCTACGTCCTTGGCTTCTGTAACGGGCACACCTTCTTCCACAGGTAAAGCTTCCTCTAGAATCGCTTCCAGAATAGACACGGGAGTGAGAAAAGGGGGTGCCCTACCTGCGAGCCCAGCTAAGCGAGAAGGAGACGAAAGCAAACCTCCCAAGAAGTATGGAATCGGGGTAACGAGAACAAGTAGAACGGCGAGTGCAACTCCCGCTGCCTCTTCCGGACAAACTTCCCCTCCCTCAACACCTCCAAAATCTGCCAAGGACGCTGTCAACCGAAAGGTTGTAGAGACCAAGACTGCTCGCCGATCTCTTATCGACACTGTAAAACACAAAGAAAAAGACAAAACGAGCACAACCACCACTTCATCGTCAACGAAAGTTTCCTCCAAGTCATCTACTACCAAGGCCAAGACTGTTCAAAGTTCTGCAGCCTCCACAGTGGCGGCGACGCCACCCCCAGCCCCAACCAAAGCTAAAACATCCGAACCAAAACCGGTGCGAAGACCAACGGGGCAGTCTGCGGCGGCAGCTGCTGCTGCCGCAGCGGCTGCGGCTATCGGGGGTGCAGCAGTGGTCACAAGTGCAGCATTGCATGCAAATGACAAAACGGAGGAAAGAGCACCTTCGTCGCCACCTAAAAAGCCCGTTGAAGAGGAGCAAGCGTCTGCAGAGAAAGTGGCGGAAGTTTCTGAGCCACCAGCGGCTGAAGTTACTACAAATGGAGTGGCTTCACACGAGGGAGAAGAAGATAAACCAAGTGAGGATGCTCCAACAACGGCTGGTGAGGAGGATGAGGACGAGGCTCCCAAAAGTCCCGTAACTGAAGAAATTATTGAGGAAATGCAACAGCAAAACGGTCTGCAAGTGTCGGCTCCTCAGACCGAGTCCAGCAGTGAACTGAGTTCGTTAGACCACACATCTGTGAATGAAGAAATTGAGGAAAAGGCTCAAACAGTAAGCGAAGATGTGATCACTGCCATTGCAAAAGATCAGTTGAGCCCTGCCATGCAAGTGGCTGAGTTGCCTTCGGAAAGTCATACAATTTCGGAGGGAGTTATGGCAGGTGAGGATGAGGAGGATGAGAAAGACATTATCCTGGATGCAGGAGGGGATGAGGAAGAAGATGAGGAGGATGAGTACCTTGTAATTGAGAAGGATGAGTCTACCACCACCGGGGCAGACGAGTTGGAGGTAATTGACTCTAACATTGTGGCAGAAGAGGCGGAGAAAGCAAGAAAAGAAGCCGCTGCGGCAGCAGCGGTGGCAGTTTTGGAGGCAGAGGCGCATGCTGAGGACGTAGGTCCTCTTGGAGAAGATGCAGATGAGTCTTCCATCGAGAAGGAGGTGTATGAGGAAAAACCAGAAGTAGAGAAGGAACAGGGAAAGGAATCTGCAGAAGAAAAGGACGTGGGGGATGAGAAAGAAAAGGAACAAGTGCAACCCACTTCTGAAGACATATCGAAACCGGATGAGATATTAAAAGTTCCCGATGAACAAGAGGCTCCTGAAAGAGAGCGATCTAGAAAGGAAGAGGATGTGGAGACTGAAGTGGTTGAGGCGGTAGAAAAAGAGATTATTAAGGCGGAAGTGGAAAAGGCTGAACAAGAGGATGCTGAAGTCGCCGCAGCAAAGCCTCTTGTGAAGGAGGAGCAAGAGGAAGAAGAAGTGGCTCAAGAACCGGAAGTGATTTCAAAAGACATTGACAAGGCTGAATTAAAGGAAAAAGTGACGGACGATTCTGAAAAAGAGTCTCCGTCTGTTGCAAAGGAGGAACCTGAGGCACCAGAGTCAGGAGCGGTGCCTGCTGATAAAGAGTCACTGATTCAAATTGATGAGCAAGACTCTGAAAGCAAACCTGACCAAAAAGAAGTTACTGAAGAAGTAATTTCTAAAAAAGAAGAAAGTAGCTTAGAAGCTACAAAAGAATCTACTACTGAAATAACTGTAACAGTAGATGAACCTGTGGCTAAGGAAGAAGAGCCTTCAACTGAACTTCCATCTAAAGACAAGGACCAGCCAACAGAAGAGGAAAAATCTGAATCTGCTTCAAAAGACGCAGAAGTCAAGCCTTCGTCTGCGGTTCCTTCCACTGAGGAGATAGAAGTCTCCAAAGAAGAGGATGAATCGTCTGCAGAAATTCCCTCAAAAGTAAAAGAACAATTATCAGAAGTCGCCTCCAAGGAGGAGGAACCCTCTTCTGAAGCACAATCCAAACAGGAAGAACATTTGGCGGAGGAGGCAACAACTGAAGATGGGAAACCCACTGACAAAGATTCTTCTAAAGAAGAAGATGAAGGAACAGTTTCAAAGGAAGATGCTAAAACTGCATCACCTGCTGATGCTTTGTCCAGAGAAAAGACACCTGAACCTGAGGAGAAGCAGGAAAATGAAAGTGATGAAAAGGCAACATCAGATGCTGTAGACACTTCAGTGCCTGAACCACAAGTGATAACCGAAAATGTGTCTCAGAAAGAAACAGATAAAGTTGAGGAAACGAAAGTGGAAGCAGGAGACGATTCTGCTGTGCAAGAAAAATCCGAAAAAGAAGATAGCGCAGCGGAGGAGGAAGACTTGAAAGTGAGAAAGAAACGCTCGCTCATCCATACAGAGGAAATTGAGTCTATGGTTGTATCGGAGTCTATCAAGGAAGTAGAGACAAGGGCAGTGTATGAGAAAGATGTCATTGAGAGTGAAAACAAAGAGGTGACAGAAAAAGAAGGTGAACCTGAAGAAACTGCTGCTGTCAGTACTGAAGCTCGTGATAAAACACCCGAACCATCTAGTGATGCCGAAATTAAAGAGGATGTGAAAGATTTGAAAACGGAGAAAGAAGAAGAACCTGATAAATCTTTGCAAGGTCAGACACAAGATGAAGATAAAGAGCCCAGTGAACAGGTTGATAAGCTACATAAAGACGAAACAGTGGAGGTTGTAAAAGCAGCCTCTAGGGAAAAGACACCTGAGCCGGTACAGGAGGAGAAAGTCGTATCCAGAGAGAAAACTCCTGAAAGGGAGGAGAAAGTAGCCTCGCGGGAGAAAACTCCTGAAAGGGAGGAGAAAGTAGCGTCTCGAGAAAAAACTCCTGAAAGGGAGGAGAAAGTAGCGTCTCGAGAAAAAACTCCTGAACGCGAGGAGAAAGTAGCGTCTCGAGAAAAAACTCCTGAAAGGGAGGAGAAAGTTGCATCCCGAGAGAAAACCCCAGAACGCGAGGAGAAAGTAGCGTCTCGTGAGAAAACACCTGAAAGAGAGGAGAAAGCAGCATCTCGAGAGAAAACACCTGAAAGGGAGGAGAAAGTAGCCTCGCGTGAGAAAACTCCTGAACCAAAAGAGGAGCAAGTTTCAAAAGAAAAGTCACCAGAACCTGAAATTGCGACCGCCTTATCAAGTGAAAAAGCACCCGAGCCTGAAGAGGAGGTAAAGTCTATTGAATCCAAACATTTAGCCGCTTCCCGAGAAAAAACTCCAGAACCAGAGGTTGAGGAGGAGAAACATGGTGAAAAGACGCCTTCCGACAAAGCTATGTCTCGTGAGAAGACTCCTGAACCTGACCAGAAAGCAGCAACTCCCAGAGAAAAGACTCCAGAACCCACTGAAACTTCCTCCGAACCTACTGCAGCAGCATCCAGGGAAAAGACACCAGAACCTGAAAAAGCTGCGCCTGAGATATCTGAATTAAAAGATGCAGTACGAGAAAAAACTCCTGAGCCATCTGAAAAGACAGCAGAAGACAAATCTCCTGCTATTTCTCGGGAAAAAACACCGGAACGTGAGGTTGAAGGTCACACGACAGAGTCTCGGGAAAAGACCCCTGAGCCCGCAGCTGACATTGCTGTATCAGATGAAAAGTCTTCTGACACGATTGAGGAGACAGTCGTAGCATCTGAAAGCAAGAAATCTGAAGCCTCTGAGCTACCAGTGAAAGAAGAACCTGTGGCAAAGTCAGATGCCATTTCAAAGGTTGAGTCAGCACAAGAGCAACAAACGTCTCCTGAAGAGACTCCAGAACCAGAAAAAGAAGAGGCAAAGGTGACTTCACCTCTTGTGGAAGAGGAAAAGAAAGTTAAAATTGGAGAATCTCAAGCTACAGAAGCAGAGGAAGAAAGTGAAGAGCCAGAAGATGGGGAAAGCATGGGGGTTGACAGCGTAGTAGATGAAGCTCTGAACAAAGCCATTGAAATTGTTGGGATTCGTGACGACTCTGAAGATGCCACCGAGGAAAAGGAAGAACTTGAAGAGCAGGTGGACAAACATGATGTTGCAACAAAAACTGATGTTGATGATAAAGAAAAAGATGAAACAAAGATATCAGATTTGATTATTGCACAAACTTCGGCGCAGGCTCAAGTTACTGACAAAAAGGATATTGTTAAAACTAGCAAACCTGATGAAGTGCCCTCTGAGCATACAACTGCTGCTGAAAAGAGTGTCACTGAGTCAGCAGTTGTGGAAGAACCACAAACAGCCAAGCTGGATGACAAATTGTCCCAATCTGTGGTCACTGAAGACGTTATTGAAAAGGTTGAAGAAAAGCCAAGCTTGCAAGCTGAAAAAACCGAAGCTGAAGTAAAAGATGCTGTGGAAGAATCCGCCCCAAGTGAGGAATTACCAGAACAAGCACCAGTGTCCCGTGACAAGTCTCCAGAGCCTACTCCATCTGCAGATTCTGTTGCTGCAGAGGAGAAAGAGGAGACCACTGTTAGCGGCACAAAGACATCTGAGCCAGAACCAAGCATCTCTCGAGAAAAGTCCCCAGAGCCTGTACCAGAGCAGGAAAAACAAACCGAGTCTTCATTATCTAGAGAAAAATCTCCAGAACCGGAGAAAGCGGGTGAAACAGGAACATCAAGAGAAAAAACACCTGAGCCAACACAGTCTGACCAAACAGCAGATGTCAAATCACCCCAGGCACCTTTATCCCGAGAAAAATCTCCAGAACCTGTAGAAGCGGACAAAACTGTAAATAAAGCCGAAGTTGCTGCAGTAGCCAGCATAAAAGACCAACAGTCAGAGGAGAAAGAACCTTTGGCGGAGGATATTCATGAGAAAGTTGTAACCGCAGAGAAAAGAGAAAGCGTGTCTGAGTCCGCGCCCGCGGCGTCCGAGCAAGAAGCTAAGGTCACTGCCCCCGAACCCGAAATTAAGACTGACGAAATGGTAGATGAGAAGAAGAAAGTAGATAGCCCACAAGTAGAAGAGGTGAAGGAGGATGAGAAAGAAGAGATTAGTACTGCTGTCGCCGATAAGCCAGCAACTGAAAAGACTGACGCGCACGTGCCTGAACCAGCGGAAAAGGAGCCTGAAAAGGTAGTTGCAGATAAAAGCAAAGATGAACCTGTAGCTTCCCGGGAAAAAACACCGGAGCCCATAGAGGAGGTTGCAGATAAAACGGTGGAACCTCCGCCAAAAGAAAGCACGCCTGAGCCTGACAAGGCAAAGGAGGCTACACCAGAATCCACTATAGCAGCATCCCGAGAACGAACGCCAGAACCCAGTGTTTCCCGTGAAAAAAGTCCTGAACCTGAACAAGTTTCAAAGGAAGACGAAGGAAAACTATCACGAGAAAAGACACCCGAACCCTCCGTGGCACCAGGTGCTGTTGAACAGAAATCAGCCGAAAGGACTCCAGAAGCTGGGGCGTCTCGAGAAAAGACACCTGAACCAAGTGAAAAGAAAGAGGCAGATGTAAAAGATACCGTCATAGAATCTGCGTCTGAAGAAAAAACGACTGAACCTCCATTAACCTCATCTGCTACCGAAAGTGAAGCTGATGTTGGCGCAACCGAGTCCACACAAGCTTCCCGAGAAAAATCTCCTGAGCCGCTAGCTTCTGGAGAAAAGACACCAGAAATCAGTGAAAAATCGACAGATAAGCCATCTGAACCTGAAGTAACTAAGAAAGACACTGAAGCAGTAAATGAAACATCCTCTGACCAGGTCAGTACAAAAACTGAAAAACCCACAGAACAATCTGCTTCCAGAGAAAAGTCACCAGAGCCAGCGCAAGCTGAAACTGCTGCTGAACAAGGTGAACTCGACAAGTCTGAGGACAAACAAGCAACTCCAGAGACATCAGTCTCGAGAGAGAAAACGCCAGAAGCTGCGACACCTCGAGAAAAGACTCCTGAGCCTTCACAAGAGTCTATGTCACAAGTAAAAACGCCTGAACAGCAAGAAATTTCCAAAGAGGTGGAACTGGAGGTGGAGAAAGTGGTTGAAGCACTTACTTCTGGAGAAAAGTCTGCTGAACCAACTACACTAACAGAAACACAACCTAAAGAGTCGTCGGCTTCCGGAGAGAAAGTGCCTAAACCTGATGAGAAGCCAGACGAAAAAGCAGCTGCGTCATGTGAACAAACTGAACCAGAGAAAGTTACACATGACGAGAAGGGGAGTTCTCAGCCGGAGGAAATTAAAACAGGAAAATCTACCGACGGAACCCCTGAGCCCGCTCAGTCACGGGAAAAGTCTCCAGAACCCAATGAGACTGTTAAGGATGAGGGGAAAGGAACTAGTGTTGCCTCAGGAGAGAGAACCCCTGAGCCTGCCATTTCCAGAGAAAAATCTCCAGAGCCTGATCAGGCAAAGGCTGCGGAGTCCACCCCCGCCTTATCCAGAGAAAAGACTCCCGAGCCCAGCGAAAAAGCTGTAGAATCCAAAGAAACAGACACAAAGCAAGAGGAAGCTGCAGTTTCCAGTGAAAAATCCCCTGAGCCAAGCGCGGGTTCAGTATCTCGCGAAATGAGTCCCGGACCAGCCGAAACAAAAATAGTAGAGAAAGTAGAACAAGAGGTGTCGTCATCCAGAGAGAAAACTCCAGAACCCACAGAAAAAGCTGAAAAGTCTGTCTTGGAAGACACCAATCAAAAGACAGAAACTGTGTCTAGAGAAAAGTCACCTGAACCAGAAAAGGAGTCTGAAGCAAGCGTCATTGGTGACAAAACTTCTGAACCCGCAGTTTCTAGAGAAAAATCACCAGAGCCTTTAGAGGAAATCATACAGAAGCTAGAAACCGTATCGAGTGAAACGGTTGCACCAAGTGAAAGTAAATCAGAGCCTGACAAAAATAAAATTGCTTCACGTGAGAAGACACCCGAACGAGAAATTGAAATTTCAAAGGATAGTGAACCCTCGGTGTCACGAGAAAAGTCTCCCGAACCTAAAGCAGAGACTGAACAAATTGCTGCTGATGAGAAAGAACACGCTCCAAGTGAAAAAGGTTCAGAACCTGCTCATTCCAGGGAAAAGTCGCCTGTTCCAAGCGAAAAGGGGTCAGAGCCTGCTCTGTCGAGAGAAAAATCCCCTGTACCAAGTGAGAAGGGGTCTGAACCTGCTCTTTCCAGAGAAAAGTCGCCTGTGCCAAGCGACAAGGGGTCGGAACCAGCCCATTCTAGAGAAAAGTCACCTGTTCCTAGTGAAAAGGGGTCAGAACCTGCCCATTCCAGGGAAAAGTCACCTGTTCCAAGTGAAAAGGGATCAGAACCTGCTCTTTCTAGAGAAAAGTCACCTGTACCAAGCGAGAAGGGGTCGGAACCCGCTTTGTCTAGAGAAAAATCCCCTGTGCCAAGCGACAAGGGGTCTGAACCTGCTCATTCCAGGGAAAAATCCCCTGTTCCAAGTGAAAAGGGCTCAGAACCTGCTCTTTCCAGAGAAAAGTCGCCTGTGCCAAGCGACAAGGGGTCGGAACCAGCCCATTCTAGAGAAAAGTCACCTGTTCCTAGTGAAAAGGGTTCAGAACCTGCTCATTCCAGGGAAAAATCCCCTGTTCCAAGTGAAAAGGGATCAGAACCTGCTCATTCCAGGGAAAAATCCCCTGTTCCAAGTGAAAAGGGATCAGAACCTGCTCTTTCTAGAGAAAAGTCGCCTGTGAAAGAGCTCGAAGAAGCACTATCCAAGGACAAGTCCCCTGCTCCAAGCGAGAAAGGTTCCGAACCTGCATTGTCCAGGGAAAAGTCGCCAGAGCCAACTGCTGCTACCACACTAGAGTCAAGTGAAAAGGTTTCTGTGACCTCCAAATCAAGCGAAGTAATTACTGCAAAGGAGGAATCTGTAATAGAAAATACATTGAGCCAAGTACTCGCGGAAAAATCTGTGGAGTCCGTGACAGTTCAAGGTGAAACGATTGTAAGCAAAGCAGACGTCGTTTTGGATGCTAAACCAGAGTCTACTACTACCATTGATACAGAGAAAGTTAGCGTGGAAGGAAAGGAGGAACAAACAATAGAAGCTCATATTACGGCCGCCACAGATGTAGAAGATCAAGACGTTCTTTTGGTGGGTCAACAGCCACAACTTCCAGAGCTCAAAGATCAGGAGCAAGGAGACAGTGGGTTCAGTGGTTTGGATGAAGACATTACTGCTCCACCAAGTCAGGTTGCAATTGAAGAAGATAAAGGGCCATCCTCCCTGGAGCAACAAGTTATTCCTACGGAGAAAGTAGAAGAGAAAGCGGAGGATGAACAAATGCTGGAAAGTTTGGAATCCCGAAAACTGTCGGTGGGTACAGATGAAGATGATCACTTGGGAGTGGGAAGTGCGTCGTCCAGAGAAAAGACACCAGAACCTCCGCAAAAGGATGATAAGGGGACTCCTTCAGCGGACGGAAAAGCGTCCCGGGAGAAATCACCAGAGCCCGAGCCAGAAAAGAAAGATGCTGCTGCATTGCTAGAAAAAGTAGAAAAGGAGCTAGCAAGTGCAGACAACAAGTCTCAAGAGGCTGCTGACAGCAAAGAGGCGGCAGTGAAAGAGGAGCAGGTGCAACAGAAAGAGACTGATGAGGCTGTCAAGCAAACAGAAGAAATGCAACAGGTTAAGCAAACAGAAAAGGAAGAAGAAAAGGAAAAATCTTCCGCACAAGTGGCATCAAGAGAGAAATCTCCTGAGCCGTCAACTGCGGCAGATGAAAAGACAGCATCACCAGAACCCTCAACCACTGGAGAAAAGGGGGCATCGCGAGAAAAGACTCCTGAGCCAAGCGAAGAAAAGTTAGCACAAGTGTCACGAGAGATTACCCCTGAGCCAGAAAAGGAAGAGGTCAGCAGGGAACGTGCCGGGTCGGTAGAATCTTTAGAGAAAATGCAAGTTGATAAGGCAAAGGCTGTGGTTGAGGAGACAAAAGAGGAGGAAAAAGTTAAAGAGGTTGTGACAGCACAAGTATCTGCACTTGAAACTAAATCCAGCGAACAAGTTGAAGTGGTAAAAGAAACGATTAGGGAAAGCAGTGAAAAGCTTTCTCCTGGAAAAGACACGCCTCTTGTGGGAAAAAGCACGGAGCCAGAAACAAAGGCAAGTGAATCGAGAAAATCTTCAGTGGCTGACGGGGGAAAAGTTGAAGATGAAAAGGCGGAGGCAGAGGTAAAGGAGGATTCGGCAATTGAAAAACAAGAGGAAGAAAAATCTACAAAGGTTGAAGATGCGACTCCTTCTTCTGTAAAGATCAGTGAACAAAAGGCTGAAGACAAAGTTGGTCCTACTTCTGAGGACGAAAAGGAAAAGACGGAAAAAGCGGGGAAAGTTGAAGAAGAAAAGGAAGTGAAGCAAGAGGAGAAAGCTAAAGGAGCGGAAACTGACACTGAAAAAGATTCTGGTGAAGTGACCAAGGGAAGTATTGCCGCCGCTGCTGCTGCAACTGTTGCCGCTGCAGAAGCAAGACACAAACGAGACTCTGAAATGGACACGGACGATGATGAAGAGGTTGAACGAAGGTATTCTGTAGCTAGTGTAATGGGCGATGAACGAGTACCTGACGATTTGGATGACGCTGAAGAGGAAAAAATGATGCGACCACCCACTGACCTACTTATTGATGTGGAAGGGAAAGATGTTGGAGGGGATATTGAAACCTCTAGGGAGTCGCAATTTGGGTCCGAGTCAAAGGTGTTGGATGACGATCAGCCAATGACCGACGAGCCGGTGGCTGGGGCAGAGGAAATGCTAATGTTGGATAAAGATGCACTCATGTCGTCTAGTGTGGTGCAGATTGATACCACAGCCAAGGTCACTACTGAGGAGAGCTCGCAGTTGAGCACCCCGCACACTGAGGTAGTTCAAGAGGAGGAAAAGACAAAAATTTCTCCCACGCTGCAAGAAGAGCCTACGACAGAGTTGAAAGCATCATCATCAGCTACCTCACAGGAACCGGAAGTGGTTGAAAAAGCTGGAACACAAGATGTAACTACTAAACAAGCTAAATTACCTGAATTAGACTTAAAGAAAGATGATGAACCTCAAGCGATCTCTGCTCTTGAGAAGGTGGAACAACCCGTAAAGCAAGTCGAGCAAGCTACTGAGCAGAAAGTTTCAGAGAAGGAAACAGCCAAGGGAACTGACGAAAAAGCTGCCTCAGTTCCCTCAACTGCAGAACAACCAGTAGTTGTAGAAGCTCCTGTAAAGAAAGAGGAGCGCAGCCGACCTGCTCAAATCCCATCCGCCATTCCCTCAAAAATACCAAGGGAATCCAGAGAAGTTATTCGAACTCCTGATGAAGTTGCTGATCTACCCATGCACGAGGAGGTAGAACCCGGTACCTATGAAACAGATGAGTTTGTGGGGGATGAGGATGGTGAGGGTGGAGACGATCACGAAGAAGATGATCAGCAACAAGATCAATTGGGCCCTGATGAGGAGGAATTCTCTGAAGAAGATCAAGGTGTGGAGGCTATTCCTATTGCAAAGTCACCCATGCCACCACCAACATCTAAAGAGCAGGAACACAAGTTGGAAACTGATGAGGAAAAGCAGGATGACAAAAAGGAAGATGCAAGTGCTGAAAAGAAAAGCGAAGAAAAGCCTGCTGTTGTTGAAGAGCATGCAGTGAAAGAGGAACAAGCTACAACAGAAAGTGTTGGAAAACCCGCTGAAGAATTACAAGAGGACAAACAAAAGGAAGTTACAGTGGAATCAAAAATAGAGAAGGTCGAGCCTACAACTGAGAGTAAAGATGCACCAGCATCTCGTGAAAAGTCTCCAGAACCTGCTATAGAGGAAACTGTTACAAAGACAGAAACTGTTTCCAGAGAAAAGTCACCTGAACCGGCAAAAGAATCTTCTGAACCTGTCAAAGAGAAAGTGGAAGAAAAATCAGTAGAACTGACCACAAAAGAAATGTCTGCTGCTCCAGATCAAAAGTCAGAAAGCGGTACAAGAAGTGCTTCTCCTGACAAGGCAGTGGAAACTAAAGATGCCGCCTCTCCAGCTCGATCAGCATCACCAGCTAAAGAAGAAGAGGATAAACAAGGAACTGCTTCATCCACTCCAGGAAGATCAGCCTCTCCTGTAGAGAAACAGTCAAAACCTGAAACTCCGGAAGTAGCCTCAAAAGATCAAAGTCCTGCACGACCTGCATCTCCAGAAAAACAGGAGGAAGTAAAGGTAGAGGCTGCAAAAGACGAAGTAACGGACTCTGTCAATGCACAAAGTCCGGCAAGACCGGCTTCTCCGGAAAAAGAGAAAGCTGATGCGGACAAACCAGATTCAGTTCAAACAGACAAAGATGATCTGCCGAAATCCAGTGAAAGCAAGGCAGAAGCCAAAGCAAGCATGGAGCTGGAGCCTTCTCGCAAGCCCATAGCCACTAGTGTGGTAATAACTCCTTCTACCCCACCCGTTTCGTTAGACACCACCACTGATGAAACTCAATTCCCCATGCCCGAGGAAAAGATTGAGGGTGAGGATTCTGAAGAAATCTCAGAAAAGGCCAAGCCAGAAGAAAAAGCGGAAACTAAAACGGGATTCGAGCTAGACTCTACTAGCCAACTAGCCGAAAGTCCAAAGGAGGTTGCCGAGTTGAAGCAACCAACCTCTACACCAGAGCCAGAATCTAAAGGCGACTCCAAGGATGTGTCTGATCATGAAGAGGAGCATGAAATCAAAACTTCCTCAAAATATTACGAAGAGATTGCTTTTGTAGAGGAGATTCCCTCTGCTTCCTCCAAAACCTCTGTGACGGCTGAGCAAATCATTGAAAAGTTGGATCAGACCAGAAAACTGTCACAGAGTGAGCCTCCCACAACAGTGACAACTTCAGGTGGGTCATCTGTAACAAGTGCACCTCCGGCGGACGAGATATCTCGGGTAATTGATGAAATGTCAGGAACAATGACAACATCCTTCTGGAAGGAAATTCCTTCAACCGCGTCTCAAGCAGAAGATCTCACTCAAAAAGAGGATGAGCTACCTTCCGAACGCGAAAAGTTGTTCGAATTGCCCCGCGATGATGATGAAACTGGAGATGAGGATGGTGGAACCGGTGGCGGAGAACAAACTGAAGAGGAGGGTGGTAGCGGACTGTTGGGTGCAATAGAAGCCGGATTGCTAACAGCAGCAAATACTGTGAGTGCAGCGGTGGTCCACCAAAGTCCAGAAAGCATTGCAAACATTCAAAGTCCTGAAAATCGAACCCCGGAAAGGAGAGAAAGCTTGCCACAGCAGCCAAGCACATCTGAAAACCCGACCTCTGAAGCAGAACCTGTCCACGCGGAGAAAACTATGGAGTTGTCCATTCCAGAGCAGACGGGCCCGTCCCATCTGGAAAAAACTCCAAGTCCAGTTAGCGAGCAGGAGAAACATGAGTTAGAAACCGGGGAGAAGGAGAGTGAAAAGAAAAGTGACAATGCAGGTGACTCTGTTCCCGCAACAGTGGAACAACAAGAGAAACCCATTACAACAACCACAACTGCCAAGGCAGAAATTGAGAAAGTTTCCGAAGAGAAAGTTGATACGAAACATGTCGAGGACATGAAAACCACCACAGCTGCTGAATCGTCCTCTTCGTCCTCCGTACTAGACGCTATTAGTGACGTTGCAAAGGTAGCAGGTGGGGCTTTGGCAGCCGCTGCGGGCGGCTTGGTAATGGCAGCAATTGACAGTGTGACGACAGAAAAATCGGAAGAAGATGCCAAGGACAGTGGCGCTACTTTGGAGGAGCCTCTTGTATCTGAAGCAAGCATGCCGGGCATGAAATCGCCAGCCAATACTCCCACAGACGAACCAAAACATCTTGCTCAAGTTTTAAGCAAGGAGGAAAGTAAGGTAAGCACTGTGGTAGAGGAGATTGCCACCACAGCGGAGAAAGTTGTGGAGGTGGCGGATAGCGCAGTAAGCTCTGCCATAGACAAGGCTTCTGAAAAGGTAGCCGAAAAGCAAGAAACAGAGCAAAAGCATGAGGTAAAGGCAGTGGAAGAGGAAAAGATTACAAAAACTGTAGTGGAAAGCAGCAGCTCGTCTGTTGTCGAGACTGTTAAATCGTCCGTGTCCAGCGTGATTGCGTCATCATCTCAAGTGATTGAACAAATCCAAGAGTCAATGACTACCATTTCTCATGGTGGAGAAAAGGATCAAGAGGAAGATGAAGGCCCAGGTGTCCAAGAGGAGCCATGCACACAAACTATCATTTCTAAGCCAAAGCCTATTGTAGAGGAAGAAAGCAAAAAGCTTTCACCCGACGAGCTGAAGGAAAGCGTGGAAAAGTCAATGGACACTATCTATCATGAAACTCAAAGCCAAGAAGATACAGAAAAAGAAGATGCTCCAGCAATAGAGGAGATTACGAAAAGCGAAAAGAAATCGGATGTGGCGGATTCCATCTCCGTAATGGAAGATCAGATCCTGACGAGTGAGCCGGTGAAAGCGGACTCTGTAGTCAGCGAGGCAGGGAAGAAAAGTGACAAGGCTGAGGGAAAGCGGGATGAGGATGGAGACGATGACATGAAATCAATTGAATCCATTACACAACAACAAGAACATGAGATGAAAGAGAGTAAAGAGGACAAGGCTGAAGTTGGTGGCGAGGTGGGAACGAAAGCAGCTGCTGACACAAGCACTCAATCATCCGGTGGTGGTGAGGAAAAGACTCTGGACCAAGAGCAAGCTTCTGCAACAACGCAAGAGGGAACAGAGGGAGAGGACAAGGATGAAAAAGTGGCAGAGCTTCCATCACAAGAATCAATACAGAAAATGGATAGTGGTGGCGGAGGTGGTGGTGATGGAGGTGACGATGATCAGGACGACAAGAAAAGCGAAAAGGTCGTTTCAAGTTCAACTGAAGAACAACATCAAACATCAGAGTCTACCAGCACCTCTGGTGGTACTACAACAAGTTCAACAACGACCGTTGTTACGAGTTCATCAACAACAACGGCGGAAGTGACAAAAAAGGAAACGACATCTGTCGAACAACTTTCTAAAGAGGAAACTGTTCTTTCAACAAAAACGTTAAAATCTCCGGAAACACTGAAATCGCCAATGAGTCAACTTCCTCCCGATGAGCAACAGTCAACTAGTCAACCTGAAGTTACAGCACCGCCAACATTGATATCACAAATTGAGTTGGAGGCTGAAGACAAGGATGGGGCTGCTGGAGCTGCTGCCGCCGATGATGAGCAAAGAGCTATGCGGAAGCAAAAGACACTTGCCGACTTTGCCGATAAGATTAAAGAGGCAAAAGCTGTGTTTGACACGCTGTTGAATGTAGCCAAGTCGGGAGTGGTGCTCAGTGGAGCTGTCGAAGAATGCAAAAAAAATGCTCAAGAGGCAATACGACGACATTTGGAGGAGCAAGAGGATTATTACTATAAGCCAGCAGCGCCAAAGGAGGATAGCGTGCCACAAACCCCCGAGGAACAGGGAATGACAGTATACGAGTCCCTGGAGCAAATGGCCAAAGCTGGAAGCACCCTGTTTGGGGATTTGGTTGACAAAATCGAAGCAAAGGAAAAGGCTGAACAGGAAGCCGCCGAGAGAGCGGAAAGAGAAAAGCAAACGGGTATCAAAGAGCCAGAGCCCGAGCCACTACCAGACTTTTCAGCAGAACAGGCTGTCAACATTGCTCTCCAGCATTTGCATGAAACCTTCAAAACAATGGAGACCATGGGCAGTCCACGCCGATCTAGCAAGTTTGCGGCTAGGAGGCTTTGTCAGCATCCACCTGGCGGGTTGGGAGTACCACATGAAGACGCCTCTAGTGTCAAGGACACGGCAAGTGTAACCAGTAGTGAGGCTGGAGAACAGGAGTTGGATATTGAGGAGGATACAAAGAGTGCTAGCTCTGCGGTATACTCTCAATCCACAAAGTCATCAATGTCAATGTCCGCGTCGGCTACGTCAACCACTTTGGCAGAATCTGGAGTCAAGTCACCAGACGACGACATGACCGTGAGTGAAGGGGAAACATTGAGAGAGAGTGTGGCTAGCTTTACTTCCGGTGTCATTTCCGAGGCAGATGAACAGCAAGAACAGAGCAGAAGCTTTGAGCAAAAGAGTGGGAGTGTGATAGTAACGGAACTTTCCAAAGAAAGTGTGCAAATTGCAGAAAGATCTATGGCGGAGGAAAAGAGTGTCGAGTCTTCCACTGCTAGCAGCACAGTAGCAACGAAGCAGCTGTCAGAGGAAGCTTCCTCCACGAAAACCACCGAATCCTCCACCAAGATGGTATCCTCGAGCAATGAAGAACAGCAAAGTCAACAGTCCACAGCAGCCATTTTCTCAGAAATGAGAATAATTAAAGGTGAATCCAGTGAGCGTCAAAGCTTGTCCAGTGAAAAGGTTATCACCTCCGGCACTCATCTCGGCTCTTCCGAGGAATCTGGTGGAAGCAGAACCACCACAACCACCAAAACAGTTTTCTATGAAAGTGGAGCTAGCAAGGATCAAGGTGTAACGTCGTCTGGTGTAGCAGCTCCTACGTCAAGTGCACCCACGTCTTCTGTTGTTTCCGCCCCAGAGCCACCCACTGGCACAATCAGTTTCCGCACAATAACCACCACCACCACTGACATTTCCCCGGGTGGTACAATCACAAAAACGACAATCACACGACGAGTAAGCTCGGAAGATGACCAAGCGACAGATAAAGGTTCTTCGGGGAAAGGATCAAGCCCAAAATCGGTTCGCAGAGCTAGTGCCACCGCATCGTATACCTCCGCCTCTTCTGAAAAGCACGTGGCTGCAGCCAACAAAGTACACGCCTATTCTTATGTGTTCGGTATTGGTGCAGAGCCCGATCCTGAGGAACCTGTCGACTCCTCCATAAGCGAAGCCACTGAACCCAGTGAGCCCAGCTTACCTGTTACTGCATCCCTTCCATCTTCCATAGTTCCAGGACCTCAATCCACCTTGTCCACCTCAGAGGCAGTGACATCCGTAGCCCGGGCTGTGTCCTCTTCCGAGTATAGTGAACACGAGGAAAGCAGCTCCTTCTCGACAAGCACAAGTCAAGGGATTTCTACGATGCTCATGAGTGGACAAACAGTGTCCAAGGAAGAGGAAAAGGGAGAGAAAGTCAGTAAAACGATCATTACCTCAGATGGGGACAAGGGAGAAAGCAGTAGCCTCACCACAACCACAACCAAACTGTTATCCACTGCCAGTGACAGCATGCAACAAAGTTTGGCGTCCTCCATACAATCATCCTCCTCTTCTAGTGCTGCACCTGTAAGTGCTCCCTCCAGTGATCCCGGGACCAAGGACACTGTGATGACCACCACAAGAATAGAAACTGTTACAACGACTCTAGACGGAGGTGAGCCATCCCAAACAACAACCGTGATACGCACCAGGACAGAGTCAGGTAGTTCGCGTGGTTCTGGAGGAGATCCCGCCGAAAGTACTAGTAGTACCAGTACACAGCCGCCACAACAACAGCAACCTTCTTCTTCCTCATCTACCTCAACAACGTCAACATCTTCCTCTGACGTACTAAAAGACTGGGGCAAGCCTCTCGGTCTACCCACCATATATCCCACTACAAATACCGCTGGTTCCAGTGATGCCGGTGGCGCAGATGGTGGCTCATCTTCCGTTCCGGGAAGCACAGGTCCCGACTCTGGCAACTTTAACGTGAGAGCCACCCCTAAAAAATCTGCCAGCTCGGAAAAAGCTGGATCCAGCTCCAGCAAAGAACACCAGCCCCCTGGGACACCCGCCAAGCACGCGACTGCAGGCAGTTCAAAAAAATCGTCCAAGTCGAAGTCCTCTAAACACAGCCCCATTTACGTAGATCTTGCGTACGTGCCTCATCACGGCAACTCGCATTACTGCGACTCGGAGTTTTTCCGCATGATCCGTGCCAGATACTACGTGTTCAGTGGACTAGAGCCCAGTCGGGAGGTTTTCGAGGGTCTGCTCCAAGGGAAACAGCAATGGGAGGACAAGAATCTTGGTAAGTGCCAAAACCCACACAATAAATTCCATCAACCGTAAAAAAATCTAATAATGCGCGTGCATCAATAACCTCACTTCAAAAAGCATTTCATTTTTCTCGCCATCCATTCATCCGTAATTTCCACAAATAAAATAAAAAAGAGAAAGCATCTAATAAAAAAACAAACCAATACTCGAAAAAATATCAACAGCTTTCTCCATTTTCTCGCAGTAATTCCCACTCAACACGGCACTCCATTCCCCTCCTTTTTCTTTTCTCTTTCTATCCCAAAAAAGTTCAAAGCAGCAAAGTAGGTACTTGAGTGGTGGTTTCTCTAATAGTACTGGTGTGCCATTTCTCGGTTAAAAAGAGGATCCATTCCATGCACATCATCATGTTCACTGCCGAGATAAATGGTGCTTGAGTGCTGCTGGTAGTAGCAGGCTATTATTGCAAAAGAAGCAAAGCGAGACAGAGACGAAAGAACTTGTTATATAGCTTTAGCTGCAGTGTTGATGCCGCTAAGTTTGGTAATATGAGTTTGTTATTTGCTTCTCCATTTTCTTCTGTTGTATGGCTTTCTCCTCTTTATTGTTGAGATACTTTCCCGGGGAAAAGGTCGAAAGTGGAGCAAAGCAGCTAAAGAGAGAAAGTTGATGACGATGACGACAAACGGCGATGATCTGTGTGCTTGTTCCATGAAGACAAACTAAAGCCGTGCTAGCATTAAGTATAGAAGCATTGTATACTCCACTCCAGGAAATAATTGTATTGTGGCTTGGTTCGGCTATATGTAAAATAGGGACTTTTGAATGCAATTTTCGCTGTTGTTGGTGCACCAGGCACGCAAGAAAAAGTTCTCAGGTTCCGTTATTTCTTGATGGTGTGGATGGGGAATCCAATAAGATTGCATCATCGTCACTACCACATCCCATTATACATTATTACATGAAAGAACCGATTGAGTTACAGCTGTGTGCCCTCATGCCAGCCAAAGCGAAGGGAATTATGTACTTTTTATTCTACAACAACTAATAGCCATGCTATCTAGAGTCGGGAAAAAAGTTTACTTTTCCAGGGAAAAAGTCTGTCTGGATGCAAAAAGGAAATGGCCGTTCTGCTCTGCTGTCTGCACTACTACTAAACATGCACACACTATTTTCTAGAGGAAAAATAGCGGACCGTGGTCTCCATTTCTCTGTTGTGTACCTATACGTTGAATGGTATATTATTGTACACATTGTGTAGGTAGTGGTATAGGAATGGAAGGAATGAGGATTTATGTGGGCTTGTCCGCCCTTGTTTACACATATCTCTTACTTTCTCCGTGTACAATTTTCTCTCTTCTGCCCCCAGAGTGTTGAGCAGAGTGAAAGAAAGATGGACATGGAAAATGCATCGGGTCGGGAGAAATAGAGAGAATGAAAACGAAGGAAAAATTCCATTCCAATCATTCTACCACACCATCACCATACCAGAAGAGTATGCCAGTACCCAATACCCGAAAATAAGGGAAATATCCTTTTTCAAGCAAAAATAAGTGCTGGATAGATGCAGTGTGCCCAGAGCTCTTCTGAGCTGAGCTGTCAAGGGGAAAGGAAAAGCACTTTATCTCTGGTCCAGAAAACCTAGGCAAAAAAGCAAGAGCAAAGGAAAAAACTGCCGTCACTACTTGATTTTCATGATGATGATGAAGGGTTTATGCATGAATATTATATTCGCTCTCTCTCTCTCCAGCTCAATATCAACATCATCGTCACTCTCTCGTCAGTAAAAATGTATTCATGGTCCTTTTTCACTACTTCCTTTTTTCACACCACCATTTCCCAACTTTCCTCATCACATCCCCATCAACCTTCAACTTTTCTCCTTGCCTTTCACTAACCCAAACGAAGGCAGAAAAAAACTTTATTATGATGCTGGCGCTATGAGAGTTTTTTTATACATTTTATGAACCCGTCATTCCAAAAACACAAGTCATATAATGCCATACTTATTACCTACACAAGTAACATTTTCATGCTAGTGTTCCACTCTCGTTGCAGCTCATTTCCCTAACCGACCATATCATAAAATAGAGAACAACAGCAAAACAGTGAATTATGATTAGTTTTAATTGTTCGCAGTTTTCCAAGCCGTTTTTAGTACCACACACACAGAGTCATGAAATAAAGTTTGAAGTTACCAGTACATCATTATTATTCTGTCGTAATTTCTCTCGCTCCTTGTTACCAATTTCATTTTTCCTGCATATAAGTTATTTGATATAACTCTCATATAGTATCGTACAGCAAGAACACCAGCAGTGTGGCAACACACACACACCATCATTCACACTTGCTGGTACTACTGTGTAAAATAATTTTCTGGTGATTTTCATACCCACCCCGTTTTCAGTAGTAGTATTATTTCATAAAATGCTCGTTGCACAGTTCATGTTCATTCATTGGGTATAATCCCTGTTCGGTCATTTGGCATCCGTTCTCCTGCATAATGCATGAGAGACGAAAAAAGAGAAAAATCTGAGCAGAAAAAAGTTTCATTGCTAAAAATATCTTAATCTCGGCAATCATGTAATAGGAGGATATATAGTATAGGAGGATCAACGAAGGAGACAGACAGAAAGCACAGACTCGACTACTCGACTGTTTTGTAAAAATCCGATGGAAAAACCCATAAAATCTATACGAAAAAAACCATGCGGTTCATCTTAGCAGCAGTATACATCCACACATGTACAATTTTATGCATTTAAAGATAAGGCAGCAGGGCAAACAATTTTACGACACACACCACCAGGAAAAAAGTTTTAGCAGCAGTTTAGCTTTTTATTGCTAACATCTCCTCGCCTATAGCCTTTCGCAGTACAAGTCACCATTCACATCGCCTTTCCTTTTCCTTATCGTTATCATCATTCTATTCCTTTTGTCCTCTTTTTTTGCTGGTACTGCTGCGGCTGGTGTACCACTTTTTACGTAATACAATCATGTGGGGTATAGGGAAAGAGACGCAGAGCCGACTAGATTTTTAGCATCATGGCACACTTTTCCCCTTCTGTTCACCATTCACAAAGAACAATATTATCCCAGTCAACAACATGCAGACGACAAGTCAATAAGATGGGCACACAAGGAAAAACAGGGAGTATATACTCATCTCTTTCTCTCTGTTTTGTGCTCACTCAAGTTGATGCTAATTTCGTAATGGATGCACGTATGCATTGTGTACACACACCACATCGCCACTACACACCGAAAATCCGAGTGAAAGCATACATGCAACTTTTGCGTGCTTTTTACAAAAGAAAAAAGCTTTTTGAGATAGCTCGTGCCGGAGAAAAGTAGTCTTTTGTCGGTATTCCCCCGAATTGAATTGTGCATGTCACCATCAGAACATCCAGCAGCATCATCAACATATAGACATCATCATCTTCTTCCTCACTCCCATAATTTTTATACGGCTTCTCTTTTGTTACTTGTGTGTAATAATAATACTGCTACCATTGAAAAAATGCTAGTGCTGCTATTTTTCTCTGTCTTCATTGTGACGGCCAAAATCCTGCTTCCTCTTTTCATTCTCCTTCCTTCTGCTGCTATTGCTGCGTAAAAAGGAGGAAGGAAAGATGAATAAAATCAGAGCAGCATAATAATAAGCAGGCAACTGACAACGGCAAAAGGGACTAGAGCGTATTAAAATGGACGACCTCTTTGGACTTTATTTCTCGACTTGATGAAAAAAAGTAAATGTGACTGCTGCTTTTACTCTCTCCCTATTCTGTTTACAATAACAATCATATTCTGATACCGTGTTACAGGACAATAATCATCAGCATAAGGACAATGAATTTATAGCGGCAAGAGCGGTATAGCAGTGCCAGTATCCGAATCTAAAGACGTATTATGTAAAGCGAAGAAAATCTCGACTCGTTTTATTACTGCTGTTTAGTCTGTAACTACAGAGGAGAAAAAAACTACCGCATCGGCAACATGGCAGGCAGCCGTAGAAAAAGCTGGGCTTTACTTCTTTTCTCGTTTATTTTTTCGAGTTTTTATCAGATTTTTTCCATGCGGTTTTCTCTTCACGGTATTGTACTGCGGCGATGTGGTGGTGGTGGCGGTTACGAATTCCTTTGCATATACACACCACTACACTCTTTGATTATTTAGTAGTCGTCTGCTACACACTGCATTATTATTGTTATGAGGAGTGTCGCCAACTAGAACTTGTGTGGAACACAAGAAGAAAAAGGGAAATAATGTAGCGTGTAGTAAATACTTTTTACTCAAATGATATCACGTCCTAGAGCATTTTCTCGGTTGTTTGTAGTTGTAATACATAAAAAGTCTCTTGTTTTGTAGTAGTATCAAGGCCACACCACACCACTCGACATGAAAAACTGTGGGAAAAACTGTACGTAATCACGGAAGCCCTAGAAAATATAAAAAGCGCAGAAAGTTACTACACACAACACATACCACTCTTGCTGCTGCTGTTGTTGTTTAATATGCATGTTATGAATATGAATGTTTCGCGTGTGCAACTACATTTTTTCAGTTGGAAAATATTTTTACTACTTATTGCGCTATGAGTAGACAAACAAAAATTTCATTCATGATAATAAATATAATATGCATGCTCTTCAACGAGTATGCTACTGTGCGTGTAGTAGGGTTTGGTAGTAGTAATAACAGGAGTAATTGGTTATATACGTGAAGAGATTAAAGAGAGACGTTGTGCCATTCCTTTGGAAAGTCGTGCCAGCTCACTCTCAGCAGCGTTCGACCGTCGTCTTAATTTTCAATCCACTTTTTTTGTAACAAGAAATGTAGGCAGCTCTATAGGCAGGTTCTATTGTGTAGGCATTAGAACTTTAATAGCATGTCGTCTTGTTTTTTTCACCAAGAACGAGTAGTAGACTGCACAAGGTACGTAAAATGGGAGAAAAGCTCAGAGTGTGCCAGCAGCTAGGAGAAAAAGCCCGTTATTTATTGCTCAAGAAGGGAAAAGGGAAGGAGAAAGCAAAGACGGCATTTTATGTGCTCCACACGACTTTGTTGTTTGCTGGTTGCAGGTTTCTCTGCTACTACCTAGCTTTGATTGATCCTCTTTTTTATACTCACGTCCAAAATGTTTTATTGTTCTTATATGATGATGATGGGCTCCGAACAGGTAGGTCTAGTGTACGCGGCCAAGCTTTATATGCCATTATCCCATTCACTTTTTTCAATGTTGACATTGAGTCCAAAAATAACTGTGTGTGTATAGGAAAAGGGGCAGTGGTATGTAGTGAGTGTGTATAAAACGGGTTGATGATTATTATGATTAGTGGCACGCTTGAGTTGACTTGACGGTTACTGTTATATCCCCTGAAAATGAGAAGTGCATTATTATTTTTATCTTCGTCAGCGTCTTGATCAAATATTTTACGGTTGCTTTTCTCCTTTCTCTCTGATGATTATAGTTATTACAGTTATTGGGAGGATGATAATGATGAGGTGGAGGAGGACAACGGTGGGAATCAGGTGAGTGGAAATGTAGAAAATGAAAAAAGATGATAGGTTGGACTGGTAGGTACGAAGGAGAAACTTGGAGAAACCAGCTACACGGTTTGTAGGAAAGTAGCGACAAGGTCCATTAATCAGAAATGACAGCTGGTGGAAGGAAAAGAGTGAAGGCTGCTGCATACATGAAGAATAATGAGTTGATTGGAAAATGAAAAGGGAAGGAAGTGAGCATGGCGGCGGTGGTAGTAGTGGTAGGGAAAGTTTTGCTTTGGCCATGGCCTGCTCTCTCTCTCTCCTCTGATGATGAATTGATAATGCACAAAAAGTTGTACGCTGTTGGAAAAATGGGTGTATATGACAGGTAGTACATGTGCAACGGAGAATATGAATGAAAAGAAATGATTTTTCATTGTTCCATTTTGCATGAACTGAATTTATAAAAAAGGATGAAAAGAAGGCTGATTAGGAATTGAGACTGGTCGACAAAAGGAAATAAGGGCATAGGTACAGCCTGGTACATGGACACCAGAAAAAAGAAGGTGGGGGTCGTCCTCTAATGGCTGATGGTGTGTGTGTGTACAGCAGTTGTTGCGCCCATAAAAGATCCCAATTGATTTCTATTCCGGTGGCAGGTGGGATTGTAGGTATGCAAGAGGGCCGTGCATCCATTATGTACTTTTATTTGGCATCATTTTCCAAACAGCAAGCAAAACGCTTTAATTCAAAAGCTCAGTCCGTGTTGCGATGTTTTTAAGAGAAAGTTTAGTTATTGACTTGGCACACAAACACGACCAGGGAAAATGAAAATTGAATTTTGGACAGCAGGTCCAGCTTATAGTTAGACTTGTATGTACAACACTTTGCTTTTATCGGGATGGCAAAGCAGTAGAACGAATTGTACAAAGAGAGAGAGATACAAGGGCACATAATAATAGACGGGAAAGTAATAGAAGTACCACCGGAATCACCTCTAAATTTTCACCCTGATGGCTGTACTATTGTGCAAGTCTACTGCTTAGCAAACAGCATCATGCATAGTCATGGCTGAACAAATAGCTGTCGCTAAGCATTCGGAATGTAAATTGGTTTGAAGGAAGAGTGGGAGAGTGAGAGGTGCATTTCACAAGCCATTTTATTCCCAACCACCACCAACATCCTTTTTAGGTGGCACTTCCCTTTTATTTCTATTGCTGGTTTTCCTGTGATGCAAATTTCATTTTTCAGGCAAGAGTTTACATTTAGGCATACACCCATGAACCGGTTAGAGCTCCTTTGCTTTTCCTTATCATTTTTTTGTCAAAAAGTCACTTTGGTGGTTTTTGGAGACATTGTAGACTATAGCTATAGCTGTCCTTTTTTGCACTATATTAGTGTGGTTCTAGTAGTAATTGTTAGTATGTACTCTGCTAAAATCGTTACACTACCACCAAACTTTATTGCAGTGAACCATCCACCAAGATTGACTATTTCACATGTAAAGAGCCAACTCTGCAGCAGCAAATTTTTCTTTGTTTGGCTGGAAGCGGTTCTATCCTTGGTTGCCAGCCGGTTCCAGTACTACAAGGCTATTTCCCACTCCATGCCTTTCTAGCTGATCCACTTTCTCTACTCCACACACAGTGTAGACTAGCATGGAACAGCAGCAGGTGCAGACAGACTGTCTGCCTCTTGTAGTAGTATGTAGAGTGGAGTCGAATTGCGAGTGTGTGGCAAAAAGCAGCAGCAGCATAACGGTTTCATATTAAACCGTTTAAGATATTATGAGTGAGAGAGAGAGAAAGCCTGTGAGTGAACATGGATTCTCTTAACCCAACAATGTTTCCTCCGTTCTAGCGCTTCCTTTGCATTCCGCTATGTCTGCGCTCGCTATGGCTATAAAAAATGACTTGTTCTTGTGTTGTTCCTCGTATTATTAGGGAATTGGTAGGGATGAGGATGAAGAGATGTTGTTCAAGTTATTTTTTGGTTGAGAACTACTCTGCTATTTGTCTGTATATCTACACAGCTACCCGGCTCCACAAATGTATTCTGGTGTGTTTTTTGTTCTGTGAAAAAATGTAGGGCGATCGATCCACATTGCTTCTTTCTCTCTTGCTGGCCCCAGAGACCCTACTTATATGACATTATTACACAAGCCAACAGACACACTGAAAAAACTATATGGTTTGTACATTTATTGTACACAGAAGGAAAAATAATATTCACCAAATGCGGGGAAAATAACAGTGGCAAAAATACATTTTTGTTTGGCAAATAGAAATGATGAGATTCATGTTAAACCAACAAAGTCAAGCAACTATTTACATTTACATATGTAAGTGGAGCAGATTGAGTGGCAAAGTTGAAAAGGGATGCAGGATAGAGAAGCAATTTGAAGGGATTTTCTGTCATGATCAGTACGGTGATGTTAGAAATGATGCAAGAAGTAAGTAGTTTGATCGGATTTTAATATGGTAATGACTCGGCACATACAGGCCAAAAAATATCAGTCGGGAGGAAGAGTCAATTTTCGGGATGCCGTTTTTGTTGCAGTCAACATGGTAGTTATTTTTTGTTTGCTTGCTCCAATTGCCTTTTTGCAAAAAAGTGATGATGCCGAGATGTCAATGCTTTTTCATGTAATTTTTATACAATGCGGTGGTGGTGGTGAAAGTCAATACAGAAATGACATTTGTGTGTCTATACCGGAAATTGTGCACTGCCGCCACCGCATCACCACCGGCGCAGTCAAACAATAGCAATAACAAAA
This sequence comes from Entomobrya proxima, assembly GCA_029691765.1. Taxonomy (NCBI): domain Eukaryota; kingdom Metazoa; phylum Arthropoda; class Collembola; order Entomobryomorpha; family Entomobryidae; genus Entomobrya; species Entomobrya proxima. The sequence continues at coordinate 24,717,794 of CM056170.1, read as the reverse complement.
GGCGGAAAAATATAATGGGAATTTGTATAGCGTATAATATGCATGTAATAGCCGTTCAAGTGGGTAATGACATGCTAAAATCAACATTATGCTGATACATTCAAAAGAGTGGAGTGAGAGCAAAAAAAATAGATGAATTTTAACAGGATATTGTTATGATGATGAGAAAGAGAGCCAAACTCTGACAGGGTAATAAAATGCACAAGGGGCTCTACCACTACTTTAGTCTGTGAAAGGAGTGGAAGATGATGCGATACGTCAGAACATTATTGTTGTCAGCTTGAGGTATAATATGGCATACACATTATAAGGATGAATGAAGGAAATGGTTTTGAAACTATTATAATAGCTGTTGTTTTTGACCGGAGGATGACGGGATTGATGACGGGAAAAAGATGAAAAAGATGAAAGAAAATTTATTTTGCGATATCTTATCTCTTACAAAGAAATGCTGTAAATGATTTGCTTTTGAGGGGTTATACATACAATTTTGGTTACTTTTCTTTGCCGCAGATGTGACAATCATCCCAACCTATGACACGGACACCCTGGGCTACTGGGTAGTGGACTCTGAGGACGCCCTGGCCGAAGCGAAAATTGACCTGGCGCCCTCTGCTTCCCGTTGTACCATCAATCTTCAGGATCATGAGACCTCCTGTGCGGCATACCGGTTGGAGTTCTAAATAAAACGCTAAAAATATACAATCATTTTCTTTATGTCTAAAAGAAACTCTGCAACGACCTGAAACACCACAAAACATGTCTTAAACAGTCATGATATCAAAAGCAACCTATAAAAAGATCAAAGGAAATGTCATCATCAATGGTGTCAAAAAGCCCGAAAACGAGAATTAAAATGTGTCAAAAACTTGCCCCGTGAAAAAAATACATGAAATAAATTCACAGGAGAAAGTGAAAGTTGTTGAAAAACCTGACTTGAACAAAGAGAAAGTTGGACAGGAAAGGTGGCACTACTGAAAATGAAATATAAAACTTTCTTTTTTCTTCACGACAATCCAATCCTGGAAAAAAACTGAACTCTGAGCAGCTTATACTATAGTGTTTTCACACTTTTCCTGGCAAACAATGTAAAATAAAACAGCCTGGGTGCTGCACTACACTGTTACAACTAGTGTACTGGAAAAAAGTAACCAACTGGAAAGTATACATACTTTCTCTTCACTTTTGTAATGATCATGATAGCATTGGAAAGTTTTGGGCTGTCCGTAATTTTCAACACGTTACTGTATTACAAACCTGATGATGCACACGACGGCTTTTCTCTCCACAAGCAGAAACAGAGAAAAGAAAAGAAAAATAATAGCAAAAGTTATTTTGATGAGATTTCTTTTGTGTTGTTTGCCTGATGATGTTGATCATCTTTTCGCTACTGTTTACTGACGTGTGATCGCCACCACCATCATCGCCAAACATTATGATTATTATGGACAAACAAATACACAAAAGTTTTCCACTGGTGCATGTGCGCTGATTGTGAAAACCCTGAAAACAACAACAAGGAAAGAAAAAAAACTATTAAGGAAAATCGACAACACTCAACAAACCACAAGAACAATACACGACAACGATAAAAAATCATTGTCGGGAGTTTCTCGCGATGATTTTTTTATTCCTTCTGCCACACCTTTTCATCATCACGGCAAAGAGATATAAAAAGCCTACAAGCTGTAGAGGAGACGGGGAAAGTGGTAAAAATGAAATAATAATCAGCCAATAATAATAAGTTAAGCAAATAAATAAACAAGATTTTTGCATTATCTGTACTACTGCTACTGCATTGCCTATAAAAATAGCTTTAAGTCTTTTTAGAAAAAAATATCTAAAGCCTCTTCATAATCACTGCGACCTCATTCTGTCAAGTTAAGAGAAAAAATATTATATTATAGGTATAAATTGTTAGGCAAGTTATTCTATATTTATAAAGTCTCGACGTTTCTCTTTCCGTAATGATGCTTCTGATAAAAAGTTAAAATAGACCCGATAGGCATGTTTGCCATTAAAATTAATGGAAAGTCTCGACAAACTTTTTTCCACAGTTTTGCTCCGCCTTTCCCTAGAGAAAATGAGAGAGAAAGGGGTATGAGTAGTAAATTCTAAAGCTACTAAACTAAACTACCACTTGTGCAAATGAAAGCATGAATGAATTATATGTCTATTTACTTTTCCTTTTATTGGAGCAGTTGTACTGTGTTTAGGCGAGGCGAGAGGGTGTTTGTTTGTTCCAAAGGATTACTAAAAGCTGTTTTCAAAATTTTCATGGGCATTCATAAAAAAGGGTAAAAGCTGAACTAAATAAACATATAATATAAAATACAGCATGTATATAGCATGTATAATAAATCAGTTTACATAATATTTATATTCTATATAAACAAACGCCACAACATGCACTGTAATTACAAGAGCAGTTTCGAATGAGTCGAGTGTTGACATTTCTAGTTTATCTTGTTGTTATTATTATCCTTTTAATTACTTTTACCACTACTACTACTACTAGCGAACACGCAAAGAAGTTGGCTAAAAAACAAGAAAGGTTTTGTAGTTGTATATAATATGGACTTCTTGTTACTACTTTTATGATGCGCCAACTTTTACTGAGAATCTATGAAGCTGCATTAGTAATGGAATGAGAATGGAAGAATGGAGAAGGATGAGAAAAGGGGGGAAAGTGGTACACTTTGACTAAAAGAAGCAAAAGTGGTTGTTATATCCAAAACCGAGTCGTCTTTGCATAAACTTTAATCCCTTTTTTATCATCTCCATTTGCATACTCTTTGATGCTACTCTACACACTGAACTTATTATATAATAGCATCCTCCATGAGAAAAAAGCTTTTTATCATCGTCATCATCATCAGCAGCAGCAACACTACTAATATACATTATGGTGTTACTACGCATCATGTCAAGTTATTTCTGCCTGCTTGCATGCATTTCAGGGAGAAAGTGTTTACATAATAACAAGTAGGAGGATTAGAAAGGCTCGTGGAGAAAAATATGGTTTTCTCAAGAAAATAGCATTAGATGGAGAAAGTGAAAGCCGTCTAGTGACTACTTTTCACATCCTCTTCTTCTCATGAAAAAATAGGTACACAAATCGGGATAGTAAAATTTACTTGAAAAAACATCTTTTCCATGATATACGGATAAGCATGCTTTCACAGCCACATCCTGCCAACCTGTATTAAAGGATGACTTTAAGGGAAAAGTAAAAGGGAACTTGTCGTTTTTTGTATAAAACAACCTTTTATTAATCCGTTCTGTCTGAGGTTGAAAATAAAATTGAGTGTGATAGGTTTACGAGAGCGTATGTTGTTGGTGTGCCAGATAATATTTAGCGGCTTAAAGTGTGCGTATTATTTTGTGTAAGGCTTACGTGAAGGACAGCGTATCATTAATAATAACTCAAGTTATCAGACACACGCGACTAATAAAACATGCTATTAATGTTTGTGGATTTGTAAGTGTTAGGTACTATATCGCGCTATATAAAATATTATAATATGATGGATTACAGGACTGTTTCTTGACGCCATGTCGCCGTCCGCTGCTGCGTCTTATTAAAAATGTCTTAAACGATATTTATGAAAAGGCTAATGTATAGTGTCAGTTTAATTACTTCTTGTTAAAAATGTTGCAAAATAATTCGTGTGTCTTTTTGCATGGCTCTTGAAAATAATAATAATAATATCTAATGCTAATATTGGCTTTACAAACGTTAATCTACATTTTATTAAGGCTGATTGATATAGCAGTTGAGTCAGGGAGGGTGAGTAGTGTGTAGTCAGCTATATGTACAATGAGAAACTTTCTAGACCACTTTAGTTTGTAAAGTAAATTGTTATTCCTAGTTGGAAGACTGAAAGATGATTTGATAACGCAAGAGGTTTTTTAAGTTGTGTCAATGCCCACTTTTCTGTTTTCGTTTTTAAGCTTGCCAAAGACAGGGAAAAGGGACAACGAAGGAATACTAACAGAACTGTAAGGAGATCAATATTAAATTAATTACTTGAATTGTTTCGTTGTTGACTGACGTTTGAATCTTCCAATTGGAAAGGAAATAAGTGCTCCTAACATGTTTACTGAACGTAGTATATAAAACAAGCAATTACGGAAATGGACTGTTTGTTCAAGGGGGAAAGTTTGCTGGTTGTGTTGATTGTAGGAGAAGAATAAAAACTCATTGACTGTAAATTGGAAAGATTGTAAATCCTCGTTGCTTTTAAGTTCTTCCAAACTAACTGACTAACTATAGCATAGTTCTATGTATTTACGTAAATAGTAAAAAAAAAGTAACAAGATGACGCTTGTTGAGGACGAGAGGGTGATAGGTAGATAAAGAAAAAGTAGGTGTGTATGTTTTCGAATCTAAGGAAAATCGTGTTCTTGTTTCGCAAAAAGTGCATTCTTCAATAATAACAGTAAGAATCGTAAAATCGAATAAAATTACGAAAAATAGGTTACCGAAAAATGTTCAGAGAGAAAAATAAGTGCTTTTGTCGCTGTGCTGCTGAAACAAGAAACTTTTTACTGACACAAATATATCAACTAGTTTTCACTATTATGAAACCTTTAAAACTACAGGTAAATAGGTAGTTTGGTAATTGCTTCATTTCGCATAAAATAAGACGATGACGATGAAGGGATCAAGAAGATGGAGTGCTCTATAGATTATATGTAGTCAAAATGATTTTAAAAATCACCATCATATAATATATAGCTTTTCTAGCTGTTCAACTTACGCTGTACTTTGTCAAAATTCTTGCGTGTCTTCTTGCAAAGTAGCAGTAACTAAATTGTAACACTGCATTACTGCATATTATAACAGTGCATTTAGTGCATTAATACATATAAAATTAATAACAAGGAGAATTGGTGTGAAGCGTTCCAGTCTGTGTCTTATAAACATTTAGGAAGATTTTTTTCTTAGCAGAAACGAAGTATCTCTGGCTAAAACTAAAGTTCAGTAAACAATAAAACAAATACTGTTTTTAAAACTGCGCATATCCTTTCCTAGACATGTTTGCGTAATGAAATGTTTGATGTTGTTGAATGAATGTGGTCATAATGCTTTTATATGCGAACAAGTTTGAATGAATGTAAATAGGTGGCTATCGTTATCACCGGAAAATCGATACTTGTAGTACTTGCTACTGGAGTGATTGTCTTGTGGCCAGGGAGCTCGACACAAAAGATAGTAATAATTATCAGATCAGGGTACATCATGTGACGAAAGCTGAAAAGGAAAGAATTCTATACGCTATTATTTGCTTCACTTACCTGCAGCTGGAGAATTATGGCATGATTGAATGTAGTATATATGTGTATTGTTCATAATATTATTGAACTCTTTTTATAACATATATTATTTAGCAGTTTAGAAAATCAAGCTAAATAATGAGACACAGTTTCTGATAATATCTTAAGATGTTTTCTCCGTTTTTCTGTCTGTCTATATCTTCATGATCAAACAGACGACAGAGCCGTACCACTGCATTTCTTCTTCTATACATTCAATATATAAACTCTTTCTGCATTTTAATGGTTATATACATTAATGACATTCTATAAGTATAAATATTTCACTCTGTAACGTAATTAATTGGCGGTGTGTGCAAGTGGCATTTCATGTACGTTAGAATAAAAGCTATTATACGTATTTGGAATATAAGAGTCTTGATAATTTGTGAAGCTAAGTGAATGAGAATGCTCAAAACGAAATAAGCAATGTAAAAAATCGTTCTGCCATCACCCAACCTGTGTAATCTACAGTAAGAACCTATATGTGTTATTTTACTAGAGTTGTACTGGGAGAATGCATTATATTATAACTAAAAATGTTTGCAATAAAAATGTGATTCGTCTTCACTTGACAAAACAGCAGAAGCTTTACACAAGTATCAGCATTACTAAATACCACGCATAAGCAAATAATATTAAAAATACCACACAATATATACTACTACTAAACAATATTAAATAGACTCAGGTAGTAAAGCAAACTTAAAGCAGGAAAACATTTTAACGTGTATTTTATAGAAATGCAAATAAGAGTAAACACGCGCACGCATATAACTATCGCTTTTTATATATACTATCAAGTTTGATCAAGTTTTTTCTCCTATTCTCTTCTTGAGTAAAAACCTACAAAGCTTTTTCCCTCCTGTCCCGCAAAAAGAAAGGAAACTCGTCAAATGATTACATGGTGGTGAATGTATGTATGTGCATAGATTATATAGACCATATATATCACTACTATTCTATAAATCTTATAATCATAAAGTTTTGATATCTATGACAAGCCATTTCTGTAGTAAGTTTACTAGCTAAACAGGCAGAGAGTAAGAAAATCTTTAGATTTCTCAGATTTCATCAACAATGAGCTTAGCATTTTAGACTTGACAATGATTATTAGCGTGTATAACAACAATATATATTATACGTTTAGTGGAAAACATGGAATGCAAACATTGCCTATATAGTGGTTCGTTATGATGTACTACTGCTTTACAAATTAATTAAATTATGTAGTTGAGCATCTCTGAGTGGGAAAGATTGCCTGGTGCTGTGCTACAAATTTGATTCTTATGCTGCCTTCTTAACTGTTAACAACTTTGTGGTATTTTTCAAAACGTGTGAGTGCGCATTAATACGTGTGGCCTGTGGTTTTTAAAAAAGGGCATAACATACCCCACAACAAGAAACAATTTGTGGTTATGTAAAAATAAGTAGGTACGATATCATTACTAAAACTAACAAATTTCTCCAATTTTCCTGGCTTTCTCTTTGCAGCTTTCCCTTTGCAAAAGATAACGACGTTGCTTGGGCCTTTCTCCTATTTGAGAGAAAAAGAGATCGGTGGTTGAGCAGTAGTTTGATGTTGAGCACCATCTTACCATTGAACAGCTCCTTTCTCACCCAGCACCATTATCATTACCAATGCGAAAGCAGCAGAAGTGGCTCTCGTTTTCCAGAAGAGAAGAGTAGGAAAATAGGCTTTTGTGAGTGAAGTGGTCCTGTTCTCTACTAGTTCAAAGCAGAGAGGAAGTGCAGAGATTCATCTTGACTAATTACACTTTTCTCTATCAATTCCATGTAAAAGGCATGTAAACTACTGTATGCTCCCGTGTTTAAGAGGTTGAATGTGTGGATTCCAGATTATTAATGACTTCTAGGCGAAGCTTAAACAGCATCATCAGTATGTTGAGAGAATATGTGTAATGTATATAATGATCTGCCTGACATGCATAATATACCAAAATAATAGCCAACTTATTGCTACCACATGATATATAAATAATTATGCGAATTAATTAAATCGTTAGTATGGCTAAATCCACTACACCATCAACGTTACCACACACTTGAAATACATACTATCACGGTTGCTTCTTCGTCCATTACAATTTTGCTCGTGGATAGCTTATTGTTATACAACTGCTAATGCTATAATATCATATAACTTTCATTACATGCAAATACGTGAGAATATGCTCTTACTCGTTTTAAGACTAAAACATTTGATTAATTAAGGTAGTATGTGTGGGCTATAATACGTAGTAGAGAAAAGGGCTTGTCGAATTTGAAATAACATATATTATGAAAAACGTACGAATGTGTGTGGAAAGGAAATAATTTCAATGCTGCTTGTTCCGAAAATTTTCAAACTTCATATAGATATTATGCCATAAGAAAAGTTTAAATGGAGCATGTGGAAATACTTTCTCGTTAAATCAATTTCCTATCACAACTTCTATACCAACTATTCCCATACTGCTGCACGCCCACACAGTCTACTACATTTTATTTAGCACAAGAGACAAGAGTGAAAGTGTAGGGGTGCGTGCAAGAAATCCATTGAAGGAGTACCTGTACCTATTTGCTTGTTGTACCCATTGTTGTCACTGCTAAGTCGTTTTTGTACATAAACTACAATATACATATGATAGTCGCTCATAGGTTTTCTCATCAATTCTTATGAAGAGATGATAGAGGTAATAAACTAGGAATCTTTAGAATTTTAGAATTAAAGACAATTTTAAGCTGAGACGAGGACAGGTGACATGATAATATTGTTGATTCCATTGTAAATCGCTGAGACTCGATATACAAGACTTTCTCTAGAACTCGCTTACAAACTCTTCTTTACTACTAATACAACCGTACATTCTTCTAGACATTAAAATTGTAAATACCTTACTAAGTTGATAGTAGCCTACTGTATAATATTAGTTGTATGTTGATATTAGGTATAATAGTAGAAACAGGATTTCTTGAATAATTCAATTCGCCGTGCTGTATTGCATATACATGTAAATGTTACTAAAAGCAAAGCATGGTTTGGGGTGGATGATGATGAGTCGAGTGTCTACCTTTTAATCAGTCATTATTTTTTAGGAAACCGAAAGGAATAACTGACATCCTTAACTGGTTGCCAGATAAGATAATATAATTAATCCATACATAAATGGTTTACAGAATATTCTCCCACGTCTATGTAAATATCTATCAAATAATATGTCTACCCCTTCCTGTACAAGATGACATTTAACACAATAATATGCTCTACTCTATCCTTTTACTTGTAAATATATTGTGAAAGTTATAACTTTTCTACAAGTAAAAAGTTTCTTTTTTGCTGGTCTGATTCAGGACTCGTTATTTTTTCATTAATTGCCGCACTAGGTTTTCTTTTTAATATTGAGTTAAAGTATAAACTGGAGTATACCTTTCATTTTTGTATCATATCGTTTTCATTAATTTTCGTTTTTAATGGGTTTATTATAAGCTATTGTAGATCAAAGTTATGCTGCTTTATTTTATCATTTTCATACATACGTATTTTATCACATTTAGTTAAATTTTTATGTAACCATTATACGTTTTAGCATTTTATCAACTGTTCTCTTTATGCGATAATGTATCATCTTACTGACTTTAACCATTTGACTGCTCTACTTTTTACATATAAATAGACAAAACATAGTCGTATATTTGTACCCTATTGATGTGAAATCTTGCTCCTGGCGCAACAATAAAATATCATTGTGTTTTACTAAAATAATCCTTTAAATAAAATGTTTAACTAATGTTCTGCGGTAGTAGGGGTGTTGCTAAACATACAGTTTTTCGTAGTAGGTGAGCAGATATATCACAGATATATTTATGGCAAAAAAATCATTGTTTATTTAAAATGATGATATTAAAACGGTGGAAAAAACAATAAGCAGAAAGGGAGAAAGCTCGCGTTCCAAACTAACCAAGTGCTTCTTTATCTTTGCTACTATATATAACATATACATATTAAACAATTGTACAGAATATACTTCGACATGTAAGATGTAATAAGTAAAGTAATTTATCAAAGTCAGCTGCAATAGAGAGTACCAAGAAGGCTTTTTACTGTTGGTGTTTTAATAATAAAAACGTTGGATCGGTGTTTACATAATATATAGGTTTGCAGCTTTAGTGAAAGTAATTCCAATTTACCCCGTAAAAGTATAGGCCGTATACATGGCAAGTGACTGTACGATCAATTCGTTGCTGTTAGGTTTATAGTATAGCTTAATGGGTCGTTCGTTATTTATCGCTACTATTTACCATTACTATTTATTGTAATAAAATGTTCAAATTTTCAAAAAACCATAAAAATATGTAATTACGCTACAAGAAAATGCAAAAAAAATCGGAGAATTCAAACTGCTGGTCAATATACATGAGAGTGCTATTTCAAATGCCTGGTACTAAAAGTAAATCTTGAATTGTGAGATGAAATGTCGTCAATATTGCAAATAGCTATGAATCATTGTGACAATTACACGCATGCACGCATCTATCATATTCATTGTGAATATCGGCTTTAAAGCAGGTAGGTATATTTTGTTTTAGGCCAGCATAGTATTATCATCACTGCAGACTGCAGTAATACTTGGTGGGCACACTAAACATTATTGCAGGTAGTACTATTTTGCGCATTTTTCATAGCATTCTCATAATCATTTATGGCATAAAATGCATACTTCATATTTTAGAAAGCGTTGCTTGTAAAACTGCTGTGAAGACGCTATATATGTGTATTCGTCAAGTACCTCATGTTGAGACAGAACAGAGTTTATCGGGATATTGGTTTAAAAGAAACGTCGGGACAGAGAAAGTGAGAACAAAAGGTTGGGAAATCAGAGGTAAAAACATTGCCGTTCTATACTGTTGCAATAGACTAGACTATGTGACAATTTAATTGATGCAAAGTAACTGAAAATATGTATTATGGAAATATGGAAAAAACAAGGCAAAGCAAATAAAGTTACAGTGCTTATTTATGTGCTACTACCATTATTAAAATTACGGTTATTATATTAAATTGTATAGCTTCTATAAATATTTTCTGCTCTGCCTAAATACAATATTGATAGCTGTATTTTATTAATGTGGTTTAAGATTTAGAAAAGGTAAACATTGCCGCTACTGTGCTATATAAATTATTATTGTAAACATAAATAAAAACATTTTTGGATTAATCTTATTTGTATACACACTATTCAAAAGAGGACACTCAAAAATGTAATGTAAAGGGCAAGTGTTTGAAACATTGTAAATGTACACTAAAATAATTATAGTTTATTATTAATTTCAACAGATATTGCTGAAATATGCTGTTCTTCATAGAGCTACACACACCAAAAAAGATTAGAGTACGTATTGGCCGAAGTTAATTGATTTCAGGTTGTTTTTTTCATAAAAGGAGACAACTAGGTAATCATTTAATGCAGTTTCATGCAGTTGGTAATCCGGAAACATTTTATTTCTAGCAATAAATGTGCCTGCATAGTATGTAGAATATATAGGTATGTATGATACGTTTTCTATTATTACAGTGCCAGCACCGCTATCTTTTATGAAAGATGAAGCCTTGTAATGCAAATTGTACGTAATACAGATTTGTTGCAAAAACTATAAAAGCACTGTAGTATATGTTTACATGACTGTTAATAATTGTGCGCATTTTAATTAAACCATTTCGTCTGTAAAACTATTACTTCTAGCACATTAAGTTAATTGTTCTTATTAAGTACTTATGTAATTGTTATGCCTCTGGTTTCGTTACAATGTATTACCAAACTAATTTAAGAGTTATATTTAGTTTTACGGTTAATGTTACCAACATATACATACACTTTTGAAAAAGGGCTAAAGAAAACGACTAAAAATTGAAATAAATTTAAACGAAAAATATTATGCTGCTGAAGATTTTCTCTTTGAAACTTTTCAGTTCTTTTTGTTAAGCAATTTACATAATTAATTATTAGTTGTATATCTTAATTATTGCTATTACTATCAAATATTCCTTTTAACTTTCAACGATGCTACTTCTAATAAATAAAAAATGATGACGATGATGATTATTGTGGAAAATTAATATGTTACATTATTACAATATTGATAATAAAAATAATGATGATGATGACTATTATGAATTTATGAGAATATTATTGTAATTATTGCAATTATTATATTGATGATTGATGTACTAAAAATGGATGATGATAATGTTGACGAAGATGTTGATGATATAAAAATGAGAGTTGGGAGTCATGAAGAGAAATAAAAATAAAAATTTCAAAAATAAAAGGCCGTCTTTTATCGTGCTTCCTTTGTCTCTGTTGCACACTTGGTTTCACCACTTAATGTGTCAAAAAAGGCAGCATTTTTGTACAACCTCTCTGGTTTTCTCTTTTTCTCTTTTTATTTATTTTTTCAATAACAAGGAATACATTTTCTCTTTCCGAGAAAGAAACACAACTTTGCATCACAATAACAATCATTTCAGCGGAGAACATGTCACTTTTTACCTTTTTTATCCTAAAAGTCAACATACTTTAAAACTCGTACAAATTGCATTGCATTTTATTGCATTGAAAAAGTGATTTCTCATAAGTTTTTCTTTTCGCAACTTTGGAAAGACATTTTCCATTTCCATTCCATATGTAACCAAACGCTCCAATAGTCTGTTTACTTTACCTCATTCTTTTTATTCATTTATATATTCCCTATATAGCTTCTTAGATCTTTACTCACAACAACAAACTTTTAGCGGATCAAGCCAATTTTCTCCTTGAGAGGAGGAACAACTTTGAAAGAAAGAGAAAAGTCAGTGGGAGAAAAAAAAAGTTGAAAGAGAAAATAAGGTAAGATAAATGCTTGAAATTGGAGTAGAACACAGTGAAAAAAAATCTAGTACGCGAACCGGAGAAGGGAGAAAAAAAACAAAATGACAAATAGCTAAAGGGGACTGGAAAATAAGATCTGAGAAAAAAATGCTTGAAAAGTTTTGAATCCGTTCCAGAGTGATCATGTCGTGATGACGCCATCATTCTACTGCTCAGAGAGAAAATGGGAGCGATTCTCTTTTGACATTGTTTGCAACGAGTCTCTTTTCTTCCTCTTTTTGTCTCTACTTTGTCTTCCCGAGAAATTGAAAGGAAAGCAATAAGAGAAGATGAGGAGCAAATAATAAGAAGACTACTTATAGGCTCCTCTTTCAGCTACTTTCTCTGGTTCCTTCCCCTTCTTGTGTGGTGACTGGCGTGAGTGATGTGATCACTATACACAACTGCTCTTCTTCTGCTTTCACTTGAATGTGGTACGACAAGGACACAAAAACACTGGGAAAATCGTCGTGCTTCTTTGTCTTGTTCGTCAGTCTCTCTTGCTTGCCCCTTCATCCATACATCCATTATGTACATGTTTTTCTTCATCTTCTTAACAACTCAGCAGCTTTTCCTTACAGTCAACATTTATTCCCCAGTTTTATTATTATTTCACCATTCTCTTGACTTGTTTCTCTTTCTTTCCAGACAAGACGGGAGCCTGTCACCGAAATAATCTTTTCGTTTCAGCAGCAGGGCACATATAGGCACATCAGCAGACAAACAGCAAATAAAATGCCTTTGTGTACCAACAGATCACCACTACCAAAACCAAAGATAATATCTTTCTTCTTCGGACATTGGACCCGGATCGGGACAATTCACGCGATACGCTCCTCACATAATATTACAGTACAATTTTTTTGGAGAAAAAAGCTTCGGAATGGGTTATGGGAATAGCGTAGGACAAGATACCAAATTACATTTTCATACATCATTTTCTTTACCCGTCATATAATCTTTTTCCCTTCCTTCCTCCACTCCCAAAATCACCCCTTTGAATACCAGCAGCAAGGCATACAACTCAAAGACGACAAGACATTCTCTGCTTTCTTGATAGTTAGAAAAATGCTAATAAATGACAGTGTACACATTTACTATTGCACAACACCCGCATGATCATTGTTAACCGGAGAAAGCCCATCATCATTCTCTTCCAGCCTTCTCTTCTTATCTCTTGCCTTGTTGGACTTTTCTTTTCAGGGGAAATTCCACTTTTCCCCTTTCATTGATGCAGCTGCTGGAGCGTAATAAGACGCTCCTCTTCTCAAGAGAGACCAGGCAGAGTAAATAATTTTTTTTCTTTCTTAGATATTTGGCCTGTTACCATATCGTGGTTGAAATGTAAATACCTGTCTCTTCCGTCGTGGTTGTTGTCCTCTCTTTTCCGACATATATGGGCATACTAATCTGTAATGGCGGTGTAACATACGACAAAACCCAGCAGCAGGTCGATACGACACTACTACCAAACCACCACCACCTCCATCCTCCTCCTTCAAAAAAGCAGCAGTGTAATATGTAATGGTGCACTGCAGCAGAGACTTTTCTTGGCAGTAGAGTGGAGTGTCGTGATCACGACGATGATGATGACGACGACGACAACGACGATGATGATGGTGAAAAGAGTCCTTGTATAATAATATATAGCTAATATATTCCGCTAACAACACAGCACAGCATAATAAAACGGTCCTGCAAACAACCTACCAACCTATCTAACCAAACTGCCTAAAAATAATAATAAAACACGACTTTAGGAAGAGAGATATTTGTTAATCTATGTAAATGCCAACTGTATACATGGTTTGGACACTAGAGTAGTGGAACTAAACAACAGTATAGGTACTTATATTTATATTGTATGCATGATAATGAGAGGAATTGATAATGTGATAAGGGTGGGCAGACAAAAGGTAGGCATTCTTCATAAGATTCAGTTATTCTAACTGGATAGGATTTGCCCGGTGTCAGGCAGTTTGATAAAGACCGGGATTTGGTTCAGTTTTGCCCGGTAATTATGTAGCCAGCGTTCCCCTTTCGTGCTGCTTCGCTCCAGCTCATCCTTCCAAATTCCTCGTGGCAAGTAAATGTCTCTCTCAGTGGAATTGGGTCGGAGAATGGGCGCAACGATTATGTCGTCCCCGATGGCAAACTCGTCAGAAACACGAAGGCAGTTAGGGTCCAGCGGATCGATTGTCCAGAGGGGACGAATAATTGGCATCCCAGTAGTGAGCGCTTCATCCATTGCCTTTTTAATGTAGGACGAAATCTTTTGCTTGCGATCCTGTTCCAGGTTTTGGGCAATTTGAACCACCTCCTCATCGTAGTCGTTGGGAAGGAAAGAATACTGGACAACAGGGAGAAAGTGTGCAAGCTGTAACCACCGAATGTACAGCTCGCGGGAGGGAAGCTGCAGAGAGGCTGATGATGTCGCTTTGGATTGTGATGATGGCGGTGATAATAACGTGGTGGATATGTTGGAAACGTCTTCGTCCAAAGTGACATTTAAGCTGACTGTCTCATTGTCCATGGTAGAGATTAGGGACGCGGCTGTAATGGCCTGGGAGATGACCATGTTCTCATTACTGGAAGTTTTGGTATACACTTTGTCATTTGTAAAGTAGTCGCCACCAATAGAGCCCGGAATTAAAAAGGGGAATCCTGCCAGTCCTAAAGATAAAATGTTTGGAATAACCGTTTGAAGTCCTTCCCAGCTGCTCTCAATCGGACTCAGGGCTACAAATGTGGGCGGTTTGGGTAGCTTAACTGCGGTAGACACACCTATTGTACTTAGCTGGGGTACGGATCTTAAAGTTTGCAGAAACAAGTCTTTGGCATGATCCGCACTGGGAAGAGGTTTGGAAAACTCATAGTACTGGGGCAAATCGAAACAAGTGCCCATATCGGCATACACAGCCTCTATGCCGTACTTGGTGGCCATGTCTTTCACCTTGTCGTGCAACCATTGCCTCGCTACTTCCTGGGTGACATCTAAAACCGCCACGGAATTCCACTGCTTGTACTCTGTCAATGCAGGTACTCCTTTGGATGGTACTCCATTCCGTTTGCCAATACCTCTTGCCCTCTCCACTAGCCAAAGATCTTTCTCCAGCCCCTCCACGTAGTTTTCACTCTGCGTGCTGAAAAACGGCTGCACTGTCAGTGCCAATTTAAAGCCTCTCCTTTTTGTGATATTAAAGGTCTCTGCCAAATTTGAGAATCTTGTCGGATCACCCTCCAAATCCCCTATTTTCCTTTGCCATGTTTCATCCAACAAAATAAATCCTTCTGAAGGTAAAATGGCCGCAATTTTATTGGTGTGATTGAGCAAGGCCACGTCACTCTGATTACCCATGTCCAGTATTTCCGGTCTCAGCCTCCAAATTGGCTTGCTTGCCATAAAGTAGCTCAACTGCATATCCTCGTGACGCAAGCGTTCCCAAATGTCTTTATCCGCCAATCGCTTACTAATCTCCAGTACATTTTCTGCCGTACAGATAGTATAGTTCAAAAACGGTAGTTTACCATCTGCCGGAAATCCAAATCCATCGTGGGCCGCTCCAAAGCAAATTTGCCCCTGCTCCGGGTGATTGATGCTAACGTGCAGAGGACTTTCGTCCGTAATTTGCAATGCAGCTCCCTCAGAATTGACAAAGTAGCGTCGTAAACTTCGTCCCCATTGAAATCCATCCCCCTTTTCCCTCCCGTCAATCTTGTTCCCAGTGAGAAAAGGACCATAAGGCACGGTTGTTTTATTCAACGGCCAAGGATCCTTTTCCATTTCACCCCCTCCATAAAAGAAGCCCCCATGTCCGTATCCTGGCCCCATGTCGTAGCAATCTTTTAGCGAAAAATCTCTGCTTAACCCTTCCCAGTAGATTCCATAGCATAAAATGTTACCACCGCTTCCACCCCCATCCCCTCTTGCAAACCCCATGGATCCTCCGATTCCCGGGACCAGCCCTTTTGGCGGAGGAGCCTTTGTCTTCAAATACAGTCTTCCTTTGCCCATCCACTCTAGACATGTTTCATTCTCCCTCTGCTGCTCCATCAAACATGGCCATGGCTTATCCCTGGCATTTAAATTGACCCCAAGTATTCCACTAAGCACTTTTCTATCTTGTACATTAGTCACCCTTATTCTCCTGTCCTTACTGGAAAAGCGAATACGATCAAAATAGGATTTCTATAACGGAAACAAAAAATTCAGAGAAAAAAACGATAAAAATTATACCGGGGTCTATAAAAGTCAGTTAAATAGTCTTGCTGAGTGCTGCTACTTTTTAGTTTAGCAAAAAAAAGTCAAAGCCAGGCAAAAGCAAGGAGAGATGTAGAGAGAAAAACGGAAGAGAAATTTGGGTCAAATTGCTCACATTTCTTGGGCTTGTCAAGTGACAAATATCTAATCTCAACTGAAAAGCGAGGGGAAAGCAGCCCATTCACTGCCACGACACTCACAACCCGCAATTTCTTTTCCACTTTCTTCCAATTTTCTCGCACCAACTCCTTCTTTCTCTTTCTCTTCTTATCTCCGAAGCAGCAGCTATAAAGCTATTTGGAAAGTAGTGGTAGCGGCTAGTGGCGGTGTGCCGGTTTTATTGCAAAAAAAGGAAAGAAGGTGTAATTTGGAATTCAAGTGGAAATCGATTGGATACTACTACTAATATCACGATACTTTTGGTGTACTGGGTTGCTCCTGCTGAAGAGATGCATGCCACACTCGTAAAATATTATCGCTTGTGTTCCCTTTCCAAAAAAGTGAAAGAAAAAAGGAATATCTCTTATTCCTTTTAATATACCTAGCGATAAGACAAACCGAAAAATTTTCTCTTTTTTTCCCACAAGCTCACACCTTGAAGAGGTCTTGCCATCACCGACACTAGTAAAATCATCATCACCCCCACCACCACCGTTACATCAGCGTGAAATGAGGAAGAAAAAAAGTTTTTTAAAAGATATTTTTTCCCTGATAGTTTTGTCGGGTTGTGCAGTTGACATTTATATTGAAGCATAACTCTTTTGACTCCTTGGCCCGGCCTGACTTGCTCCGTAGCTTTTAATGGGAAAGGAGCATGCAAGGCAGGCACACACGTAGAATAAAAAGCTGGGAAAATGCATGATAGACCGGAAGGCAGAGAAAGGTTGGCTCGTATGGAGAGCTCTGCTGTTGAAAAAAGGGAACTATTTTAGCAAGTTTGTGCAAAAAGTAGTACCTGAAGTTCCTTCTCTTTGTGTATAATGTAGATGGAGCCGACGAGAAGGATGATGGTGAGAAAGAGAATGGCGACGAAAACCTGGAGCTTGTACTCTTTCGGTTTTTTATTGCGAAACATTCCGGGTATAGGCACCTGGCCCAGTTTCTCTCGGAGTAGACTAGAAATAGAGGCGGCACTTGGGGTGGGCGAAGCGACTTGTCCCTTCTCCTCGTCTGCGTTAAGCCCATTGATATTGTTGTTATAGTTAGAGTTGTGGATGCGAATGGGGGCAATGCTCCCTTTTCGCCGAGCGGAGAGCGGTTTGAGCTGGGCAGCAAAGTCGTCATCTTCATCTTCATCAGTTTGACTGTTTGCTTTGCTAGGAACTCGAACACCGACGCGCTTGCCACTAGAACGGTTCTTTGTGGGAGAGGGATTGAGCGAGACACCCTTTCCGGGAGAAAATTCAGGTTCGCTTAACTCACTTCCGGGATCATCCTGGGATTCTTCATCTTCTTCTTCAGAGAATCCCGTTTTAGTGGATCCAGAAGGACCGGGATTTCTACCAGGTATATTATTTTGGTAACCCACTCGACGACGAGCAGGAACGACGGCTACGTTACCGTCAATGTTGGACCGGGAAACTTTAGGGCTGGCATCGGCCATGCCGCCAGCTTCCACAAGGTCATCAAAGGAGGAATTTAATTGGGGTGCATTTTGCTGAAAAAATCAACAAGCATACCAAGTCAAGAACCGTAACCTCTCAAAATTTACCATTTTCCTTACTTACAATCCTATCTTGTCTAAAAATAGAGGGTAGTCTAGGACGAGGGCTACTCGGGGGACGTGGGCCATTTCTCATGTCTTCAAGAGGATCGTGATTTGAGAAACCCACTGTCTTCATGACTTTTAACCTTTAAATTTTATCTCTGCTTTGTGCAAACATAATTTTTATATTTCTTTATAATTCAGCTTAAACTTTTGTCGCAATGAAAAATATGTTTCGTACGCACTTTGAAATGCACAGAGGAACGAGAACGCGTCTCTAATGAGCCATGTGATGGTCATATGCTACTTTTAAATGGCAAATGAAGGGAATACGTTATAGAATATAATGAGTTTTGCTTCTTATTGTATGCGGAATTTGCCAATGAATGAATAAAATCTCTGATCCATGCAAGGCTTCATGCAATTGCTCGCTCCCAGCCTGTCTGTTTTGTACACATGCCATAAATTTTAAGTATAATTTTTCCCATTTTTTATCATAATCTTGTCGAAAAGCATAAGTAGGTACTGAACACACAAAATAATATTCTCATTGCTTGTACGCAATAACCTTGGCTGAGGATGCTGTTGTTGTTGATGCTGTGGTTGCTGTTGCCGAAGAAGATGACGAAGTGGAAGATGAAGATGAAGGAGCTTTGTGGACATTTGCTGCTCCCTGGCTTACCAATCGTTGATTTTTTTGTGCTATCATAATGTAAAATTGCCACTATAACATTTGGTCTAATGTTATATATTCTCACTCACACACCAATAATCCAGTTTTTCAAGTCACTGTACATTTGTACGTCACCTGCCTGTCATCCTTTTTCTTATCTTTGTCTTGCGTACACATGTATATTTATAAAGTTTACTTAATTCAATTCAGATCAATCAAATAGTATATCTGTATCTTTAGGAAATGTGAAAATCTTCTAGAAATGCAAACCGCAATGCTCATTAACTCAAACGTAATCTGAACATGTTAGGAACAATAGAAAAATGTGACTTCGGGCGGAGTTGCAAACAAATTATGACTAATTTATAGTCACTTTACATCAAACTTGATATGACTATATGACTAGCAACTGAGAGCAGAAGCATTTTTAAGCTTAAACTGACTGCTCAATCTTAGTTCTCAATTCTAGTTCAATGAAACACAAAGGAGTGTGGAGTGTCAAATCCCATTTTCATTCCGTATTGTTCTCTTGTCCGTGCTACATAGTACAGGGCATATATTTTTCCTTGCACGTTTAAAATAAGTAAACAAGTTATTGTGCTACAACTTAACTTATCATCATCAGCATAGTGTGTTAATATGCCTATTTGCTTAAAACCAATCGTTTTACCAATCTGAGCATTAAGCTCATTTAGAGAGCCATAATACCATGAACCATATTATAGGTATGCTGAAACAGTGAACTGTTACTTATTGCTCTCCTTTTGCCTGTCTCTCCAAAAAAACAACTTGACTTATCCTTTGCATTTAGCTGCTGGACAAAATACTTTGATGATTAGATAATGAATAAGAGTGCTAACCATGGCCATCACAGCATATCGTTCGTAAACTATAAACATGTTTATATAAAATATTATCATCAACTGAGTGTGATGACTGTGATAGCACGATAGCCCACATTACTCATATACGCACAGAGTAAAAAAGGATAGTGTAATGTAACCGTTAAGTCAACTTGTTTGCTGGTTTTGATGACATTTTTTGCTCCCAAAAGCACCACAGTACACGAATACCAATATAAGGAGAACATTGAAACTAATTTCATCACTCATTGCCTGTCCTTGGCTATCTATTCTTGTACCCAAGTAATTAATTACATCCATCAATGTTTGCACTTCTCAATAACAAGAGTTAACCAGGACTCATGCATAAAAAATGAAAAAAATGCTAAAATACTAGATGATTGGTAGAAGTTAAGCTAACTTATACTTGCTCACATATTACATATATCTCCTGAATTGTTAATTACAAGCTGGTTTTATTTTTGTCGCATGCTTGCCATAAAACTGAAGGAGATTATTATGCAGTGTCATGATTTTATTGTGAGCATCATTGCACTTACTATAGTAAAATTTTTCCTAAAAACAGCCAACCAAGATGCGCAAGAGATAGGCTGAGGTTCATTTTAGCGTTTATATATAAATACATGGCAGAATAGACGGCATAAATAATCATAAATAATTTGTAAAAGTGCTAATAAAACTGGTGATGTAAAGTTTGCCAAAGGGGGTAATGTAACATGACTTTCAGAACCGAGAAAAAACGTACTAAAACAGCAACTATGACCATTGAGTAACAAACAGTACCATTGACTTTGCTGGTTTAAGTCAGTTTGCGTCAGTTTCTGTCTTTTTGTTGTGTGTAGTCCATTACATCACTCATGGGAAATCTTAATGCAATTTTAGTGGCTCGTCGGAGCTAATAAGAAAAGCGCTACTGACCAGCTTTATCACGCGCACTACTGGAATGAGCTGCTGCATTTTTTGTATCCATTCTCTTAATTTAGACCGATGACAATGGCAACTAGAATAATATTAAAGTTTGCATGATGCATGGAGGGCAACACAAAATGGGGCCAATGGTCAATCAAAATTATATTAATCCCTTGTGATTCTCTTTTGGGCAACTTGAATTAATACTTCTCTAAGGTTACATAAATGTATCGAGTCGATCTGGCTCACGCAGTTTCATGTTACATGATTTTACTCACCCAACTGTATTCGGCTAACTTGACCAAAAGATCCAGACCAGTAGGCATGGATATTGACGCTCGTCGACTGCTTCGTGCTAGGCTGGGTGACATACCAATGGACTCGTTGTCTCCTTCATCCTCTTTGGACTGCTGCCGCGACGGCGGAGAAGCAGTAGCCCGGTGATTGGTGGATGACATTATGACTTGCAGCACTGTAAACGATTCAATTTACTTTTCCACTTTCTTTTAGACAGTTTATTTATAATTCATGACGAGGAGCAACAAAGATCTGCTGCGTGCTCCACGACAATCTGCTCTCTCTTTGCTGCATTTTTTCCAAACGGAAATGACCACAGTTTTGTGTAAAGAAATACTGGGAATAACACTACAAGAAAGAATCTTAAACTTTGCCGTGCTGGTTCATTCCTTTTGTTTACACTCTAGAGCACTGAGCAAAACAACAACGGAGGTAGACACTCTAATTATTACTCCCCATGCACAAGAATACGACTCCCTCAGCGCAAATGAATTGGTTAATTTTTCATATTAATTATGTATGCACACCCTTCTACTGATATGAGCATTTGGCACAAGGCATGTTAATACACTTGATTGGGGTAAACGCTTAACCGACTAAATTTAACGAAACCTTTTCCTCCGTTAGAATTCTGCTGCGAGTTTTAGTATAATGATGTTTGCTTTAGAATGAACATGAAGACTTTATCGCGAGCCTGACTATTTTTTCGCACAACAATTTCATTAAGAGATAGGGATGACAAAACACATTTTTGGTTGTAATTATCATATTTTATCTAAAAGTATCCAGAATGAGAGATATGCAGGCTGCCTTCCCGTTGACAACAAATCTGCGCTTGAAACACAAAACATTGGAAAACTTTTAGTTTTGCACAGGCACACATACGAGAACATACGTGTCAATGAGTGCGAATAAGGTACGAATGTACAGAAGAAAGTTGCAGGATTAGAGCAATAATAAAGATCTCAGCGTAATCAGAAGAGTGTAAAAGTATGGTTAAAAGTTAAATGTCTCTAAATAGAGTTGCTGTGAATAATACTATTCAATGTACGATGAGGTGATGATAATGCAGTGTGCTCTTCTCCATGTACGAACAAAAGTTCACAATTTTCGGGTTTGATGATTCCTTCCATATCTGTATTCAATTTACAGGATGGGATGATGACGCGCTTCTTGTTGAAGTAGGATTGTCTTTGTTCGTCTCGAAGCAAACCACTACAAGAGAAGCCTTTCCCCTTCATGTATGTCCCGAGATAAACTTTTCTTGTAAGATGAGATCCTATATTTTGCTAGCTGACTGCAAAGAGCATTATCGTCATTTTTATTTCTTCGTTGCTCGTTTAATATTTTTTCCCTATTACATTTTATCATAGCATCGTTATGTTAAAGTGTAATGCATCATGTAAACATGTCGTAAAGCAATATTCATGTTATTTATGGAGGAGACGGTCATATTTGCAGTAATTATTGCGAGGAATATTATTACAATATGGTTTGAAAAAAAATGAATATGTGAGAATTTAAGAGGTTGAGACGTTGAGAGACAAAGCAGAGTTTTAGCTGAGGGATGACTGTTTCGACTTTGGGAGATAAGAAAGAATAAAAAAATTCATCTGTAACGAGTGTGTTCTTGAAATACGTGAAGTGCAAGGAAATGAAAAAGCCCACAAGATTTTTGTTTCAGCTGGTGGTGGAAAAGGAGTGGTGATTGCAGATATGAAAGTAAAATATATTGCATATTGATTTAGTGGTAATAGTAGAGTAGACTACATACTATAGAATCGAGAGTCGAGGTAGAAAACTTGATTTAAAATTAGTTATTTCATATTTCCAATAATAATCATCACATTCATAGTATGTTACGCAGAATCAAGCTTTTAAAAAACAAGAGTACGAATTAGCAAGAGCGAAGCCAAACATGCAAAAAAGCTTGGATTACAGCCATAAACCGCAGCAACTTTATGGCAGTTCAATAAGACGCTTTAAGGATTGAGGCTATCGATATTTTTATACTTCATGAATTTCAAATCAGGCAGCCATTTGCACATTAAAAAGGTGGTATTTTTTACTTTTGAAGTATGCAAATTAACAAAGAAAATCTGCCAGGAGGTCACCTGGAAGCAATATCATGCGACGTCTGTCCTGTTGGTCCTGGCACAGGTGTGGTTTATTCCAGTTTTTAAGCTTTCTGATGAACTTGTTTTGTTTTACCAATTATACATACATACTAAGAAGTTAGTGCAAAGATGCCGCAATGCAAATATTCACATAAATTTTTACCTACACAGTAGACTAGCACACGTGTTTCTTGTAGAGGCATAGATTTTGTAAATAAAAAAATGTAATTGTTCATAATGATACCCTCAATGCACTGATAAATAAAAAATTACTTCAACAACATTAAAATATTATACGTATGCAAAAAATAACTTGCAAGTTCGTCCTACAATAGAATATCAAAATAGAATTTAACATTGTCAATATTCTCTTGGATCTTGACTGACTTTACAACTCAGAGATTCATAAATGTCTTGCTCACTTACTACTACTGCCAATTGCAATCAAAAGTTATTACGGTTATAATCATTAAAATAATACTCATTTTTACAGGACTAGACATTGCGCCCTCCAGCAGCAGTCTCTCTGAGAGAAGCATTTTACTGATGGCAACTTTATGAGGATGTGACTTGTTAAATGAGTTCTCAATAAATGCTCAATGTCATATAAAGTAACAAAGGGTGAGAGATATCATAAAGCTAAAGAATAAACAATATAGTACGTCAATACGCAGTTTCTGTTACAAGCAGAATCCCATCCACGATTCTCTCGAAATCGTCAATCTGGCCAAAAATGCAAATGCATAGCAGATAATTACAAAAGTTTTATTTTCTGTATTGCATTTATATGTTTTGTATTTATATGTAATTTTGGTGATCTTTTATCTGCATACATACGCCTACTAGTTTTGCAAAACGTGATCTATCTTTTTGTGCTTTTCACTCTAGCTACAATCTTTAGTGAAATCATACAAAGCAAAAAGTAAAAAAGCGTCATCCACTTCCACCCTCTCATATTATATAACTACGTCATTTTTATTGATACTTGCACGAACCCGCATTCTACTCCAATTTTCACAACCGTTTTAACCAACTCCCAAAAACGCCAACAAAGTGTTTGCTTGCTAGTAGCATTGGGCATTAACGTTCTTTTCAAATAGCTAAACGAGAAGGTTTTACAAATTGTAGAGCATAACGACAGCTAGAAGCACCACTATCTCGTATTTACTTCTTGCCGAGCAAGGAGAGATATCGCCTCTGACATTTACGTGCCTCTTCATGCTCTCTATATTTCTCCTTTCCTAGTCAAAATAGCAACCAAAAACGAAACTTCATTCTTCTTCCGCTGTCCGTAGACGTGCCTTTGGCTTTATCTAGACTTCCCTAAGAAGCACTCTACACGAGTCTAGTACAATAACAAAAGTACAGACAAGACTTGCATTTAACTCTGTCAATAATAACCTCGACTCAGAGAGTAAAAAGAGCTTTTTGTAAAAGTCGACGAGACCTAGCTGTGTATGTAACAAGAGATTCCAAATTCCAACCGAAACTCATGTTTGAATATATGGATGTTTTAATATTACCAAGAAGCAACCAACTAACCAACTGCCTATTACAACAGCGTGATACTAGCGGACGGCTTTTGCTTGTTTTGTTGTGTGCGTTATAAAACTATATTGTAAGGGAAAACGGCTCTCGTCTTTAGGATCCTCTCCTCAGGATTAAATATACATAATGCAATAGGCAGACACACATTCAAACCATCATCATCTCTACAACTCCACCTTTTCTTACTACATCGAAATACTCTCAAGTCAGTCAAGTCAGCCTTATAAAAAACTACCAACTTTCTTTTTCTTTCGTTTGCCTCAATCTCAATACTTACTAAACATTTTACCCGCACACATGCATAATATGTATACTACTTGCTTACAAATAAACATGAATGGATCAAATTCTACATGCTATAAAAGCTCTGTAGTGTGTTTTTGTAGCAAAAAACTATATGGTTGAGAGTTGAGATTACTTGCTTGGGATAGGTTATATATTATATTCATAATTCCGATATTTACTGAAGGCAGCAAAGTATCAGAGGAGTTGGTATAATGTGAACGTGTGCATATTAAATACAATAAGATATTAATGATCTTTTCCCTTGCCTTCTCAGAATACATGTACACACATGAGAGAATCGCTGAAAAGTCAATGTTCACTTTGGTTGGGTTTTATCTCGTTGCTACTGCATTTATTACACACATAGAGCTGTCGACTGACATCCCAAATGATACAAAAAACCAAAAGGCAAAACCACTTACATTTTTGGGAGATATTCCGTATTTGCGTAACAAAACGTGTGTGTGTAAATGATATAACAAGGTGTGCACACACATAATAATAAAGCGCATATCTCAGCAGTGTACATCGATCCATTCGTAGTATTACCAGAAACTGCTCGTGTGGTAATCTCCATATAGAGAGCAATTTTTTCAGTGGAATTCATTGCAAGATGATGATATTAATATGAGGATGGTGGTTAAGTAGCTGCTGCTGTGCATGCATGCATGCTGTTACTGATCTGATCATTCTCATCATCATCGCTGTGGTCGTAATGACAGAAAGACAAAAAGGACCGATATTCATTGATTACAGCCGTCATCATAGCAAGAGAAACACCATGATCGCCACGTAAAAAATAAATATACACACATTTACCAGACTTTAATTACGCCTGCCACACAACCGCAATAATAATATAGGAAACTGCAATAAAGTCAACATTGTTTGCAATACTGCCGCAAATTGTAGCAAATGCAGCGGTAATAAAAAACAATTATAGAAAAGTAACACTACTTGTGCCACAAAAAGGAGTAAAAAGACAAAAGGACAACAGGCCAAAAGAAAGTGATCTGACCTCATTTATGCCTGTGTCTCTGCTTAGTTTCAAGTTTTCAAGAGAAGTGAGCCGATTAATTGGTTGACACTTGACAGTTCCATGGAACGGTTGTTGCTTTTACTCTTCTCTCTGCAGTTTGGCATTGAAAAGGATGATAGAGCAGCTTCGTTTGCCAGATAGCAGCATTTTATGAATTTAGATTGATCAATAAAAAGTTATATGAGAAGCAGGATCCCAGTCAGTAGGAAGGAGTCTACTAGTGAGTGTTATGTGACTCATTTCAGTAAAATCTCGTCATTATACTTTTGACTGACCATCCTCCTCATTTTTAGATCATCAGCAGATACTAAACACTCATGTAGCAGCATTCCAATCTTAATCGCCAAGAGAAGCGCATTTACACATGCAATATAATTATATGCATGATGTACAAAAGCTAAAGATTACTTTTAATGCAACGACAGCATATTAAAGACAGAAATATTTAGGTTTTCAAAAACGCAATACACACAAATAACAGACAAGTTTTTTACGACTGTACTAGTACATTCAGGCATTCCAAGATTTAGGTCTTTGATCATAATGCGCATAATGTGCAAAACGCAAATTAAAATGAAATAGCAGCAGTAAGAGTAAATGAAAACAAAATAAAGTTGTGCTTTTGAAAAATAGGTGCGTAACAAAGACTGGGGTGATAACATTCCATAAAAATCAAATTATTCACGTTTGCCGTCGTATACTATGCCAATTTGCGTGACTGACTATGAACTAAGAGAGCAGTGAAAAGGTGGGAGGAACTTTTCCTCATTCAGCTTTCTAGTCAACTTGCACAAATAGTGTACATATAAGTTTTACTGAATGATCGCAGCTCATGTACTAAACATCGACAACAGTTTCAGGGAAAGTGATTTATGAAAACTTTCTCCGTGGTTAATCACTCACAGTTCAACCCATGATGTAGTTCTTGGTGACACTTGAAAGAGAACAAATTGATTTGAAGTGGAAGATTACATTGTACACCAATTGTAAAAGGAATATCAGCTAGACATCCTTCTGCCGTTATAAACTTGTGTCTTTTCCTGCGTGGAAAAAAGGATCATGACGGATGATGACACGGGAGGAAATCCTTGGGCCCCACGCGTTGTCACCATATACAAGAGTGAGACAGGCTTTGGATTCAATGTCAGAGGTCAAGTGAGCGAGGGTGGGCAGTTAAGAAGTATAAATGGGGAGTTGTATGCGCCGCTCCAGCATGTCAGCGCAGTGTTGGAGGGAGGCGCGGCCGAGGCAGCGGGGATACGCAAAGGAGATCGCATTTTGGAAGTGTAAGTGATGAACACGCTCACAGAAATGGTATACAAATGCCTAAGAATGTTTGAATTTAAAGTTAATGCAAAGCATAGGATGAGATGTTTATGGCAAGTCCATAAAAATATATATATGTCAAGTCAATCCCCTTATCTTTGTTCTAAAATAAATATCATTAATCCAAATAGTAAAAATGGAAAAGATAAGGAAAGTTTGATAAGCCAAGTTCCAACTTGCAACCGTGCAAAAAGTCATTCAAGTGGCTGGTGGTTGAGCATGCTTTTCCCCTTTACAGTATTGAATTACCTTTGTAAAAACAAATAGTTAGCACTAATAATGCTACCAATTAACGTACATGGACCGCATTTGTGTAGATGGTAGTACATAGTATAAAAGCATTGTAAGATTCACAAAAGAAAGTTGACTGTTCTTTAAAAATGAAGCATGCTTTCACTTTTATTTTTCCAGGAATGGAGTGAATGTGGAGGGGGCAACGCATCGCCAGGTAGTGGATCTCATAAAATCCGGCGGAGACGTGCTCACCCTCACCGTAATATCCGTCTCTCCGCAGGAAGCGGAAAGACTAGAGCCCAATGAGGAAACGACAAACTTTCCCTCCTACGACTATAGTGAAAAACGCTCCTTGCCCATTTCAATTCCCGACTATCAATACAAGTATAACGAAAAGACGGGTGAACGCTATGTAACTTATAACATCTACATGGCTGGTCGTCACCTCTGCTCCCGTCGCTACAAAGAGTTTTCCAATTTGCATACCGCCCTCAAGAAGGAATTTGTTGGCTTCAACTTTCCAAAGCTGCCCAGCAAATGGCCCTTTGCGCTGAATGACCAGCAACTAGATAGTCGACGGCGGGGACTAGAGCAATACCTGGAGAAGGTGTGCGCAGTTCGGGTTATAGCCGAGAGTGATATTATGCAGGAATTCCTAACCGATGACGAGCAGGGTTCAACGACCAAGGTGGATCTGAAAATCCTCCTACCCGACAGAGAGGTCGTGTCTGTAAACGTTCCGAAGAATGCCAACGCGGACGACGTTTATCGTGCCCTCTGCATCAAAACCCACCTGAGTCCGGAAGCGTCCAAGTATTTCTATCTGTTTGAAATAGTCGAGTACAACTTTGAACGCAAACTAGCACCCAACGAGTTTCCCCATAACTTGTATATTCAAAATTATTCCACGGCCACGTCCACTTGTATATGCATTCGCAAGTGGTTGTTCACCATTAGTCGGGAAGTGAGCTTGGCGCAGGACGAGCAGGTAACTACCTACTTTTTCTGGCAGGCAGTGGATGACGTGAATCGAGGACATATCAAAGCAGCCGACAGGCTGTATCAATTAAAGGCACTTCAGGACGCGTCCAGGAAACATGAGTACCTGAAACTTGCTCGACAACTGGAAGGATATGGGAGTATCGTGTTTCCACACTGCCCCTGTGACTCGAGAAAAGAGGGACACGTTATTGCCATCATTTCTGCTGCCAACTTTGAGCTACAGGCGTGCAAAGAGGATGGCACTCTAGAGTCACAAATCATCCAATTTTCGTGGTCCTCCATTATCCAGTGGGATGTGGATGACGAGGGGATGGCGTTTGCATTCCAGTACCAAAGACCGGACAAACCGGCTCGATGGGTCAAAATATTTACGACATATGTAAGCATATTTAGGTAGAATCTGCTTTAAAATATCAAACTTGAAAACTCATGGCATATTAAGTACAATGCATTCTTTTGATGTTTCTTTCTTTACGCCAGTTCCATTTCATGAATGACTGTTTTGAGCGCTTGAAGGAGGAAGTAATCTGCGCCAAGAAGGAGAACCACCTTCAGTATCATCAATCACCGCATATGAACTCTAGTAGTAATAACGGAGGTAGTCATTCCAGTCTCAACGACGATGAGTCAGCCAGCGGCACTATCACCGATCCATCCACAAATTAAGCACTGTTTAGTTTTAACCTACGCAACCCCTATCATTTATGCCCTCTGATAAGCCCCAGCAGAGAACACCTACTCATGTAAAACTGATTCAACCAAATCAATCTACTCACATACGACACAAATAAATTCCTTCCAATCACCTCCCAAAGAAATAGATGGTGAGATACTTCCAGTTCACGTAATACCCGGTAAATCATGATTAAGCCTGCTATGACGTATACATAATATTATATGAAGATACAAATCGGTTTCAAGATACAAAGTGATCTACATCTGCATACACACTATACTCAGCAACAAAATACAGATTTTAAAAGAAAAAAACGTAATAATGTAATAAACCATTAGGTAGCCTTTTATGAGAATCTCTTCACAGTGAACAGCTATAATAAAAGTATAAGGACGCATTGGAGATCGTAATAGTAATGTATTACATTCTTGAGAAATGAAGACAAAGGGGACCTTAAATCTTGTGTTGAGTGGAGCGGTAAAATAAACATGAACTGTGTACTACTACTTACAATTAGACAAGATATTTATGTATCTCCAAATAATAAACACAATTATTATATTACGATTCAATTTAAATGCCACGCCGAACCTGAATCTGGAATTTTAAAAATTGTTTACTATATAAAACGAATCTTACGTTTGCATATTCAATACATGCATTTTTCAGTTTTTCTTTGAAAAAACTCGCATTTATTCATTTATTTAAAGAGAAAAAACAACAACGTGCTGTACACTATCAATACAATTATATACGGAATACATACACAAAAATTATTGAACATAAAAGCAGTAAAAATGGTCAGCATCGTTTGTAGTTGAGGTGGTATATTCATTACAAGTGTTTTAAATTGTGTATATCCTTATTCCTGATCTATTATAAAAATGTTGATGGTGTTATACGTATTGTATTTTATGTAAAATTAATTAGAGTATATTAAATAGCATAATATTACAGTAGTTGAATAATATTATTGTAGTAGACATTTTAGTCGTAAAAAGAAGACAGTCACAACAATGTACACATAAACGCTGACGACAAAATTTCCACTGCAGGTGGGATAAATGATGGTAAAGAAATGTATGAATAATACAATTAAAACCTCTGCAGTTATGTTCTACAATTGAATGTCCATGTTTCTTTTTTATGTGATTCATATAACACAATATGAAATGCATGCAATATCTGAGCTTGAACCAATGCAATATCATCAATCATCAAGCCTTGCATAAAGTTTTCACTCTTGATCTGATCTGTATACTCATTTTGCGAAAACATATAAAGTAGGTGTATTACAAACGTTAACAGAAACAGAAATAAATAATTTCTTACACCAACTTTTTCAATATTTTACGTTTATCTATCTCATATCATGATGGAAATCAAAAATGAGTTTTACTTGCAATGTTTTGAATAATTCAAAAATATTTTAACACTACATTAATATTTCTACTCAAAACTATCGACTATAATCTTAAGTGTAAACTTTACTGTAGAGTACAGTCACTATTACTAGTACTAAATCTAGGCATCCTTTTACAATGAACTGCAGTAAATATAAATATTCATTTACAGTATACATGTTTTGAAACGTGTGCAATGGTAAACTTGAGAGAAAAAGAGCATAACACTGTAGTCTTCTTATGATAAATCATAAGCTTTCAGCGCATCTTCTAGCTTCTTCCTGGCTAAAAGTACACGCTCTTCTTGGGAACGAATATCATCATCTCGTACATTAACGGCTTGGATTAGCGGTTGATCGGGGTTTATGTAAACTCCTGGGTTCGTTTCCAAGTTAGGTCGTGGCATCGTTTGTCCCGTAATTGGTTGTCCGTTACAGTGCAATGCAGTTGCGACAGACTGAAGAACCGTGTCAGGGCGAATATTGGGCCCCACCGGTTCTACGCCCTTGGGAAGATCCAGAGCGTCTAATGGTATTCCTGAGGGGTCACATGCACGTAGGCCTTCTAATCTTTTCTCCCAAAATAACTGTAAATGACAAAACCGTGGCATTTAATTAATACTCAACAAACGAATTTCTATTATGGTTTTCACGCATCATTTGAGGTTTTAAGTCTTATTTACTTGTTTGGGCTTTTCTTGGTGTCCATGTTTAAAGTCAACTTTGACGGTACTGAGCTTCTGTGTTTTATGCACCGTTACAGGCTGCTTGAAAATGGAAGCGGTTTGCCGAATAGGGGGCATTAACGAGGAATCACTTCTGGCTCCCCGACTGAAATTTTAAAAATACACATGCAAATAAATAAGAACAAATAAAGATTCTGAAACTAGATGAAATTAATTTTGTTTAAATAGCACCACCACCAACCTGTAATCTGTTTGAGGACGATGCTTCTTATTCTTCCGCAGCAACAAATTATTCACTTTGCCCGTTCGAAAATCAAACGTGCTCAGATCTACCGAATCCCCCAGAAACCGCGACAACTGCGGCTTGCTCCAAAACTTCTTTCCATTAGGACTATGATAACACACATCAATTTTCCCTGCAGACAAACCCGTTTTCCTAACAATTTCTTCCCTCACCCAACCCTTGGGCAACGCACCCCCCACCTCAAACTGCTTCCTTTCCTCCTGCGCTTGTCCCTGTTGGAGCACCTCTTCCTCCAGTTGTTGTAACTGTTTCTGCTGTTCCAGCAATTGTTGCTGTTGCTCTCGCTGCAGTTGCTTCTGTTGCTGTTGAAGTTCACGCTGCTGTTGTAACAATAAATGCTGTTGGCGTTCCCGTTCCCTGTGCTCCCTCTCCCGCTCCCTTTCCCGATGATGCTGTTCCCTTTCCTGTTGTCTTTGACGCTGCTGTTCCCTCTCCCTTTCCCTCAACTGCTGTTCCTGCTGACGCTGATGCCGTTGCTCCATTTGTTGCTGTTGCTGAACAGCCTGCTGCAAATGCTGTTGAATCTGCTGTTGGAGTAACTGATCCGGAGGTAAATGTGGCAGTGTCAACTTGCCATGATGCGCTTGCGCTGCCGCCGCCGCAGCTTGTAACAACTGATGATGATGATCAGTGACCCTATCCCGCTCCGCCCTGTGGCTGCTACCATGATGCTCCCTCTCCCCCCTGTGGTGACCCTGATGATGGTGGTCACCCCGCTCACTCCTGTGATCCCTGTGATGATGATGATCTCTGTCCCCTCTGCTGCTATGATGGTGCTGGCGATGCTCCCTGGATTCCCTGTGATGTTGCTGTTGCTGCTGGAGCAACTGCTGCTGCTGTTGGAGAAGGTGGTGCTGAAGGGGATCCAGCAGTTCCCGAACTCGCCTCTCCTCCAACATTTTCAGCGTCTTCTTTGGTATAATTGTAGTGGCTATCTGGTTACCTCTCTGCCACTACACTACCCCCACCTCAATTTCACACAATTATAATTTTCACACTCCAATCCACTCCGGAAATTAATTAAAAACCACTCCTCTGCTAAAACAAGAGATATTTCCCCATCCATCCACTAATAATATCCGAGTACTACTGTTGTTGTTTCAATAATGAGTGCATCTTTGGGGATATTTATGAGATGTCATCTCACAAGCTCTGTGTACGTACACAGTACACCAGTCAGTGAAGCGTATTCTGTCCGCCGAGGTGGCACAAAAACAATGCGCATCTCTGGGCTCCCGTTGCCCTCGAAAGAGAGCAGAATTGGGTGCTCATTTCGACTGGATCTGAGCCTACAGCTGTTGGCCTGATAAGCTGGCCTAGAGACGACCACAACAACAAAAGCGGATTGCCATATTTACTGCGTTCTCTCGTGTTGCTGCGTACTTGGTTATTTCGCACTAGTCCAAGCGCTTTTGTTAACCCTTCTCCCTTCCTGGTTATCTGTTTCCCAGCTTATCATCCAGCTAGAGTGCCATTTGTCGGGAGTAAAGTTCACAAGCAATAATTTGTAGAGGACTATGACACGTATAGCTGCTGCTCGGGGCTTTCATAATCAATAAGTTTAAAGTCAGTAGAGTAGAGTTTATTGTAAAAAATCAAGCTTAATCATTACAATTTTTGTGCCTGGTTAGTTAAGTAAAAGAGGGTGACAAAAGTGAGGTCCCTGAGGTTGACAGAGGCTGCAAGAGAGGAGGTTGTTAAATGAGGCTTATCAGGTTTTCTTGAGACTGGCTAGTGAGTAGTGTGTGGAGGGAGAGGAAGAAGGACGAGACAAGATGAGTGTCAAGGTAAGTTGGATAATGCCACTAATTTGATGACATTGTATTTTTGACAGTGACAACTGATTCATTGTGTTTGTGGGGTTATTTTTTCAGGAGGTGACATATACCACGTTGAAGGGTGTGATTGACAGCCTTAAGGGACCATACTGGTTGTACAGCCTCGACTCCATCCAGTCACAAGCGCACAGTGACCGTTTGCAGTTTCAAAATGTTAACGTTAAGCAGAATATTAGTAAACGTGCCAGAAAAGAGTAAGTTTAAGACATGGAAAGAATCGAAAAGCTACGTTAAACCTGCCTTTCGATCCTCGATCTCTTTTACGCGTTAACAAAAGCAAAATGATATGTGCGTAGTTGGGGGTTTAATCTGGCATGATATTTGATTTAAATTGTATATTGTTTTTTATGAAATTCAGAGAGCCAAGACTCCTAAACAGAGTTTTTCAATGTTGTACCCTTAACGGACTAGTATTTGGACTCTCGATAATTATCTTCAACCACGTTCTCCTCCCCTTTCTCCAGACGATTCTGGTAACCATATCAGACTTGGTTCTGGGCACAAGAGATGTGGACACCAACGGTACGTGGTACGTTACAAGACTGATACTAAAGGTTAGTGAACTGAAAAATAAATGGTGGTAATTGCATTGGATGGTCAGAGTAGCATACTAGGTATTTATATTTGACATACTCTGACCATCCATAAATACAAACCACCATCACATATAGGAAAATTATACCTCATTCGATTTATTCATTTTTTGCATTGTACACCTTTTTTTATTCTCAAGACTACCTTTGACTCCCTCTGGGTTCTTCCTCTGTTTCTATTGAGTCGGTTAGTGAACGCACTCTGGTTTCAAGACATTGGCAACCTTGCCTACAAATACTCAATAGGACGTCCCAAACCCATCCCGAGTCTTTCTACGTTTATCGCGGACAATCTCTTTTCCTTCATCATCCAAGCCTTGTTTCTCGTCCAGGCGACCATGCTGTCCTTGACCCCACTACCCGCTCCGCTTCCCGATGCCTTATATATTCTTCACATGTGCTTGCTCTACAGTCTATACTCATTCGAATACAAGTGGGTGCAAATGGGATGGCCATTACATCAACGTTTGCAATACTTAGAATCTAACTGGCCTTACTTTATGGGCTTCGGACTCCCCCTCAGCGCACTCACCTACTTCCCCAGCGACATTTTCATTTCGGGCTGCATTTTTGCCATCTTCTTCCCACTTTTCATTATCGCAGGGAACGAGGCAGAAGTGGCCACGGTGCCTGTCAAGAAAATGACTATATTTCGACTAGTCGTAAAAGCAAGCAATTCGCTTTTTATGGGAGGAAGCAGTGGTGGGGGCAATACAGCTTCGGCAAGTCATCATCAACATCATCA
Organism: Entomobrya proxima; assembly: GCA_029691765.1. Taxonomy (NCBI): domain Eukaryota; kingdom Metazoa; phylum Arthropoda; class Collembola; order Entomobryomorpha; family Entomobryidae; genus Entomobrya; species Entomobrya proxima. The sequence goes on along the minus strand of CM056170.1, from coordinate 24,683,064 downwards.
GCAGTCGCCAAGTCACAGAGCTGCGGCAGCTAGTAATGTCCGTCGAAATAGATAGAAAACGTGGATTTTCTGTCAGTGTTATTATATTCAAATGAATTCTTATTGTTATTACTGTACTAAATCCTAAGAGAACCTTTATCCCTCCTTTATTTAGAGTTTTATTTTAATTGCGTTGTTGTGTTTTATTTCCTGTTTAACTCAGTCTCATATTTGAGCATTTACTATGCACACGAAGAAAGCAAAAAGAAAAACAAAATGCCACAATAAAATCGAAAACTCTCATAAGCAATAATTCATCTACCTGGTACTCTGACAAACAATTATCCGTCATTTTCATATAATTTATTCATAATTTCACCATGTCCATTTTCATCCACGCGAGCTACCCTAGAATTCCATATTTACATAGAAAGCAATGTTGAAAGTCATGTAGAATACCAAAAATACAGGGATTGTGCAATAGACGTGCATATTAGATAGGAATCAATAGGGTCTCACGATGCCCCAAAACATCCACTTTCTACTTGACTCAAGTCAATTGTAAAACTTGGACAGCTGAAAAGAAAGAGTCCAAAGAATTTTGGCTGGTGCCTTGCCAAAAGACTTGTCGTGGGATTTTCTTAAGCTGCATGGAATTGCTCGGGTTTAAGACAGCGCTTTAATGTTTTAGCAAAATGAGCAGGGTAGCTGCTTTTACATTTAGCTTGTTTGGAGGATTTCTTGTGTAGAACAAAGCGTGTGCTTTTGCAAAAGTCATGTAACATTCTTCGATAGTGTCCAGAAGGGACGGAACTTTGTGCAGCTAAATTATTTAGGTGGAGTTGGAGGAGCGGCTGGAGGAACTTGAAGGTCCTGATATTGGCAAACTGCTTTGTTTAGACCAAAAGCCGAGAAGTATACGAAGGAGCGTTTAGCTTTAAGACGTGGGAGGTTACTTGTGTGGGTGGCTTGCGGTTGCGCACGTGTGGGTGTGCAAAAACAGGATTGAAGAATGGCAGGATCAAGCTTCGGTTTCCAGAATGGCTTTGTCTTTAAAATTATCAGTGCTAAAGACAGATACGTAAGTCATGGTTTAACCAATTTGTAGAATTAACATTTTTGCAAAAATATATTATTGTGATGTTTAATAAGATTATTTGTATTCAATATGTTTATTCTAGAGCGTGGAAATTGCAGATGCAAGTTTTGAACCGGGTACTAAAGTAGTCACTCAGAAGGCCAGGAATGTTCCAAGTCAAAAGTTTAAGACTGAACAAGTTGAAGATGGTGAGAATAAAGATTTCTTGTAGACGAGACGTTATTGTCAAGCCGTATTAAACATTTCATTAATTCACATTCTTGCAAATTGTAGCCCCCGGGGAATATCGTATCTCTGCAGTGTTACAACCAAGCGATGGAACGCTCCTCGTCTGGGATTTTATTCCGGGCGAAGGGTTGGTCATTCATAATGTAAGTGCTCAGTACTGGGATTAGTCAATTCATGTAACAGCGTGCTACACTATCTTCAATACGACATCAAATATTTAATATTAATATTCTTACTTTAACAGACGGCGAGTGGGAGTCCCAATCAGATTTGGACAGCAGAAAGAGTTCACCCCGGAAATAATCGAATTTGTTTCATCAAAACGAAAGATGGTCTCTGCCTGAAAAATATGGGGTTTGTGTCAAATTCAGAACACATTTTTTGACATAACATAATCATGATATACTAAACGTCATTTGATTGATTGCATTTCCAGGAAAGGGAAGCAACTAGCTTTGGTTCCGAAGGACGCCAAAGATTCGCTGCAGCACTGGAGACTGGATCCCACAACTTCTTATTGATTTAGAAAGTGCTTATAGAAATAGGGTACAAGCTCACAATTAAGAATTAATTCAGTTGTTTAGCCCTTCTGCCTTGAACACTTTTTATAAAAGTGTATTTTTGTTATAATTAACTTGAACCTTGCAACTTATCAATTTGTTATACAATCGCGTTAAAGTTGTTTTTACTCAGTGCATTTATACAAAAATGCAATCATATATTTAAGTAGGTTAATGACAAAGCTATGAAATGCACAATGAACCGTTGCCTTAAATGAGTAAATCGTCCGTTCCTCGCCATAATGTTCGCCATCTTCGATCTTTAATAATCAATGGTACTTACAGAATCGAATTAAGATACGTATAACTTATAATTACATTAATTAATGAATTTATGTAATCAAATACATGTATTTATAGAGTATTTTTGTATTTATACCGAACCAATACATGAAACTGATGTAATCTCCAAGAAATCCTTCCGTTACTCGTTACTGTATTAGAAAAAATCATCCAATGCGACTCCAATGCAAGGTTGTGAAGGTTAAAGATTTAAGACTCAGTGAATGAACCTCAGTATTCTTGACAATGTAATGTAAACGATGAAAATATGCACAATGTAAATTGTTAGAAACATAGCATGAACTAACTACGAATGACATAATCACTGCCACGACGTACGATTCATTTTTGAATAGATCCGTTGTACAATTAGTGTTAATTTAAAACATTTATTCATGTGGTGTTAAATAACAATTTCGGTAGCTAAAATAGTTTTAAACAATGCTTTATCAATGTTGAATATTGTTAAAATTCTTAGTTGTAATATGTAGTAGATAAGACATGTTATCAAATGGTTTTTGGTATCCTATCTAAAGGAATATCGACTTGAAATAAAAATGAATTTTCGCAATTCCCACCGTTAGAGAATGTCAGGTCACCGGTCGGGCATCCATTACAGCTTTCGTCTGTCACGTTATATTGTGTAGCATTATATCGAATTAAAGTCAAAAGTGCGTTTGGCCTGGGGTATATTTCTTATACTATATTATTTCTCCATTCCAAGTTTCCTGTCGGTGGTAATGATTTTATTGGTACAATTTCATGTATTTAAGTAGTTTGATAATTTATTGATTTTTTTTGTATTTTACTAGTAAGCCGTAAGCCACATAATATCATCTTAATGTTGGCGCATCTTGTGTTAAGTTAATATAAAATTCCATTGTTATGAGTTCACAGTTCTGCCTGTTCACTCAACAATGCAATGTTTTAAAACATGCATAGTGCATGAATGAAAAAATGCTACATGCAAAGCAAAAGCATTACGCCGTGCATTGTGCATTTCTCTTCTGTATTCTGTTTACATACAACTGAGCTATTGATACAAGAGCAGAAACAAGTACAACTGTACGCTCGCATGCAAAGCCAAAGCGAAGCAGCTATCCGTCCACATCAAAAAGCTTCCCATTCCACCCTGGTCGCTGTTGTGAGCTGGCTCAGCATTGTGCTTGGCCTTGAGTCGGCAATGTAAGACTTTGTGGCAGTCCAATCCCCTGGCAAATGGCGCTCAACTATTCCTCACGTAGGTCAGTTCCACACATCGCTCGGGCTCGACACCTTCGCTTCTCCTTCGCTGCTTCGCTTGGAATGGCCTTGGAAGCTAGAATCCCACTTGAGCTGCCATTGGGGCAACGCGAGAACCTGAAATGCGTTCTTTTGCTATTGCTCATATCTCCGTATTAGTACGCACCGTATGTCCATTTTACTTGCTCCGTGTGTGCGGCGTATTTCGACTATAATATCTTGTGTATATAGCCTATATTTATATAAAGAAAATACGACCGATAAACAACTACAGCAATTTGCCTTCTGTAAAAATAACTTTAACTGCCAGTAGACACAAAAAGTGACTTAATCCGAGTGCTAGCGAATTAATTGCAGATTTCTAACCGTGTTTAGTAGACTTTTACAAAAGAATTGAGTGTATTTTAATTTGGACAAAATATGGCTGTTTGCTCTGAGTGTGTGTCACTATGTCTGGAGTGGACCTCGGTTTACGTGTGAATTGGGCAGGAATTTTTATGCTGAGGTTTTTGCTGTCGTTGTTGTTTGTGTGAGCAGAAAGTGTAAAATATGCGATGCGGGACAGGGAATGTATATATTTTTGAGTCTGACGTGAGCAAGTGCACGGAATTACGGATACAAGAAAATATAATACGCACTTAAACAGGGAACAGATTCTGTTCAACAGAAAATGAACAACAGAATAGAATATAGCAGAAAAATAGAGGGAAAGGATTTAATGTGGATGTTATTGTAGCGTTACAGGATTGATATCGGGTTTTATTGTTTCAAAAATGGGTTTTGAGCGCTAGCTAAACATTGTGTGGAGCTGGTATAATGATATGGATGGTAACAAACGATAAAATAGGCGAGAATTGTCAGAGAGGGGAAATAAGTTTCTGTTCTGATGTTAGTTGTATGTGATATTGGCAGAGGATTTTTTCTTCTGAGAACAATCAGTGGGGCAACTTGATACCACTCTTTGAGAAGTCTGAGCGTTTATGAACAAAGACTGGTGGCGTCATCTTGATATTTCAGTTGTTCATTTTGATTGCTTCCGGTTACTATTTTGATTGAATTAACCATGGGCAAAGTGAGGACAAAGGGGGATGAGCACGCTTGTCGCATTAATTACATGTTTCAGGTTTGCAAATTTCATTTTTGTCAGTTTTATTGACATGCATGCATGGTTTGAAATTTTTTAGAAAGATTTTTCATATTTTGGTGATCAATGCAGGCTGGTCAAGCGGTTGCTAAAAGTGCTCCAGAGTTGAGCCAGTACTATGGACAAGTTTTAACTGTGATCACGGAAAAGACTGCCCCTAAAAAGTAACTACCGAAAATAAATCTTACTAATTGCATAATGAGAACATTGCTTATAAATCATTAAGAATCAGAACAAATAGTAAGCCATGCCATGTTTTTGAATTTATAAACTTTAAGGGATTTTACCATGAAACGTTCGATGTGCAAGAAATGTCATGCTATACTGAAAGTTGGGGAAAATGCAACATATCGCGTTCGGAAAAACAAGCACCGTAAAGGAGCTCCTATTGTTGTACGTTAATCCACGGTTTGGATTCTATATTATATTATGGAATTGTATTGTATGTATTTGACTGAGTCAAAGTATCTTTTCAAAATCAGGTAATAGGATGTATGCTCTGCGGAGAACGAAAACGATTGCCAACCTCCAGAGGTTATCAGCTAAAGGCTGAGCGTGATGGAAAAATAATTCAAGATAGTGTTGCAAGTCGGCAAGCATCCCCTCCAAACGGCGAAGTTGTCGGACCAGCAGCTTGTACCAGTACTGCCAGTGACTCTGGCGACGTTCATGAAACATGCTCTCCAGACGATAACGCTAGCAATTCTTTTTCAACAGAAATTGCTCCCAACTCCTTGGAAGTTTCAGCAACACTCAGTAATGTAAATGTACGTCTAGCTGAAGAGCAACTTCAAAAGTCAGTAGATAAAAGCCCCTAACCAAAATTTTAAAAAGAACTATTTTTTTAGTAAAAGATATTTAATAAAACAATAAATTATCCATTTAGATAACCAGTCATCAAGCATCACTACCATTCATTATCAATCATTAATCATGCACCGCAAAAGTAAATTCAAAAAAGTTTTAATCTTTCAAGGTTATCAAGTTATCATTGAATTTGAATCATGAATGGATTTCTTTTTCCAATGATAAATTTTTTATTGCATTAATACATTTACAATGACAGGTGTCATTTTCATGATTTTATTAAAGAAATACATGCAATACATTTTCGTATACTGTATACTGAATTCATGTTTATTCGGCTTATCAACCCTTATATTATAGAAGGAAGAATCTTCCTGGAAGATATTCTATGTATCAAACGCTAGGTATAGAATCTGTTATATTTTCAAAGCTCGTTTTTATAAAGTTCTTGTTTTTCTTCGAAACCTTCTGAGCAACTGTCATACCGGAAACCAGTAAAATATTCCCGTTTGAAACCAAGCGATTCGGCGTGGTCATATATTAGGTTTTTGGTTTCCTCAGGTAGTTGTTTCCGCAAGCTTGAGACGGCCCAAGTCATTTGGCCGTCGGATAAGCAGCAGGCAGCAAACATGAACGTTTTATGATCAGTTAGAGTTGTGTAGCATTTTCCATTCATATAAGCTCCTGCATTCAATAATTTCATAAGTTAACAACACTTCATGGTATCAAGTTGGATGTAAAATCACACGTTTCTTATCTCTTTTCTTTTACCTTCATTGTCAGCCGAAAACTCAAACTCTTCTAAACCTTTAATTGGCTTTACGCTGTAAGAGAGCTTTTTATTGCCAAAGCCTTTAGCCCAGTACTTGCCTCCTTCCAGCCAAAAAATTGCACAAGTGTCATAGTAAACTTGATCTTCACGAATGTCCTTTGGATTTGTATCTGACAGAAACTCAGCGGACATGTGATATATGTCATAGCGACTCATCAATGTGTAATACCAAATGCTTTGACTCATGGCCTAATAATATAATTAATTAACGCAAAGATGCATAAATGATTTAAACAACGATTTTAAAATTTGTCTTCATTAAAAAATATCGTCATACCCAGTTAAGATCCACCGAGACAGTTTTCTTAACGTCAAAACAGGAACTCTCTTCTGAGCCTTTCAAATCTATAGCGTTGACATGATGAAGGAGCGCTAGGGTTAGTGTCACCACAGTTGTGGTGTATGCAAAGATGTAGTGCATTTTGGTTGGTCCTTGTTGCGTGCGAATTCCCAAGCAAGAAGCAAGTATCCTGGATGAAGCCAAATCACTGACTGCTCATTTCAAACCATTTCATATATTATTATGTATTCATGGTATTATTATATAATTAAGTGTATGCTTATTATTAGCACGTACAGTTGTCCATACTTTTACGGGTTGTTCAACATTTATGCGGAAAGTCATGATTATTGGAACATTCTTACTTGTTTTACGAATAAAAAGTTTTCATCTAATCTTGTCAGCGACACGCATCAAAATAAAGTTACTTTTTACTTGCTCAAGGTCACTGTCACGAAACACTGTATCGGACAGTTTTAGCTCACATACAGTTCAAGGTCTTTTATGCAAACAATAATTCAAAGCTAGCTTTTCCTTGTTAATAAATCATAAATATAAAATAGATTTGGATATCTAAACGTTCAGCGACAGTAACCGACAACTATTTGGTATCATTCTACAAGCAAATCTACAACGTTGTCTTAAAACAAGAAGGTCCAAGAGGTTTTTCCTTAGTCATCTAGTCAAAACATGGTTAAAAGTCAAAACTACATTAAACCTTATGGTCCTGATGCATTATTCTGAAATTCTGAAAAATTATGTTGCTAAACGTTCGTTGAATATGCCCAGAATTACCCTATTCACCACTGTCTCTGACTGATTGACAACTACAAGTTTTTGCTTAGTTTGCTACGATACACTAAGGTTCTTTTTTATTTGAGAGAAACTTGTGATTATGATGAACTCAAATCATTCAAAATTGATTGATGTATATAATAGTTGTGACTAAGGTGTAATTTGTCACTGTCACCAACAAATTTGATGGTATTGACAACAAAACCCAAGTTTCCAAAAGTTTTATGAGCTGTTCATCATTTAGGTGGTCGCTAAGCAATTTTGAATTTTGGTTTGGATGGTGATACCATAATAATTAATATTTTTAAAAAATCCATCTTATAGAATAGTTAATAGCTTGTAAAGATTTATTATAATTTGGTTATCTCTATGCAACGTAAAGTTTCTAATAATAGAGTTAGATAGAACTTTGATCTTTGGTTTACATGGAATCAATCAATCACAATATTCGTATTGAAGTCCAGTAAAGCATTTCTTATTAAAACCTAATGTTTCAGCGTGCTCATGAATCATCGCAACAGTTTCTTTTGGGAGCCTTTTATATGGGCTGGTAACTCCCCAAGTCATTTGGTTATCGTTCCAACAAATTGCAGTAACAAAGAAGGTTGAGTTATCGGTCAGCGTAGCGAATGTAGAACCACCTTTTCCTGTTCCACAAATTCAATAATTTAGAATCATGCTAGAATCCATTTTGTCATTCGAAGAAGTAGATACGTATATTATGGAAGTGGTCGCTTAATCTCTAACCTGATTTGGTTGTAAAGTGGCAAGTTTGTACTTCTGAATCTTTTGTTGCGTTAGAAGGAGTAAAAACGTATTCAGCTCGTTTACCAGCGAAACCTGTGACCTCGAATGCATCCTTAGGTGTAGGTTGTTCGAATTTTAAGCAGCTTTCGTAGTATAGGTCGTTCTCCTGTAATTCACTGGCATCATAGTCAGTGAGCTCAAGGCCGGTGTAGTACAGCTCCAGCTTGCTCATCAGTGGGTAATACCATACGCCGGATGACATGAGCTGTTTATTTAATAGAAATGCCAAATCATAAAAATGTTAGCCATTAAATTTCAGAGCAAAAAAATCATTGTCGAACCCAGTTTGGATCCACGGCTGCTGTTTTCTTAATTTCAAAGCAAGGTGTCTCTTTAGCTCCCTCCAAGTCTAAAGCTTTGATTGCTACTCCGGAGAGTAGTAGAAATGCCATGACCGAAAGTGGTAAGCATGGCAGGGATTTCTTTTTCTCGAATTGTTTCATTTTTCAAATTTTCAAAATGGAAATGAAAAGGTTGGAATGAAAAGTAGGTACACTGGTCGTTTGCCCACAACTTTTAAAATGACTGGAAAAATGTGAAACACCGGTCGACCAAGTACATGAAACGATACCTCACAAAAGTCAACATAATATTTTATACGTTTCCATTTCGCAATCCAAAGATTTAGAATCATGCAAAAAACATATTATTTGCCTACATGAATAATTTGTCAAGAATGCCGCAGGCAAAATTCAAACGTTTCTGTGCACGCATAGATATACCTACTGATATCTGTAATTTGCTTAGTCATGGTCATTGCTTGTAAAAGAATAAGAAAAACTCTGGAGCTGCGTAATTTGCAAATAATATATTTTGCGATCTTAATACTGCTAGAAACGTTCCGATGTCTTCGAAACTACATTATTTTTGTCCAAAGTTATTACGTCAATAAGGTAAAAAGCAAACTATGCGATTCTGAGCTACTATACAATTTGCTATCTGATGTATGAAGCTGCAAACCATGAAATTATATGCTTTACACCATTCGTGATTCGTGACTTAAAGTGATTTCTGCAACAGAAATTATTGTAAATGTACCATTATTTTAATTTTATTAAAATGCTTCCATTAATACAAAATCTATCGAAATAAACTATAAAATAAATAAATATATTTATACGCTTTGTCATTTATGCATAATATTGCAAAAAACTAATATTTAAGTAGTTTAATTATGTGCATTTTGAGATTTCAATAGTTTATAGTCGGTTCCGGTTTACAATAATTTGTGACCTCACGAGTATTGAAAATGAAAATAGTCATAGTCAATGCATAACATAAAATACGTTGCAATTGTGTATCAACTTGAGACAAAAGTAATAACATATAATATAGTAATACTTATAAGTAGCATTTTCAAGCAAATATTGTTTAAATACATTTTGTCAAATGTAAATAGCAGCACCAAAGATGAGATTCACTTATTCTATTCTTATTCGCTGTCAGTATTATAAAAATGCAATAATTTATGCTACCTACATAAAATTAATTTGAATTTTGAATAATAAAGTCCCAATTTTGGTTCCATTTCAAGTCTTCAAGTTGCTTCCTAGACAAAGCTGGATGGCCAACGCTAGTAGGCAGGAATTTGTAGAAAGCGTAAATTACAGCCAATGTCCACACAAGTAGCACCGCTGTCATGAGGTACCTGAACAGTGGAACCCTCTTTGACATGTGATGAAGGTGGTGAAATGTAGTCACGCACAACATGATTTTGAAAACATAGCTGGGCAAATAGTGGTGAAGGAACAGGGTTCTGTCTACACAAAAATGGTAAATATATGTTGTCGCGTATCCTCCTAAGCAAATCGACGTTTGTAAAAGCAGCGTTGACCATTCTTGGTCGTCCAGGTCGAAACAAAGCCGTCTTCTTCGAAGAAGGTAAAATGTCACCACGGTCATATGAAGCAGTAGCACTAGACTGCCAGTGATCCAGATAATAGGATTACCCAACAAGTGAATCTGGGCGTTGCTGCCTCCACTCCCAATCCAATAGGCTATTCCACGACTAAGCAAAAACCACTCTGATGGGAAACTTGCATAGGCATGACTTTCCGTCTGTGAGGAAGATCCCGAGCTAACCAGCATTTTCCATTGCAGTTCCCAAAACTTTGAAGCAAATGTGAGATCCGTTGGTTTTGTTGGTATCATTTCGGCCTCCAAAAGTTCCTTCTCTCGATCCCTATCTTTCTCTGCCTTGGTATATCGATGTTCTTCCACGTTCCAAACTGTATCGTCCTGCACAACGATTCGATCCGTGACCACCTCATGCTGATGAAATCCCCACTTGGGCAACTGCTTCCCGCTCATTCGGAGGGCTTGGCCGGAAGTCACGTGAACCAGTCGAACCATGCTTTTAACTGCGTGCCACTCGCAGCCATCGCTTGACTGAGACCCTGCTCCACATCCTCCAATAATTTCCACTTTCCATAACGGCTCCGCAGACATGCTGACGTTATGATCAATATAGCAACTTACTTCCTGGTTTTGAGGGGAAACAGGTGCAGCAACGTCATGGGAGTTGAGAAGCCTACCTGACATACCGTGCACTAGGTGAATTTCATCTCCGTGCTTAATTACGTCTTTTGTTTCGTTTACTGCCAAGTTATCAACATCAGGGCGCTTTATAATCCACCAGTTATTGACGTCTTTGAAGGAGTAGCAGGTAACTTGCTGTTGATGCGAAGACCCCCTTCCATCAGCATACTTGATTGGATAATTTTGCAGATGTGAGTGCAGCCAGCAGGGGCGTCCTAGTGCATGACGAAGAGTTACTTGGGAGCCGTGGCTAACCTGAACAGGTTGGCCTTTGATAATTGAAGCAAGACCACCCTTGAGACTGGCCTGAAATGCAGAGGTCATCACAGAGTCGTGGGGACCAGCTTGGGTGAGCACAACCAGGTGAATGTAGAAAATGCTCACATAAGTGGCCAGGAATGTGAGAAAGAACAAGCCATAAACACTTGCCATTTTCACCAGGATTTGAGGTGTGGATAAATCTTTTCTCGGAACTACTCTGGTCCAGAATATGGAGAAAACGACAAAACCACTCATGGCAAGGTAGAAGGTTCCAATGTACTTGACACTCAGGCTCAGGGTGCCAAAGAATGCGGAGATGGCTACAAAAAGGAAACTCTTGTTTGAGTTGAGCTGCTTGGTGGCTTTGATGGCGAAAATAAGACCGAGCAGGCCAAAGGTTATCATTGGCATTTCCATTAGAATGTAGCGGGACTGGATGAGAAGGGCGTTATCGAGGATGATGAGTAGGGCAGAGAGTACAGAAAATCGAATGCTGAGTCCAATTTCTCTACACAGGATGTAACTAATTGACGGAAGTAAAGAGCCCATTAAGGCCGGAATGAAACGAAGTCCAAAGACGGGAACCCAAGCAGGGTAAGGTGAGCCAATGCGATCGAATTTGAAGGTACCTGCAATAATGAAATGAGCCATGAGAAATGAGAGGAAAATCAATCAAAATTATTTGTAAAAAATCAAGTAAATGCGAACCGTTATATGATCTGTCGAAAAGATACGAAGAAGCGGCAATCAATTGCTTTCCAAGTGGTGGATGTGGATCAAAAAAGAAAATTCCACGTAGATATAAACTTGCATATTTTCCGTAGTGAAGCTCATCAAACCTAAACAAAAAATATGCATAAAATTAGTTTGTTCTCATAATTGCCCTGCAAAAATTTGCGATGCAAATATTAGTCTTGAAATATTTTTTGCGTACACAATGCTGTGGGGATAAGTCAGGTTGTAGAATCGGGTGGCTGCTGCCAAAATGAACAGTCCCACTGCAACAACATCAACTTCAAAGGAGATTTTCCAGAATGATTCTTCTTCGGCATTTTCGAAAATGGTTCGCTTCTGGTTGCTCCTTGTACTTTGTTCATGACTACTTGGTGATGGCTCGGAAGACCTAATAGGCTTCTGATTTTCATTCGATTTTAATTTTGAGTTGTTGGTGGCAGTTGAGCCTTTTTGTGAGAGCTCACCTTCTGAGGATTCGTCGGTGGTAGTCTACATACAATGATAATTGATAAGCAATCAATAATTAGGATGAATACTTTAACCAAAAAAAGTTAATGCTAATGGTAAGCATAAGTTACCTGGAGCAAGTTGGTTTTATTCTTGTCCTCCCGAATCCCCACAGACCTGGATCGTTCCTTGACCCCCATTCTCATTCGTATACTCGTTACTAATTATGCTGGCAACCAAAGATTATCCAATTTCTCATGCCAGGAAATTGTTTTCGGACACCACTGCCCGTGTGGATGTAGAAGGAAAGAAATTTGAATTATCACTATAAACCTTACTCGAGCCTAACTTAAACTTTTAGGCACATTTGGTTACAGGTGCATTGGGATATAAAAAACTAAACTGGTACCGGCCAGTTATTCTATTTCAACATTTCAAATTAACGATTCTGCACGGCAGAATGCAATAAAAGTGCTTGTCGTGTCCAAAGGGTTTTCAACCTTTAACACAGGTACGGAAACAGTTGACAATGAGGTTCTAAAAATAGAGGTTTTTAAAACGTCTCAATATGTGTGGCTGCATGCATTTTGTATTGACAATCAGCAGATTAGCCCTGCATTTTCATCCTTATTGTTATCCCTTAGTTTTGTCAATTGTTACACTATGCATATTACTATGTCTTGCCTGCAATTTACAGGTATGTAGCTGTCGGTAATGCTTCGACTAGTGACAGCTCAGTTGTTTGTAGCATTGTTTGAGATTGAGCAGCTCTATGAAAATTGCTTCAGGCAAAAGTCTTTTTTACAAAAGACAGGTATGCTGGTATCAGTCTGCAGGTACCATATAATTGACTCTACAAAAAGATCGTTCGTTTACCTGTACCGTGCACAGCACAGAACGAACGACCGTTTACCCGTAAGTTCTAGGTTCGGTTTAGCACAGACAAGTTATAAACCATGTGTTTGAATACATGATGGGCTATTTCTTTCAATATGCTCATTTTATCTCAAGAGTTGCTACATAGCTGTAGCAGTCAAAAGCCAAATCATTGGGGTGAAGTGATACTCAAACTGTGAAGAAACTGCTTTACGTTTTAGCATGCATGTTGACAATTTAAAACCAAAACTCTGCATAAACCTTCATCGGACACAGCATGGAATAGACTTCTACCTTCTTTAAAAGAATTCCTTTCCTTTTTGATGCCTTATATGTTGAATATATTATCATTTTTGGTGATCTACCGTGACTTGAAACAAACTGTAATGCTACCTTATATATGCTCTCCAATGATTCATTTTGAAGAATGCATACCATCATCCTTTTTACCTTCACTTGCTTATTATTGCCACGATTCTGTTTTCCTGTGCTTTCAATGCGAACATAATGACAAGGCACGAGCAATTTTTTTTTACTTGTTGAACATTGAATGAATGGAACTCACTGTGTTGCTGAGCTGAGAAATGGATTACTAATCAGAAAACTTCATCTTATCTGCAACTCTCTCATCCTGTGGTGACGAGTTTTTGGTGAAACTCACTGACTTCCTTGCATGCATCATTATATATTCTCACTATTCATTCGAAAATTATAACTGACTGTATTCTTGGGTTTATGCTAAGGTGTGTGACAAAATGGGGTTGCCCATTCAGTAAAAAATGAAGATACAATAAGACATACTTCTTACAGACAGAAACTGTTTTGCTGTCCTCTAGCTAATATCAACCTTGTGAACTTTAAAAATTGTGTTCCTCAAGTAAATACTTTCACCGATAATTTTCGTTGGTTATTCAATAATTTCAAGACAAAGTGTATTCGTATGTGCATGGAACATTTAGGTTGAGGAGGATGAGGATGATGGCAATGAGAACATTTAATGACTCATGAATGACAAGCCAAGTGACATCATTCCATAATATAATCCTATTGTGTTGGACATAGTGGTGCTTTGTCTCAGTGTAAAATTGTGGTGCTAGAACACTAAACTAGAAAAAGCGATTGGATGCTGCTAGTTTTTTAACAGTAATAGCCAATTTCTAAATCCGAGTTTCAAATATTTCAAACTCAAAATGGCTTTAGGCAACGATACAGAACAGACAACGGCAAATGGGCACGTGCCCGTGCTAAAATGGGATCCAAAGAATATAGAAATACGAACACGATCCGTAGAAATGGCCTTGCAACCGTTGGTCATGAAGGTAGGTTTCTTTCAGTTTTCATTCATATTATTAATTTAGAGGGGGCGTAGACATGAAAGAGAATTCTGACTGGAGCAAGAATGGTAGCAAACATTATGAGAATTGCTATGATGACATTTGTAATCCAGATATAACGTAGAGGCTTTCAAAATTAATTATTGCACAGTCTGTTAATCTTACTTAATCTTTAATTAGGTGACAACTTTAGTAAATACGGATGCATCCCGCAAGAAAGGTCGTTCCAAACGCGCCCATGTTCTCGTCGCTCTTGTGGAGAAGGCAACTGAAAATTTTATCAAGAATGGGGAAATTATTGCCGATGAAAACCCTGAAATCCGCGAGGACATGCTATTGGCAGTTGACGAAGTTCGCAAAACTGGTGAAGTGATGACATCCACTTCTCGTGAATTTGCGGAGGATCCATGCTCATCTCAGAAGCGTGGAAACATGGTTCGTGCGGCAAGAGCTCTGCTCTCGGCTGTAACCCGCCTTCTTATACTTGCCGACATGGTTGATGTTCACCTGTTGCTTCGCTCCCTCCGAGTAGTCGAAGATGATCTGGAGCGTCTAAAGAATGCTTCCAACCAGGCTGAACTATTGGACAATTTGAAAGCGTTTGGTAAAAACGCCAATGATTTACTAAGAGAAGCCGCCAGGCGACAACAGGAATTGAGGGACCCTCAACTTCGGGATGACTTGGCAGCAGCCAGGGCTCTTCTGAAAAAGCATTCCACCATGTTGATGACAGCTTCCAAAGTGTACTTAAGACATCCCGAGTTAGCAGCTGCAAAAGCCAATCGCGATTTTGTGCTGAGACAGGTCTGCGAAGCGGTTAACACCATTTCAGACATTGCTCGGGGGAAACAGCACAGTGAAGCACAGGAGCATGCAGATTATGGACCTGGAGAGTTGGCAGCAGCTCTCAACGACTTGGACAAGAATATTTTGATGAGCCCCATGGAATACAATGAGAAATCGACTAGACCATCGTTGGAGGAACAGTTGGAATCCATTATTAGTGGAGCAGCATTGATGGCAGACTCCTCCAGTACCAGGGATGATCGTCGGGAAAGGATTATTGCCGAGTGTAATGCTGTTCGGCAAGCACTTCAGGATCTATTACAGGAGTACATGTCGAATGTAGGTGTCTGTCGAATCGTTTTGTTTAGGTGCAAATATTTAAAACACATTTATCATTTATACATGTTACTTTTTTTAGGCTGGAAAGAAAGAAGGAAGCGAAAACTTGCAGTTGGCTGCAGAGCACATGAATAAGAAGACAAAGGATTTGCGACGGCAATTGCGCAAGGCAGTGGTGGATCACGTTTGTGACAGGTAATGCTTTTGTCATAAACGCGTGGGTTTTATCTTGACATCCAGAAAAAGTACGCATTGTACAATATTGTGGTTTATTTACAGCTTTTTGGACACAAATACACCTCTTCAGATTTTAATCGAAGCTGCCAAGTCGGGAAGTGAGTCGGAAGTAGAACAATATGCACAAGTTTTTAACGAGCATGCTCGGAAGTTGGTGGAGGTAGCAAATCTTTCGTGCAGCATGTCAGACAAAGAGGATGGGGTCAAAATGGTTCGGCATGCGGCAGCACAAATTGAATCACTTTGCCCACAAGTTATAAACGCTGCAAAAATTTTGGCTGCCAGACCAAAATCCAAGGCAAGTGTCATTACATAATATGCGTAATATGACATGTTTTAAAACATTTGCATTCAATATAAAGGAAACTTTCTTTTATAATAGCCCGCTTTGGACAATATGGAGACATTCCGAAAAACTTGGGAGAACCAAACCAAAATTTTGACGGAAGCTGTTGATGACATTATTATTATTGACGACTTGTTAGCAGTCACAGGTAAATTAGCCTATAAATACAGCATCCTCTTGATTGTCATTACATAAATGTTGTATCAGATTCAAGATTGGCTTTTTGGTTTAGAAAATCATATTCTCGAGGATGTGAACAAGTGCATTGCAGCAGTGCAGGAACAGGATGCAGAGACATTGGATCGTACCGCTGGTGCTATACAGGGACGAGTTGGACGAGTGACAGAGGTAACGGCAATTACAGTTACAATTTTACTTCACCTTACATGTAATTTACATTATATGCTTTTATTTTTTTTGCTAGGTGGTTGTATCAGAAATGAATGAATATGAGCCTGGGCAGTATACCGAATACGTTATTGGTGCAGTGAGGGAATTAAAGGACATAGGTAAATGGAAATGATTTGAAGAATGAAATTTGCAGTGTCTCTTAATATAATGTAACTGAACATTTGCACTGCTTTCACTTACAGTGATGCCAAACTTTGTGTCAAGAGTTGAAATTGCCGTTGAAGCTTTATCCAATGATCCGGTGAAAGATGTGGACGAAAATGATTTCATAGATGCTTCCAGTCGAGTGTATGATGGTGTTCGAGAAATCAGACGTGCAGTTCTTGTGACCAGGGTATGATGATAAATGTTGATAGAATATTAATATACCATTTAATTTGGTAGCATCATATAAAAAAAATACTTGCAACAATATTTGGCATGATTTTATTTAGGATGATGATGAGTTGGATCCAGACGACGTGGTCATTGATGAGACCAAAACAGAAACGGGAAGCAAAAGTAAGTATATATAGCATTTAAACATGGAAAGCATCTATATTTCAGCAGTGTATGTTTACCTGATGTTTCTTTAACTTGTTGGCATTTCAGTGAGTGGGGTTACAGGAAATCAACACTTGCCAGATGAAAGAATGCAGCGTCGGGTTAGTCACTATTTGTAAAATCACCTATGCATGTGTGTGTTGGATTTGATTTAATTTTCATACCCTTTTTACTCGTTTCTGAACAGCAAGCGTTCGAGAAATTGCCAGAAGAAGAAAGGAAAAAGATTGTCCAACACGCCGAAAGTTTCAGGAATGAAAAGCAAAAGTTTGATCGGGAGGTGACCAAATGGGATGATAGCGGAAATGACATCATTGTACTTGCTAAGCACATGTGTGTCATCATGATGGAAATGACGGACTTTACTTGGGGAAAGGGTCCTCTGAAGACGACAATGGATGTTATTAACGCAGCCAAGAAGATTTCCGAACTGGGCACTAAGCTCGATAAATTTGCCCGAGAAATCGCCGAGCACTGTGCTGAGGGCTCCACCAAAAAGGATTTACTTGCATATTTGGGGCAAATTGCACTGTACTGCCATCAGTTGAATATTACATCGAAAGTGAAGGCAGACGTGCAGAACATAAGTGGGGATCTTATTGTATCTGGATTGGACTCTGCCACGTCACTTATTCAAGCAGCAAAGAATTTGATGACGGCTGTGGTGCTAACCGTAAAAACGTCATACATTGCCAGTGCTAAAATTCCACGGATTGGGGGAGCTGCCGCAGGTAGCAAGGTCGTATGGAAGATGAAACCTCCAGAGAAGAAGCCTCTGGTAAGAAGAGAAAAGCCAGAGGAGATCCGTGCCATAGTGAGACGTGCCTCACAAAAGCGACAGAATCCTATTCAAGCGTTAAGTGAATTCCAGAGGCCAAGCGAAGTTGTTTAGATGAAAAGAAAAAAGGTTAGCGGTTTTACTGAGAAATCCATAATAATTCATTTATGCAAACACAAAATATGACAATCTTTGTTAGGAGAACGAAACAGCAGACGATGTTTCATGCATTTATAAAATGAGATTTTTAGATAATGTTGTCTGTAACAGCGCAATAAAAATTACTAACCAATCAAATGTTTTATTCTGCTTTCACAATTGTGCCTTTTGAAGAGAAGTTATTGTCAATTCGACAATCATATTTATTACCCTTTGCCAATAAAAATGAATGAACGAATCCTGGTATATTACTATGTTTTTGTAGAATCCTATTGTAATGTAGAAGTTTAAACATGTATTACACTTAAGTATTTATGTCAAAGTATAACTCTATAAGGCTACACAATAAACTTTACACACGTAGCTAGATTCCAAACTAAAATTCAAAGAAATACTAAAAACAAGTTTTATGTATCTAGTTTTTCTGGGACCAAAGGGCAACTTGTTAAGCTGCCGAAGCAAAGTCTACCTATTTTTATCTAATTACGACAAATGTCAGTAGAAATCGAAATAAAAGTTTTTAGGTATAAACGCTGAATTTTTAAGGAGCAACGAACAAAATGCTTTACATTATATATTGTAGTTTTTTGTTTAATAAATTCAAAGTAGTATATTTGATTTTCATATTGTTGATGAATTGGGGGAGGGTAGGTTTATATGATGCAAGTTTTGTACATTAGTATTTTTCAACAGTATCAATTACATCAGTATATTGGTACATATATTTATGTATTACATACAATGCAATTAAGTATATTCTGTTGAACTAAAATAATTTATAACTTATACTTAAACATGAAATAAATTCTGATTAAATAAAATATGTGTGGATTGTGGGTTTTTTTGTATTTGCACAACTGTGACATCAAGGGCAACACATGATTTACTGCAAATACGGGTGAAATAATTACCTATTTTGGTTTTTGCGCCCAATCTGGATCGTAATTTGTTTTCTGTTGTTTGTATGTTTGAAAATATTAAATACCTATGCTTTGAAGGCAATGTAAAAAAGTCGAGGAAGATTTAGTTGATTGATTCCTTTACAGAATCGTTCTTATCATTTTGTGCTTTTCAAGAAATTTATTTTTGTCTTAGGGCTTGATTATTCTGTGCATATAATCTACTTTAATTGCAATTGGGAATAGACTTTTACTTTTACCACTTTTAATAGACACATCCTTGAAAAGAAAATGATCATGAATAATTCATTTGTTCTTTTGACACTCTTTCTCTTCCTGAGCAGCTCTTATATGTTCATAGGTAATATCTGTACATTAAAAATTCTCAAATGGTAGGTACCTATTTTCAAAGTTGTGAAGCTGAAATATGAATTTGGACATTTGCAGGTAGCAACGCTTTTTTCTTTGGCAATAATAATAACCGAAATGGATGTCCCTTTAATCAAAATCAGTGCGCTGCGACTTGCAGACGACAAACAAGCTCTGTCGGAAATAGGGGACCCCCTTGCGATGGCAGGTGCACGGGGATAATGGGCCTAAGGTGTGTTTGCCTTTATAGCTGTGGTGCTAACGTTGGTGGATGCACTTGTTGAATATATAAAAATTCAACGGCTAAACTTGTATTTTTCCAATGTTTAACCGTTATATAAATAAAAATAATTATGTTTCTCAGTACTGTTTGAGGTAAACAACGTCTTTCTACAAACATACATATTATATAACTTTATTCATATTTGCATTATTTCAAAACATAATTTTACAACAGTTTCAACAAACCAATGTAAAATACCTAGGTTGTCAATTTTGCACATGCATCACTGCATGCTTCATCAAAATCTAAAATATGTAGCAACGATTCAAGTTAGAAAATATTCAAACTTTCAAACCATCAAAACTCTAGTTATAAACTTTAAAAAACTCAATATTTTATTCTAAAAAGATTATCAATATAGTAAAGGTAACTAAATTTCATTATGTGTATTAACATGCGTAACAAGAAACTGCAATAATATGCATTTAAATTTACAACAACTTGCTGTAATCATACTCTAAATTAAAACCTACTAGCCATCAAGAGCATTAATTAGCCTCTATATCGCTTTTTTCAAGTACTTCTGCAGCTAAATTAACAAATAAATTCTTGGAAAATACTATATTCCAAACTGCATTTACGTACTCGTATATAACATTGACATTCATCTGAATGAATTATACTATCATGTGCATTGATTAAAACTACTTGTACCAGTCCTTATCATTATATTAACTTTTGGACATGAATATCCTAAAAAATTAAGCTCTAAATCGTCTTTGTTTAAAAAATTCATTGGAAAATCATAGCTTGCTACATGCTCAATGAGCATTGCTCATTTAAAAGGAATGCTAGCTACTCTTCAAGTCGTCGTTTCTGGTTGCTTAATATCAACAAAGTGTGCATTAAAAAATCAATTTAAACATCGTTGTTAAATGTCAATTTCTTTTGGATAACATCGCATTTCCCTTTCAGTCTTACTCATTACTTTTTCCTTTTTTACTTTGCCTTCAGTAGTTTTCCTTTTTACAAGAAAGATGTCAACCGGTGTACTAAATTCATCTATCTATAGTGTTCTCCCCTTTTGAGAAGCAAGGCACGAGTCGATAATTAATAACATTTAAAAATTACATAATATGGTTCGAGCCTATCAAACATAGATACATCCTTATAATATTTAACAGTAACATTATGCCTAACGATTCTATTTACTTAGTATAATCGGTAGTTCACATGTGATGTAATATTACTAGCCTTTTAGCTTTTAAGCTTCTTTTCCAGTATCATTGTCAGTTTCGTCTTGGGATTCGGATTCCACTGGATCGTCCTCTGCGTCATCTTCCATGGAACATTTCGTACATCTAGAAATATAAAAGGATGTTTAGATAAATACTTCCATGTCTCTTTTACTGCTTTGCTATTAATGCCAAAAAAAACTAACCTGCTTTCATCAATGCCGTAGTTGATACAAGTGCTGCCAATGCATTCACAACATCCATCATGAAACCACCGGAAGTATGATGCACCCATAGAATGGCAGGAATTCCGGCACTTGTTCAAAGGCATACACTCAGACATGTATGCTACGGTGCAGTTCACAGTGACCACCTCCTTCGAAGGATCTACTATGATCTTGCCGTTTGCTACAGCTGCAAATTCGAAAGTAAGATTTGTTAGGCAAGCCACAACGCATCAAAATGTTGTCATAAACAAGAGCAAAACGTACTGTAGACATTAGCGCTGGACGCTGATTCCGGTTTAGGCATAAACCAAGATTGATCAATATCAATGGGATAGGTGAATGTCGCCCATCGCCCCTGAATGTCTTTCTCTTCCGTCAATGCTCTGAAAAGCTCATCAATGGGCTCTTTCAAGTCTCCGACTTGACTGTGCGTGACAACGTGATGAGAGATGTTTGGCTTTGGACATAGCTCTAAAAATGTGCATTAAAGTTACATTTGAAAGATTCTTTCATAGAAGTGTTGCATTTGCTTGTTGGAAATTAAGTGCAAAATGCTTTATATAAGACTCACCAACACAGGAGCAGCATTCATCGTAGAGATATGTGAGACAATCAAAGCATTCTTTGCAACAAGTACAGTTTTTAAGTTCACATTTGCATGCTTGGGTTAGAGTGCATTTTGACACAATACTGGCACAAACGGCTTCATTGCACGAGTTCACAACATCTACGTTGGAGGTTAGCAGAAGGAGAGTGGTTGCAAGAAATGTAATTGTCAAACTCATCCAGAAAGATGACAGTCCCACCCGTCGGCTAGTTCTGGAATGTTTCATTGTTTCTGCAACGCATGAAAGTAAAAATTCTATTCTCGTGATATTTTTCACTGGATCCCTTTTCTAACGGGGCAGTCAGATACTTTACTCAGCGAATGCATGAAACGTACGTACATAAAAATATGTTCGCATGTAAACTTGGTTTTGTATAGCTACCTGATTTTGAAGCGGCGAAGCTATTATTATCCTCTTTGAGGGACCGGATATTCTGTGACTCGTTGCGCTGATAATTATGAGGATGATCTGCTCCGTCTTCTGTGTCATTATTCCATTGAATTCTGCTCTCTAAAGAATTTTCTTCATGAAACGGATAGTCATCCCGACTGCCTGTTGTGCTCTGCTGAAAGTGAAGACAATGTAGCTGATTCTCCTCCTGGAACGGCATTTCGTGAACGCAATTTCTAATGTTATCAACCACACAAGTCTGAGTTTTTGTATCTTCTTTGTAATCAGCGCTACCGTCAGTAAATCCCTTTCCCCACTTCAATTGATTACGGTGTCGGCCTTTTCTCATGCTTTTCTGAAAAACCGAACGAGAGAGAACGTCAATGACTAAACAGTCAACACCACTATGAATGAAGCATAGAATTTCAAGTTGAAATAAGGGTAGAATTTATTAGTTTCCGAAATGAGTCGTCGACTGTACAATTTCAAGACATAAGACACTTGAAGAAGTTACAAATTAAAAAGTGGAAAGCATTCTCAGAAAAAAATCATGAACAATAATTTTATCTCATCCTTTAATCTATATTTTCCCTTTAAAATTATAGATATCTTTTTTTGCATTAATATGCTTATTCACACACTTCATGTTCTTCACCACCAATGTATACTCATTCACCATAACTTAACTACAACTTGTCAAGGCTGGATGGAACCTGCTTATATATATGCAAAAACATTTCATTAAACATATTATTATCAAGTCAGACAATTTTTTGGACTACTACAACCATAAGCACAGGTACGTAGAAAGCTCTATGATATTGCACTTTGTTTGAAGAAGGCAACTCTGCAGAAACGTGAAGTATGATTGTACAGCCAAGAACCAAGATTGAAGATGAGGGCCATGAACAGTTTAGGAGGTGAGGTGAGACGTGGGTAATGTTTGGTTTCTATCTGTATTACAGTTTTCATTTTCGTTTCATGAATGATAGATGCCATCTTATATTTTCGTGAAGAAGCGTCAACAACAAGAAAAGGACGAAAATGCAAAGTCAACTCTTACAAATGCCTATATCCACTTGTTCAACTGATCAACCCTTCTCCCGTAGAGAGCCAACAACTCATAGGGAACATCTTTAATAATAATTGTGTTGTGCGTGATCAACCCCCACAAGAAGAAAAAAACTGAACGCTAACTCTGTGTGCTATGCGGATAATGATAGGTTTTGAACATCATCATCCACTACATCATCCCGTGCATAACTTGAAATGAAAAAATATTACTGCTCATGTAATACTTTTTTACCATTCGGTCACCTGAAAACAAAAATTCAGCCCAAATGCACTATTTCATCATGTTAAATTATCCATAATCCCCTCATAATGATCGTGGTACATTCAGAAACGCAAGTTGCTTCAAGTTGTCAATTAAAATAATTTTTGTAAAATATTTAGTGGTGCATTGGTTGCTGAAAATGGTTTTTAAAATGTAACGAACGAACAAAAGTTTCTGTATTTTGTCGTTTGATTTAAAATGAGCTTGTGTCATGAAATACTTCTTCAAGTATTCAAGCAAAAAGTAAACAATTTTTTATTGGCTTCCCTTGCCCTGCATAGCGAAAATTCTCTTGCACAAAAATGTCTACAAATCTTCATATCTCGATAAATGATACCAAATCATATCATCCAGAAACCAGCTTTTAATCATCTTTCGTGTTGTTATTTTGGCTTTCTCTTTTTGTTGTTCATCATGCTCATTTTGTAGATGGCTTTAAATACAACTTCAGATATTTTAAAAAAACAATAATAACGTTGTAATTTAATATCTTACAAACGAATTCCGAACTTCTGTTATTCTCATTTTTAATTCCCGAACTAGTACTGAAATAGTTCAAATGTACATTTTTTAAATTGCATATTCCTAAATAGTTTTGAAAGTTGACATTTGAAAAATGTTTTAAAACATTTGCACATGGACCTTTATAATTAACGAGTTAAAATGTTTCGTGGATCGCACTTCATTTATCAGATTTCACAGAATAGAAACTAAATGCTTCAATTTAGTATATCAATTTAGTGCAATAATAAATATTTCTAAAATAATATAACTGCACAACTTTTTTTTTGAATCGTAAATAAAGCATAAATTGATTTTTCAAATTAATTCAAGCGAAAAATGCCTTAAACCTGCCGATATTTCGTTCCTAAAAACAATCAATTTAGTGAACATTACGAAATCCAGAAATCGCCTGAGGACATAACCAAGAGTGAAATCGTGGAACCCTTTCTTTTCAGAAAGATAGTGACAAAAAAACAAAAAACTGACTATTATTATGTGGTATGTGTATAGCTGCTTGGTACAACATGAAACAAAAATATACGAACATGTAGAATGCAGGTTTTTGGCATCAGGAAAAAAAGCAAGCGTCTTTTGGTCTGGTTCATTCAACATCTAATGCTATTCCTGCCTATTGTTATAAAGCAAAGCAAATAATAATTATGTTTGAAAACATAGCGTGCAATGCACTGAACGCTAATGTTGGAAAACACGGCAATCATATATTTCTCCTATTCTTTCTTCTTGCATCTCACTGCGCTTTCGGAAGGCCCAATTTTCAGGCAATAGAAATGGTGTAACATGCCTTTCCAGCTTTCGTTTACTAAGTAGACACATTTTTTCTAATGGTATATATACTGCGTACGTGAATATTAACGTTTTCCTACTAAATCTAAGATCAGCATAGGCAAGTTGTATGTAATATGTTGGCTCTTTGTCGCTAATGTTTTAATGGCTTTTCAGGGAAGAGGTTTTCTTCAACTAAGGGAATAGATAACATTCCTTAGATAATATTTTGTGTCTTAATTTCTAATCCCCTCCACTCAACTCACGGTCCTAGCTCTAATGCAACAGTTGCAATGCTATGGCGTTAAGTACAGCATATTACACATTATTCCAGGACACATTTCTTCCACTAGAAAATCGACTAAAACTTCTTCTGAACTTGTTAAGCCATTTTATTCTACATTTTTGTAGGACAGATAGATGATTCAAAATATCATAAAAATTTTCCTTCGATTTCAAGTTTTGAACAATTATTACTAGTGTAACCTTAATAATCGATTTAGTAACAGAATAAAACTTCCTAATAAACTCTGTCTGTGATCTTATGATAAATTATGTAACTCCATATTTCTGACTTACAACTTTAATGTTATAACTTTGAAACTTATGTAGAGTGAAGCGTGAAATGTCTGGATCTGGAAATGTTTCAGTATTAACTTTCACTCTCATGTCAAAAACGCCTATTATAGATGCGAAGAATTACGGATGATTTCATTATTGCAAATAATTATCTACCTATCTAAACAAATGCTAAAGATATTATTACAATTGAACATAATTTTTGGATATTTGGTTTTGACTCGAACACTGCACACTGTAAATTTTTAGTTTTAACATTAAAGTGTACATTGTGTTTGAATACTTTGCGTATTTTAATTCTGGTTGCATGTCATATCACAATGATTGCTTTAGTCCTCATTATTATGGCGCACCTTAGATCTTCATCAATGACCATGTATTCCTGTACAATACCAATTTTGCCTGTTTTTTACTCATCGCCAATTTTTATGAAAGAAAATCTTGAATGTGGGCAGAAGAGGTGGAGATATGTCCTATGAACATTATGCTTACCAGCATAGGCACTGTGTCGTGTTAACAAAAAGACAGTATATACTCTAAAGATTTTATATGATTACTGAAGAAGATTGAGGAGTGGGTAATATTGCAATACTTCGCACTTATTTTTTTAGGATCCTATCCCATCTACCAAACATTAGTGAATGATGATACAAATGGTAGTGTGTCCATTTGTTGTAAACAGTGAACGTTACCGAAAGTTTTGCTAAGACTGAAGACGAACAATGTTTATAAGAAGTACAACATGCTAATTGATATGATAATTTTGGATCTTTGATAGGATACGTAAGTTTACACTGGCACTATTCGATATTATTTGTGCTTAAGCATTCTAAATACTTTTATACTAAACCACTTTGTACGCTATGAGAAATGAGCGACTATCAGTAAACGACTTGGTCACTGGCTGCACCTATTGTTTGTCGTGATTTTACTACTCACACTCAAATTCAAAGTAGGTAATAACACTTCAGCACAAAAATGTATTTACCTGTTCTCTCTTGTTTGTTCGCTGATTCAATGTTTAATTCAAAATATGTCCACGCACAGTAATAAATGTTTAAATGGTACTCGAAACACTGTTTAGCATTCTCCGATTCCTTTCTCACGTTACCCCGTTTAAGATCCAAAAATAGTATTTGCGAAAAATATTCACTAAACCGATCAACTCTGTTAGTCTCCAAACAAGATAACTCCAAATTTAAACAACTATATGATTTCCAGTTTGTAAATTTCATTCATAAATTTAATGCTTGCACTTCACACGACGACGATCCGTCTCGTTCTAACGCTGTCGCGTAATAGAACATTGTGATATAAACCGGACAAGAATTGTAGATATGAGCTAGGATTCTTGAGATATTGGGAAGCGGGGTTGGGAGATATACTGTCTATGTTTCAACAGGTACAACAATTGTCTACCTGCAGCGTATCTTCTTTTGGTGTGTTTCAAGAAGAGTACCTACGTAGGCATTATTATGATGCGATGATTTTTAAGTCTTGGTTGTTCTTTTTGAAGTTAGTAACCATCCCATAAGATTGGCTCAGACCCCTTAGTGCCTTGCATTCTGCCTAAATCTCAGCTAACCCAACTTGCGCATAATCAAAACGTAGTACTAACTTACTTAGTACTTATCATACCGTTTTTGGTTACTATATTTGTGACAATAAGAAGTTAGTTTCCAACAATTAAGACACCCGAGAAGTTATAAACAAAAAATGCATTGGCACACAAAGTCTATGATAACTACTCAATTCGCGGCTTTTTTGGTTGCGTATGCTTTAAACAAACTTTATTTCATAATAGATTAGGGGATGAACTTTATACTATATAACTTGGGGATTGTGGCGCTAACAGCCAGTTTAATCAAATGCAGTTTATTTCATATTACCGAAAATCGAAGATGTGTGCCTTTACTGCGTTCAACAATCTTTGTTTTATATTTTCATTTCCTCCACTTGCTCACACATTTTACTTGTATAAAGGCATTCGTTAGATTCTGTCACGAGCGACACGAAGGTATTGTTCAAGCTATGGCCAGCATGCAGTGTCCGCATTTTCAAGTCTTGATAAATAAGATGCTTCATTTTCATTGTTCATTGCTCTCAACAACACTCAACAAGTAGTTGTGTGATATTAAATATGAATTGTAAATGCAGGCATGCTGAAGTTCAAAAACCAATATCGGTTCTCTCTCTTTACCTTTAGAGCCTAACCTTTCGACAAAGAAAGAAATACCAAGAAACGAAATTACTGGTACAACTTTTGGGATTTGTACAGGTACTGCATATTTATGTAGCAGTCGAATTTAGCATGAGCAATGGGTATATTCAATCTAAACTCTAGTACTATGGGTCTGACAAGAAAATACGCTAACTGGTAATATCTTTCTTGAAGCTCAATTATTATATTTTATCCAATATTTTCGAGAGAACTCTTGTATGCAGCTTCATTCTTAGGTAAAAGTAAATCAGATGCAGGTGTTTGTCTTCCAGCAAAAATACACCAGCACTCATTAATTACTTTGCAAAGAAAAACATACACTAAGTTAGTAGTGTCACTAAACCAAGAACTTTTTTTTTCAATAAATACGATCAACCAGCTAATTCATATTTTAAATATTTTTATTACGTATATATTACATATTCATATTATAAATAACAAGATTTATAAAGCAACAATAATTCACAATTTAATTTCTCAAAACGATAGTATTTATAAATATATTTTAATGAGGTGTTAGAATGACTTGTTTGCAACCGTCGAATCATTTTCATAATTTGAAGTTAGAAAGAATAGCCGTATGTCAATTCAATTGACATGTAGAGATTTTCGAAATACAAATCATTATCAGTAGACTTGCTAAAAACAAACAAATACTTGCGTCGATCGTAGGATTCGACAGAACATTCGAGCACTGATTCCATATCCGTGTCAGTTTCGATGAGTGCATCGAATCCCGGCAATTGAAGATTATTTCTGATCAGTACTGTACTGTTCCAGTTAAAACTATACGCTAAAAGCGGAAGTGAATAAAAGATGTTTCATGTAATGAATAAAAATATAATGGTAATGGCAGCTACGTGTCAAAACATAAGGTACACAAGTACTAAGTATATAGCAGCTTCCAGCTAGCGGTGTAAGTATCAAAGAACTTGTGATGAATTTCTACCCCCTGTTTTGATATATACTTAGTAGCAAAGTTACATAATGCATCTGTCCGCATCCTTGAAAAATACGCCTTCATCATCTTTTGCTTCTTCTGATGATGATCCTGAAGGTTTGTTTTATCTACTTCAAAGTAATAAAGTTCTTCTATTTTCTATCTTTCTTAAGTACATGAATCCAGAGTTAAGCTTAGCTGGCCACTTACAAGTCAATCTATCTCGGAAAATAAGCAGAATTTGACTAGAAGCAAACTATATCAGAGGATAAGAGTTTGTAAATGTAACAAAAGTCATACCTGTCTACCAACAGTAATATACCTATCAACCATATACTACACTTTTAAAAAACATGTCATACTCAAATACCTACCGCATTGAAACATTAAGCAAAGAAAAATTCTTTTACAAACAAGCGCAGTTATACACCTGGAAAACAAGCGCAAGCGTACTATCTTGACTTGAACATTCTATTCCTCTTATTTCTGTAGGTGGTACAATATTTTGAAGATCTTTTCCTTTGCCCTGGCCGCTTGTTATAATGTTCACATTGTTTATGACTATATGAGGTATTATTCCTGATCCTTAAAAGGTGAATAGGGTACTTTAGTAGGGTAGTATATCGACTTGTCTTGAATATTACTATGAACTCTGCTCTACAGTGAGTACGCTATTTGTAACCAACTAAAATATTTTCCCTGTGCTCGGCAGAAAGATAATATGATACTTATATGCAACTGTAATCTTTTTGAACGGAAAGACCTACGCTTGTTTCATCTCTTCTGATGATCCCATGTCTACTGGTTCCGTCGGTGGTGTGCTCTTTGGAACGCCTGCTTGCTCATTGACGTTTACCTCAAATTCCTCTGGACCGATAAGATTCTTACTCCCATGTGGCGGAGGTCCTAGAATCGCCTCTATATCATCATAGTTCAAAGTTTCCTTTGCCAGTAATTCCTTGGCCATCTAAAACACATGAAACGTCATTATTACATACACATATATTACCTGCTTATGTTCTCGGATCTTCACACGTATTTTACCACTTTCCAATAACAAGAGAATATATGTGTGTAAAGCAGTCTATAATTTATTACCTTTTCTAGGTTATCTTTATTTTGAAGTAGCACTTCTTCAGTCTTTTTGTAAGCTGCAATGACAAGCCGCCTTGCTTCATCATCCATTACGGCAGCTAATTTCTTGCTAAAAGGTTTTTTACTGCCAGGACCAGTTTCCTCGTCATCGAACGAAATCATTCCTATTCTTTCATTCATGCCGTACTGTCGTATTTGAGCGTATGCCATTTTAGTAACCTTCTCTAAATCGTTTTGAGCTCCTGTTGTCACACGGTTAAATGTCAAGGACTCTGCGACCCTTCCTCCTAGAGCCATACACATTCGCTCGAATAGCTAAAGTTTTACACAAAATGACTTTAGAATATCTAAAAGTACATATTTTCATTTTTATAAAGTTCTTAATAGACGGGCTAAACAATACAATGTAATTAACAGTCTAACCTCTTCTTGATTGTATAGCTTCTGATCCTTTGGCATATATGATGCGAATCCAAGAATCTGATTTGTCCTAGGTACAATAGTCACTTTTAGTAATGCATCTGTACTTTTGAGCATCCATCCAACCAAAGCTGTAAGTTATTTCAAAATGCACAAATTAAGATGATGCTTAAAAATGTGAAGCTTTCTAAACGTTAAATGAATAGCTAACCATGCCCAGCCTCATGATATGCGACAGTTCTCCGTTCTTCCTTATTCATAACCTAGATAAAAATTGATTCATTAGACGCATTCGGTAATTTTAATTTGCGGTAAAAGTTAATTCGTAGCAACAGTAAGCAGTGTAATTCCTACTTGTGTACGCTTCTCCGTGCCACCAACGACTCTTTCGACTGCATATTCTAGATCATCTCCACTAACAAACTTTTTCTTATATAAAGCTCCATGTAATGCAGCCTCATTACAAACATTGGCTATGTCAGCACCTGAAATTAAACAAGATAACATTGAGAACTAGAAAACTTTACATGTTATAGAATATTTATAAAAGAAAGTACATATTTTAATGTACCACTAAATCCTGGTGTTAGCTGTGCCATTCGTCTTGAATAGTTCTGTGGCGGAAATTCCATCTTTATACTCTTCAAATGATGTTCAAATATTTCTTTTCTTTCCTCCAGAGTTGGTAAATCAATTAAGATGTGTCTATCAAATCGACCTGGTCTTAACAATGCCTGAAATAAAGCAGTGCAATGAATTTACTAGATCAATAGTTTTGAATGGCACAATTAAGGAACAGAAGAATATCAAAAGGCATACCTTATCAAGTACGTCAGCCCTGTTAGTGGAACTCAATACCAAAACTCCTTCCTTACTAGCCATACCATCCATCTCTACCAGGAGCTGATTTAGCGTCTGCTCCCCTTCACCAGCAGCACCATCGGTTTGACCTCCAGCTCCACTTCGTTTACGACCAACTGCGTCAATTTCGTCAATATAAATTATGCAAGGAGCTCTTTTCTTGGCTTCTTTAAACAAATCCCTATTAGGAGAAAGCAAAAATCAATGTGACATATCAGACCCTTTGAAACAAAGTAAAAAATAACTAAGGTAGATGTCTTGAAAGCTTACCTTACTCTAGCGGCTCCCAGCCCACCAATCATTTCAATAAATTCAGAACCATTCATGGAAAGGAATGGTACGTTAGCTTCAGTTGCAACCGCCTTTGCTAACAACGTTTTCCCACATCCTGGGGGACTGAAAAATTATTCAGTTTGTATTAAGGAAAGTGAAAATAATACAATGCCCATAACTGGTTAATCTTACCCAAGCAGTAAAGCCCCTCTTGGCACCTAAAGTAATTCAGATAGTATTCTAGTATTTATATAGTCCGTTCTTATAAAAACTGTTGCGATTGATTACATTAACTTTAAAGCTTTCACGTACCTTAGCTCCCAAAGTTTTGTATCTTTCTGGACGTTTTAAGTAGTCTACAAATTCCATAACTTCCTGTTTTGCTTCCTTCAATCCAGCAACGTCCGAAAATTTGACTCCTTTACTTGTCATAGGCTCTACAAGAGTATACCTAGCTTTCCCCATTTGCGTCTGTACAAATTTAAATTACAAATTAGAATTTAATTTTTTTGAATTGCAGAAATGGTTTTTGCTAACTTACAATCGAATCCATATTAATAGAAACTTTGAATAGTTTTGATCTCGTGATGAGAGCCAATAATATAGCAACAACAATTATCGACGCCAACAGTTTTCCGGCTGTGTCCGAGTTTCTTTCGTAAACAACAGGGACTCTATATTCAGGTCGTATTCCAAGACGTTCTTCCGCCTCTCGCAGTTTTGATTCAAATTTACTCATGTCTACAATATTCATATGATACGTTTTGTGCTCAACCTACAAAAAAATCAAAATATTGATTATACGATATAATGTAAGATACTAAAGAATACACTTTCCCAAACTAAAAAACTATTCTGCGCTTTACCTTTCTTCCTTTTACTACCGCACCTAAAGGATAGAGGAAAGATTGTTATTTAGATTGGAACGATGGTAAAAATATCAACTATTAAACCGTAGCCTGTTAAATTTGCACATACCGTCATGAAGAATGATTGTGACAATGTCGACGTCAGGACGCACGATTATTTCTTCCACTTCGCCTTTAGCTAACATGTGATGCACAAATTCGTTCCAAGAGACATAACGCACTATCTGCAAAATGTGCCAACAAGTTATTTTCCACGTTAGTTTTCAGCAAATACATATCTTGACAGATTAAATACAATTGCAAATTAAAACTAACCTCCGGTTGGTTTGTACCAGGAAATACAAGTGACACCAAAGCTACAAACATATAAGCCGTCAGCATCCAGAGGAATGCTTTGACTAGAAGCGACGATAACTTGTCATCATCGCCATTATTATTTCCATTACTGCTACCGCTACTCCTACTTCCTCCGCCACTGCCGCTGGGAGTACTTCTGCTTTCAGTCTTCCCTGGTCGCTCATCAGGCACCTTGTTCTTATTTTGCTTTCCCTCTTGGGTCGGTTTACTGGGCGGCTGATTACTGCTGCTTGGATTTGAGGGAGAAGTGTGAAACCATTTAATATTTGCCAATTTGGACGCAGCACTTGGTACAAATTGTTTTGCTATCATCTGCAAAAAACAATGTACCATTTATTAAAAATCATACACAAACGCATATTTTCCAAGCATTTAGCTCATATCTCACCTCATACTGACTCAGCACTTGAAAGCCAAGCAAATCTGATCTCAGGCCCTGCATTTCCTTTCTGTGAATCGGTGTTATCTGACTCCGACCACATTTTGACGGTAAGGTCCTACTAATGGCACTTGTCACTTTTTGCATTGTGCAAATCAGTTGCTGCACTTGCTCCTGCGGAGGCACATTCCTGCCAGCAGTAAAGCTTTGAAGGCCTTGTTTGCACAGACGAACAACCGATTTCCACTGGTCCGCTCCAGTGTAGACATTCCTTAACCCGACACATTCACTGTTTAATAGTCGCGACCCGGTCCGTGCTCTTAACAGGAGATCCTTTCTGTAATGTGCCACGGCATTATAGCCGGAACCCTTTAATGACAGTTTGGACAAGGACATTTTGTTCGGGGAGGAGATTAAGAAAATCAGGACCTACAGTTAACACTTTCTTAATGGTGTCATATCGACTTGGATTGTATGTTACTGGCTGAAGTCTATTACAACGTGACCATTTCCAGCTGAGTTTTTCATCATCTAAACAGACATCAGATGTGTTTGGATGGACGACAGAGACATCTGAAAACATTTGCAGAAGCAATGAGAAAGTAGCCTTTGTTCACTCTTTACCAACGCTTATTAGAGCGAGCTCCTAATGCCAAGTGCCTGACTAACGCCTGACGAGACCAACAGAACTACAGTTGACGAACGATGATGAAACCTTATTTTTTAGGTTAGATGACATAAGGTTAATGCATTAACGGTTCAGTTTTCCGTGAAACGAAATCTTTGGATTAGTGACCGTCTTTTTTAAAAATATGTTTTTACTATATTCCCTTTTGTTTGATTTTCTTATTTTAGTAATTATAATATGGTCTCATGAATCATAACGTTTCGGTGAGCTTTAGAGACATGTGTCGTGATGGATGGTGAGATGGGCATGATTACATCATTTATCAAAGTCGCATCTTTGATCGTCTACATTAACCATTATCTCACTCGTCATCTCACTCATGTCTGGTTCTGATTTTCATTTTGCAACGCATGTACAAACGATTGCCATTTTGCGAAGTAGTGTGCTACTCGGATTGTTTAGAAAAATAGCTTTTGATAATTTTCATGCGAGCATAATGGCTTTTGGTGCGAAAATGTCAGCTATTCTGACCCGGAGAAGATATTTTGTACCAGAGGTTTTCTTGGTTGTACCATTTTTGAGCTTGCATGAATGATTGATGTCAGTGTAGTTCCGATGAGTTGTGCTTGTTTTTTAGAATAAACCGTTTCTTATTTTGTTCTGCTAATAATAAATTAATCATTTTTATGAACAATCAAAAGAGTAAGCACTGAAAAATTCATGTACCGTGTGATGATGAAATTTTTTTTATGAAGATGTCATGTTTTAGAACCTGTATGCTGTGGTAAAACCTATCAATTGGTGTTGGTAAGTACTTCAGATAGATACTTTTATGAAAAGGTTTAAAACGGGCAGCCTCTTTATTCGTCTACTTCGTGTCCGGTAAATTTAATAGTGATGATGATGTAATCACTAGCCACCAACCAGTGTAAAACGGTGAACCATGAAGCGGAAAAGGACTTAAGTAGTACGTACTGTAATATATTCTTACCCCGTCCGATTGACACTACATTGACAGCATACCCTATTATGAGGCTGACAAAAAGCAGTAAAAGCCTCCTGCGCTAGTCTTTTAGTTCGTTCTATTACAGTGGACGTGAACAATGAAATACTGATCGCAATTATTGCCGTATGGTTTATTATCATTTTTAAACCGTACGGTAAGATACGCAGAGAACCGCCCGTTGAATCCACCCGAAATGTTCAATAAATATTTACATATTATACAGACAAATGTTGCATGCCTCTCTATAGAATATATTATGTCTTATGTCTGTGCCACATAGATTACTACACAGGAAGACTTTACTTTTTAACGGACATCTTCATTCAAGTACGGAATGAAAGGAAAGAAATGCTATTATGCAATGAGTTTTTAATGCTATTTAGTTTGCTAAAACATAAATTAATAGTGTGTGTATAAAAACTAGCTTTATGAATAGCAAAGCACGAGTGTGTCTTATTTAATTCTTTGATAATGGTTCATCGTCCATCACATCGCCGATCGCATTCAAATTCAAAAGATTACTCGGAATGAATGCCCGAGCGCTTCAAGAGGCTTCACGAAGATGCTGCTGATGATGATGAATGTATTATCTAAGAGAGGAAAAAAACTTCCTACCACTACACATCTTTTACTTCAATGACACCTTAGGCCAAGTAACTTTGAAACTCATGGATGAATGTGTCAAGCCTTCCTCAAACTCTTCCTCATTATGGAGATAAGAAAGAATACAGGTCATTTACCTTGCAAAATACAGACGCAAGCATTTTTCTGAATCAATGGATTGCTTATTGTATTGTACTCAACCGATCTTAAGATTTTAGTCTACTGTACGGATTTTTTATTTATTTATCAAAGCGTGCACTAAGGTTTATGAATTTTCAAGAGAGAGAAAAATTAGGAGTTTTTTTCTGGGGGTATGTGCTCAACTCAAGTCCATTAACAATGCTTGGTCAAAGTCACTCGACATATTTTCTGCTTGAATAACAGTTACATAAAGGAAAAACAAGGGTGTCTTTTGTAAATAGTTTCATTGAACACTGTCCAAATTATTTGGATGAAATATGACCATACAGACACCAATCCTCCCATCAACCTTGTGAATCCCAAAAAATGAAAAAATATGTATGAAACGAAAAGAGTGAGCAAATAAATGAAGCTAGAAAAAGCGGATCAGCCGGAACCTTTTGCCATTTATAATAACTAACTCACTATTCACTATCTATCCAATTTCCGAGCGTCAACATTTTTTTACCATCGACATTAGGTAACACGAAGAAATTGCAACGCAGGATCATTATGATGACTATACACCACCACCTCCTCCATCTTTGAACGAATTCGACTTTGTGTGTATAGTGAGTCCATTTTTATAAGATTTTCATGCATTCACGCTCTTGAACCGACATTACTCCATTGCAATCATGATATTTCATAGAAGAAACAAAAGCCAAAAGACCTATTATTTGTGTATGTAGGCTTGGGCAGTAAAAAGCACCACCTTCGTTCAAAATATGATTGCAGGTAACTTTGCTAATCTTTTCTTCTGTCCCACTCTGGCTTGATGATGATGAGCATAAAGGTGCAAGAAAGCTTTTTGTGCTTCATTGACAAGTCATAAGGAATATGAAGGTGTTGCCCTTTTGGATATAATCACATATTTTACATTTTGCTTACTTTGCGGATCTTTTGTCTTTATTGCCAAAAAATAGCATGATTGAATGGTTTGTTCGCGCCATCACACGATCAACAAAATCCACCAAAGAATACTCACGTATAATAGTATAAATAGCCGTATAAGTATATAACCAATAGCATAATTTTTCGGCTACATTGAAAATGGTGTGGAAAATGATGGAAGTGATTTCAATGCTAATGATAATTACATTTTATGTACTCTTTCTTTACAGGATTACGTACAAAACTCAAACACAAATCAAGGAAACAAAAAAGATTAATGCACGCATTGCTAGTAGATCATCAGTTTCGTGATCGCGTTTCTTTGAAGATATGAAAAATGCGCATCTTCATCCTTTTTAGTTAATTCTATAGGCAAAGCATCTTGTAAATTATTGCAAAAAAATGGGGAAAAATAAAAAGTTATATAATTGGACCATTGAATATGTCGAGAACTTTAAAGTTTGTTTTTTCTTTAATCCACAATTTTAATTGACTTTATATTTGTTTACTTGGAATTTTTGTGAATCAGAATAATACATATTTTCTTACATCTTACGGTATGTTTGTCTCGATTTATATAGACTCCAACTCCAAGCTTGTGTGAACGCACTTTTTTGCTGAACTCATGTTATGATTAGCCCGAAAAGTTGACGAACAAACATTTGGATTTAAATGTAAAAATTGTAAATCATTGCATTCTGTTATATTATGAAGTCGTCGTAGGCGATCTTGATTCGTCTAATTTTTGGTGTGAGATAACGTGTTTGATTTCAGCACGTTTACACATGTCATCACATCAGAGATTCGCTGTTTTGACAGGGTTATGCCTGTTGTCTGTTGTTGTTGTAACCTGAGAATTATGTCTCGTATCAAAGCAAAGGGCTCATTTCAAATAATCTTCCGAGATTCTCAGGCTAGCATTAAAGCGTACTCTCAACTAATGTTCATATCCGCTGGGTAAATATTTAATCGTATACATAATATGTCTTTCTTCGTATCCCAGAATGCAAATTTTTCTCGAAAATTATAGTGGTACAACAACTGATTCAAAACGTGTAACTTATCATCATTTCCCCTTAATGATGCACATTATGACCTATGCAGTTTTACATTTCTTTTAAATTCAGATAGATTTTGTTCTGGGTTCTGACATTATGTAAGCTAATGAGTGTGGCTCATGAAAAATCTATAGGTGCAGTTTACCGTAATTCAATAGGTGAAGTACATAAAAAAGTTAAATTGCATTATGAAGTTGATTACACATACACATCCCTACACACACTTATAGATTTCTTATCTTTCATAAGCCACACATGTATTTCGAATATTTGAACCGTTGTTTCTCTCCCGAACCCATACCAAGTCTTCTTTTTTAAATATCGGTCAACTGCATGACATGTAATTTGAATATTCTGAAATATCCTTTGATTTAGTTTAGTAACATATATTATTATGCATTTTTGTTAAGTACAAACATACGATGTGCAATAAAGTATCCAAAAAAGTTGGAGCTGCCATCATTGTCAATGGCACTCGCACACGATGTTTGAGTTTCTCATCATTTTTGACCTTTTGATCTTGGAAACATGTTTCCTCACATCTGAAGATGAGATAATAATGTTGACAAAGATGAATATTTATTAGCAAAAATGTAGTATGTTGAAAACAAAATAACATGAATTTGCAACAGTACAGGTACATGAAAAATTGTGTGCGCAAATAACTCGTAAAAGTACATAAGTTATTCCAAAGGCATTGAGTGAGTAATTCACAAATGTGACAAACATTTAAGGCTATAATCGAATTACAATCAACGCTGGAGAGAATACAATAGCCGTCGTGATTTGTGTCCACGTCGTGGACCACGAAAGGAAGCAAACACTTTAACAAGTTATACATTTTTAAACATTATTTATGATTTTTTAGTTATGATTTAAATGGGATTATATATGTCCATGAATTTACGCCCTCTTGATTGATCTTACAAAATGCTTTATAAACCACCAAATGCTGTCAATGATCAGTTATTGTTAGAAAATATCATTATGGTAAAAATCACGTAATTTTCAAGTAGAATACAAAAGATAAAAGCCTATTTGTAAGCATGTATCCTCTCATAAAATACATCATAACAATGCAAAATTATCGGAAATAACAACCCGTTTTCCATAATTTTTTTCATTTTCTCGAAACTAACTCGAAGTTTCTCGTACTCTGCGGTACAATTTTATTCCAGCTTGTCTTTGTTGCTTTAAATGAATTATTCAAAATAGTTCTTTTACAGCGCTTGTAAGTGTTTGTAAAAATGAATATTTGGATAATTTGTGCCATTCTGGTTGCTTTACTAGCAACAAAAAATCAAGCCAGTAATGAGGTACGTGCAAATTGATTGGAGTTTTCTCTCATTCATAATGCCTAACATTACCAAACTTGTTGTTGATTTTCAGGACGAAAATTTTTGCGAGAAAAAAGCTCACTACAATAGTCTCACTATTACTTGTTGTGCCATGAAAAAATTCGATGCACCTGCTGCACTGAACCCTTTCGAACAAAATGACAAAGTTAAGGCATGCTTAAAAAAGAACGACGATATAAAATCCGGAAAAAACAACCTTTCCAAGAAATTAGTAAAAATTCACATGATTCTTTATAACAAATTTTCTTTTGTATTTTAAAGAGCCAATACATAATATGAATTATTATTTATCATGCTTTATGGTACAGTGGCTATTGTATAAATGCTTGTTGGAAGAGATACCTGGAGGTGTGACCATTAGCTCTTTCACTGACTTTATGGTGAAAAGATTTCAGTCGGATTCATCCGTCCAAACTGCAATCAAGGCCAGCGTGGAAAAAATCAAGAAGGAATTGCCGGGCAAGTCTCAGAGAAGAAAAAGAAGTTTTCGCATGAAAAGGGATGCCGAGGATGAAGGTAGTACAGAATCAGAAGAGAGTACCACAATAGCTCCAGCGGCTGGTGAATCTGGCGATGAAAACCCTCAAAAGGACAACAATGAAAATGAAAACTCTTCAACAGAAACAAGCAAAGTAGAGGGAAATGACGAATCTACGTCCACAGAGATTCCAAACGGTATTGAAACTACTACAGGTGCACCAGAAAATAAAGATGGCTCCGAAGAAAATGAATCCAAGAAAAACGAAGAAAAACCGAATAAGGAACCAAGGACATTAACTACGTACGATCGCCTGTCAGTTTTTGAATATTTTGAGAGCTTTAAGAATGCAGTTCCCAATGAAGACTTATTGAGAATTTGGGACGTTTACTATGCTGCTGAGTTTGAGGTACGAAATATATATCGCCAATACAAATTGCTTTTCCCAAATGCATAACTTGACTCGGAGACGAGGCTACTTCAGATTTAAAGAATAGTTAGCCATTTTTCATAATAGATTTCTCATTTTGCAGGCTTGTCACACTCTTGCTAAGCACAATGATACAGTGATACACTCGGTATTTAACCTAGAAATATTTTATTTATTCAGTGTTTCAAACTCTTAAAACACTTGGGCCTACTTTCAAAATCAAAATACATAAATAACAATGTCCTCAGTACTCTTCTTCGAGGTGTTTATCCTGGATCCAGAGTACTGCTCGTCGAGGAGGGTGCTGCGATGCTATACCCATCCCATTTCCTTTGCTACAGGATCCTCCATTCGATCGAGAATCAATCCAAAATTTTACAGTAAAAGAACTTATGCCATTAGCCGGCGGGGATTATACGTGGACAAATTATACGTATAGTTCAAATATACAGCGGGTTTGTTAAAAGTTTTAAAATTGACAGTACTATTACATAACAATGTTAGACGCGATTAAACATCTTTGTTGTTGTTCCAGTGTCGTAGTTTAGCTGTCGCTGCAATGATGAATTACGTTGATGTAAAAGATTTGAAAAACGAAGTAGATGCATTCTTTGCTCGTAACGTAACAGAGAAGTTTGATTATGACTATGAACGAGCTGCTCGTAGGTTGATTCCACAATTTTATTCTGAGGATTTGAGAAACGAAATACTAAATCAAATACTGCCGAAATTTGATCGAGGGGATAAAAATGCACCGAAAGACCAATACTATGGAATGCTTCAAAAGGACTCGGACATTGAAAAGATAAAAAATGTTAACAATACAGAATATGTATGGGCTTCTCCACATGGTAAATTGTATTTTTTGCAATCCTATTTGAATGTTTTATATGAATCAATGCAATGGTAGCTCATGGAGTGTAAGATACATCCACAATAATGAATCATTCCCCTGGGTCAAGCCTTTTTATAATTTATATTAAGATTTGGTTTGAGGCTCTCTAATTTAGAAACATGACTTGATTTTTATTTGCAGAGTGGGAAAACTTGCAGACAAACAAAGCTCGTTATTTAATGTGGTCATGTGATGCATACAGGATGATATCACAGCGCATTAAGTACTTTGATTTCTCGTCGGTAAGCAGACAATCAACTCCTCTTTACCGATTTCATCCGAGATATCAAGCTCAAATTAGAAAATGCAAACATGCCTTCTGTTTTGTTACACTGAATATGAATATTTATACATGCTATATTTGGCATCTGCTGACAGAATCGTCAATTTTTATTGAACAAAACAAGTGACCTTGAGCGTTCAATATCTGCTAATGACAATTTATTTACCTACCCGTTTTTTCTACCTTTTTTCAGTTCTGCTACTAGACTTAATGGTTGGGTACTTACTGAATAGGTATGACAAACAGCTCTATAAGCAGCACCGCATTTCAAACTGTAAAATCCATTTACACACACCTTCTTCAAAATAAAGGGAAGAATTCTAGCATCTTTATGACTCGACATGGTTTGTAATTGTGCACGTAGCTTCTTCCAAGCCTTCTGTTTTTGCATTTTCATTTCTCATTATATTTGATTGTTTTGTGTGAATAAAGAACAAAAAACGGATGCCAATTAATGTCGACTGTGATTGTGATTATGATCATACCTATAATGCCAATACAGTAACTGACACTATCTACCGTTCAATTACAATTCATTGATGATCACATCGTGTAATGGGTCTTCACTGTACCTGGATAAGCTTAAACAAATATTCAATCGTTCATTGTATTAAATAGAAACTACAACATTTATACAAGCTTACTCGATTATTGATTTCTTTGAGATCGGTACATTTACACAGCTGCACGACAACGTAAAAAGTAGTCATTTTAGTTCCTACCAATTAAATTATGCTTATTGACGGCCATGATATGTCCATAAACTGGTTCAACAGGGTTCAGCTAATGGTTTAAAAGTTCCTAACCATATAATATGTTATCTTAAATATCCAATTGTAGTGCATGTTCCAGTCAAAATTCTTAACATAGCCTCCCCACAAATGCGTTAAAATATTACAAGGTTGGTTAAATATGTTCCCTAATATTTCGATAATTTACGTAACAGAAAAAAATCTGCGTTGAAACGTTTAGAAAAGACTGATATTTGAAAACTTTTGTTTGAAACCATAATGTCGTTTTTAACATTATCAGAGTATGAATAAGAAGTTTTGCAATAATACTTCCATGTATTGTAACGAAAAATACCATTACGATTTAAGACGAAAACTATTCAAGAAAAATCTTTATTGTAAATTTAACGTCAAAAGTTCCCTTCCATATTTTTTGCAATGCGTCACTCATTAAGCTTTGTCATGCAATTCTTCTTCAGAAATTGAAATTGGACAACATCACATAATGGAGGCTGCAAAAAATAGTATTGAAAATTGAAACAGACTGATTTGCTATCATAGGCCATAATAATAAAAAAGAATTGCTGGTTTTACATTTTACAATCATCTATAACCACAAAGGCAAAATCAAAAATTTTCTTTTCATCTTTTCTGGCGTCGTAATATCTATCTTCCTCGTCGATCTTTGTCCACTCCTCAACCAAACTGGAGAATAGGTAGTTGTCATTTTTTATACCACCACTGATATATATGGGTATGAGTTATTGTTGATGAGTTGGCTCATTTTGTATTTATTGAACCTGTGTGGAATACCGCAACTACCATATAGTAATATGTAGTGTAATTAGTGTAAGAAGAATGTTGTACTGAAAGCAGGGCTTATGCATCGTTTCTTTTGTTGTCACTAAATGTAACCACCACGCATCTATACAATCATAAATAATCTTTGTCTGTATACTTTGCGATTTCTTGTATATGACCATTTTTTATTCGTTCCTGATTGGATTATGGCTTGTTGGCATTTAAAGTTAAGTACGTGTGGTTAAGCAGATTGCATGCAAACCACGTCATACACGTCAACTAATTCATTTTTACAATGTTGGATTCTGGATTTTTGAAACCCTAAACTTGGCAAAAATACAATTTGTTTATTGACGCTGTTGACTTGTTGCATGAAATATTGCATCACCTTTTGTAGGTCGTGTGGTGATAAGCCAAAGATATGTTTTAAGATACGTACGATCGGTTTCTTGTGTAAAAGTTATTGATAACTTTGCATAGATTACAGCATCTGATCTATTTATCATTTTCCTTTCAGTCTACTACAAAAATATTTTTCCATTGTGCCAATGTCAAAAGAATGCTAATTTTGTATCGTGAATTTCGATAACGCCTGGTTTATAAAAGATGGCCTTGAGTGACACGAATGGCTGTCCAGAAAAGTTTTAACGCAAAATATTCTAGGCATGAGATCATCATGGACAGATTAAACAACAACAGTAGTGGTATGTTATTATTATGCAGAAACAAACACTTCATC
This sequence comes from Entomobrya proxima, assembly GCA_029691765.1. Taxonomy (NCBI): domain Eukaryota; kingdom Metazoa; phylum Arthropoda; class Collembola; order Entomobryomorpha; family Entomobryidae; genus Entomobrya; species Entomobrya proxima. The sequence goes on along the minus strand of CM056170.1, from coordinate 24,640,567 downwards.
ATCATTACCTTTTCTTAATGGAGATAGAAAACAAGTGAGCATTAATCATTGGGGGCATATTATTGTCCCTGATACATATCCTTTAGCCTGCACAATAATAATATATTCTGGAATACGCATGCCTTTGTGCACCGTTTCAAAATGACAAACTCCAGTATATCAATTCAAAACATAGACTACGAAGCTAAAAATTAACCATAATTACTAGTAATTAGTACGAAAAAATAAATAATTATCCTAGTAGCCAATTAATAATGTAGATAAATAATGGAAGATGTAGGCGCTAATATTTGCCTAGACTAATGTAGAGGAGCGCTGTTCTCATCCTCTTAAAACTTAACAATAGTCGATTGTTCCTATACAAATAAAACAGCCAAACCTAGCATGCATCCAAATTGGTTAAGTGTCAACAAAACAGTATAGTAGAATAAATGTACTATCTGAATATTATATGACCATTATAATACTCACCTTAACCACCTATATGATTATAAGTTTTGCCTTCCTTACAAACTCGTTTAAGTGTTAGCAGTTTACCTGCAAAAACCAACGTTGCAAGAAGAAGGGGCTTTTGTCTATAGGTAAAGCTATAAGGGAGGATTTTGAGATTGAGCTAGAGCTTTGTGCTCCCAAGCAAGTCAGTTGATCGCTGGCAACCCTGCTGTCAGTATCTCATTGCATGTCGGTCCGTCTCTGTGCGAGTTTCATTGTTGTAGTAGTGTGTGGTTAGAAGGGGAATTGGCATCCAAAAGGAAAACATTTTCTTCTATTGCAACAAACAAGTCGCTGTTCCTTATTCTCACCATTCTACAATAAATATATGCATTTCACAGGATTTTTACGATTTTCTTAGTGACGACGGTCATTTGCACTTGTATCGCTGCCAGAAGTGCAACTTTTCAGTGAAAACTGACGGAATGCACTGGCAGTGCTATTTTAATTCAAGTTTTTAATTAATGCGACCCACATTTTCCTGGGCTCATTCTGATTGTCAATTGAACAATGAGTACTTAAAAAGGTACTCTGCTAACTCCAACTCCGAGCTTTTGTTGAATTGGATGGTTTTGCTTAAAAACTGAGTGTTTGCCAATGAAAAGTAAAAATGTTTTATCTGCAATTTTAGCGTTCCTAGGATTTCATTGAGGAAATCTGAAATGAGCGCTTGACAAAAAAACTCATAATTGGCCACAGCGGTTCGTTTGTTACGAGTAGTGTTTAACCGTGACTCAGGTAGCCGAGAGAAGTGACAAAAGCAACTATATTACTCGTGAAAATGGTGACAAAATTGAAAAAGTCGTGAGATGTGTGTTTAGAAAGAGAGATTTCTTGAAATTAGTGAAAACAATTTTCATTTTTCTTGACACGACTTCAGTGTCAAAAAATATGTGCAAAACTTGGCATGTACGTACGTTTGTAAGTAATGATAATCAGCTATTCATTTCGTTTTTTTGTGAAAAAGGAAAGATAGAGTAAGTCAGTAGCTGCAGTGCGTAGTATGCGTAATGTGAATTGTTGTTGGACTAGAGATTCAGATAATAAAGCTGATATGACGGATACAACAAACTGTTGAGCAGGAAAGGAGAAAGAATTCAAGTGATGCGTTGTAATGTCTGGTAATAATCGTAAACGTGCCTTTTGTTTTTGTTGGTTTACTATTGGCATTACTGATATTAACCCTGTGAACTAGTAAGCTAGATTGAGGTTCACAACGATTTGCAGGACATTGTCACATCCTGATAAAGACGGAATTTCAACAGGGTGTGTACGATTATTTTGACCCTTTTTACTGGCCTACGTTTCAAATATAATCATATCAGCAAAATAGTTTGTGAAAGATACGGTTCTGCTCTTATAGTAAACGAGTATAAATACTTTCATGACGCGAAGCTATTAAGGGACAAAACTTGTAAATTGGTGAACTCTTTCTTGCTGTTGGAACGGTTAATCGGAAAGCTTTTTCATTGGACTTGCCTCGCTGATCTGCAATAAAGATTTCTTAGACTTGTTGGTTTTTTATTTGTTTCTTATTACAAATGCATTATAGGTTGAGCCCCAAAACCTTTTTAGGAGATACTCTGATCTTATCGACTGCATACAAATCTGTAATAAGTGTATTTGCGTGTCTCGCGGGATGACCTAGACAAATTTGAGTTTTTGTGCTTCGAAATTGTGTCTCAAGCACAAAGAAGGAAAATTATACCTCGAAAATCAAGCAGTGTACCATTTCACCTTTGGTCATATATTTTATATTGTATGCAAATAATTTAAAATCTACTGCTAGGGTTGTATTCTTTGAACTTTGAAGGAAAATACTTTTTTTCAGTCTGGATTTTCTTGTGGTGCAAGCTTTCTTCTGTTAAAGTGGACAGCAGCACACGCTTGCAGCTTGCATGCATCTTTTTTATTTGTAAACAAAAAAGTTTGACGAATGAACCATAGTATCACATCCCAAACAACATCCTCGATCTTGACCACCGCGTAACGCTGCAATAAAAAGTCAGACATCATTGCAAAAGCAGTAAACGATATGTTGCTGTTAAGCTGTGCATTTTGATATTGTGTAGCTGTTTTGTGTTAAATTAACCCGTTTTCTTTTCATTCCTACTACATGAAAGTTTTGCAAGCAAACGTTTATGTATGTAAAAATTTATGACATCAAACGTGAATGTAGCAACTACCTTCGCCAATGTGCAGGGTCAAAAGATTTTCCTTTAAAACACTGAATAATTTTTTCAACATAAACTGTATTATGTCAAATGCCAGTGTTAAACTTTTAATAAATCAATCAAACTCAGCGAATTATTCGATACTTGACTGAAGGAGGCTAATAATACCATGAACTGGCCAATCTTCAAAGTGAAATTCACGTCGCAAGAAGACCAATGACATTTCATCTATACGTGCTACACTTTTCGCCTGTTTAGTTGTGATACCAGTTGAGTGATCGTAAAACAATATAAAATTTGGCTATAAGCAACGAAGAAGCTTATTTCTCCCACCAAGATAACATGATAATTCCTCTTCGTAATTGTATGTATGCAACACATGAAATGCTGGTGACCTTTTAAGGAACTCCCTAAAAGTGTATGCAGAACGGAACTGATGGTGTTTTACTAGTTTGGTTTGAAGAAAGCTTTTTATTTTTACTTGCACACTTTTAACACAGCGGAGACGGACAAGTAAGTATTAAAACGTGATTTGTTTTACTGTTTTTTTAGTTTTGTATTTGTACCACTCCTTAGATGCACTTTGCACATTTTATGTGTGCGTAAGAAAGCAATTGCATTTTTGTAATGAACGCATGTTTTACTGCTTTTTGCGTTTAGTATGTGCTAATTATTTAATGCGTTGTTAATGCTCCATATAATCGCTTGCGCTTGATTTCGTTACCATTACATGAGGCTTCAACAATTAGAACATAATATTTTTATGTACTTTTAGCTTACCTTGAATTCATATTCATATTGTTCAAAGAATATATAATAGGATAAGATATGCTTTCACACTTTGAATCTTTTAGTGTACGCTTCAGTCGGAAAGAAAATAAAATTTTACGCACTATTCAGAGGCAAACGTTATAGTATAGACCAACAGATAAAACTACAAATACTTATCTTTTCATGCATTTCGTTGGTTGCGGTATGTGTGAGTTTTATTAAAATGTCAAACTCGGAAATGCAGTCGGAATTCAAATGTTTGATAGGTATGCATTGAAATCTCTTTGATATCATGTTACTTTAAATTGAGGTTTCAATGAGGAAGTCTGTAGATTTACACGGGTGATGGATACATGATATTATCGTTAACTCAAAAAGATCATTGCTAATGTAAATCCAAGATCTTTTGACAGCAGTTTCATGCATATCATGCAGTAGGTAAACCACGCCACGCTCAATGGGGCGTATAGTATCTTATCGTCGTGATCCTTGAAATTATTAGGCTGATTGATCTTTGACATTTAAAAGATTATATTGCATGATTGGAGCATTACCCCTTTCACTGTGGTAAAAGTTCATGCAAGGTTTGTACAAGTGGGGCAAACCTTAATATTATTTCTGCATTTACTGTGGCTTTGTTATGTGACGATAGCGTAGGAAAATCTGTTAATCTTTTCTCCGTCAATGTGTATCAATAACCCAACAGTTTACACCTTCTAACTGGCACGCATTCTTAAAGTTCAGGATCAATGCTGACCCACAAGATGGCTTTCTTATGACGGCACGATTCTGTTCACGAAAGTTTTTAATACTAAAGTTTTGTACACTTAGCATTGAACATGAGTTTTTACTTGATCATAAATCGTGATGGTCAAAAGAATATCGGGAAGTAACAAAAGCAAGAATTAAGAATACACAAAGCAAATCCCCAATCCATATTTTGCACTATTTCAATGTTAATGAAGAAAGTGTACAGATTTTCTCTTCGAGTAACAAAATGGTTCATTTAATCTGAAATGTACCAAACCTTAATTAGAAAATAGACTTTCTGCAAAAGGTATCAGGTTGCCGCGTTTGAGTAATTAGTGAATCGCCATAACCGGAGAGCCTCACGCTAAGCATATAAAACGAAGCAATTAGGAATTCAGTTTATATTGTGCCATCAGATGCAATGAAGGCAAGCTATTTTTTAGGCCCAAAAGTTTTCATCAAGTAAAAATCAGCAATGAGCTTACATATTCTATACTGGGCAGGTATACATAAATTGCCTACGTCTATCTGCGGTACTACCATTTTACTTCGAAGCTTGTTTCCTTCCATGTCCGCCTTATTGTACAACAACATCATTTATTTACATACCTGCTTGAACTCAGAAAAAATAGGTGCTAAAAGGAGCGCATTTTGAATGTCATTTTGAAAGCAGTGAGCAAAGTGGCCATCTCATAAATGATTATGAAGTAAGACATGCTTGCTATATAGCTAGCGTTTTTGGCCCATTATTCATGAAAAGAATGAGTTCGTGTGTCATTGTAAAAATTTATATTGTCTAGCATTTTTCGTGCCAAATATTTAAGCAGAGGGCTTAAGTCTCAATCGCACACAGTTCATCTTTTATTTCACCAATAACCGTGTCTTTTAAATGTTCATTGACTTATCCCGCTACTTACTGTCTGTATTTGTAAATGCAAGCATTTTTTGCCATTTCATGGTATCCCTGCTGTTAAAAATTAATCCCTATAATCTGCCAACAGGAATTCGTGCGTGCGCATGCAAATCAGGGGTTAAAATAGATTTTTTCGAAGAAACCAACCCCGATTTTAATACCAATAAAAATAAATTTTGGTCTGTTGCTCTATTGAATGATTTTAGCACTGCAAAACCATAGATTTTGCGCTTTGTTGTTGCTGTTTGTCTGCTGAATGTTGCCAAAAATCGTGAAACAAGAATGGGGAAAATGCTCGTAAAGTCTGGTACATGGCATCTGACAAATTGGCAATAAAATTTGTGGATTATTACGAACAGCTCGTGTAAACTATAGGGACGGCTTCAAACGCCGGTGGTTGCTGCTGTTGGTGCGGCGAATAATACTTGTAATTACGTTTGATGGAGTGTGTGTGCACGTTACTCAAGACGCTGTATAATGCGTGGGTATATAAAAAACTTGATTTTTTCTATAGTGCCTACTGAAAGGCTCCAGAAACGATGTATCATTTGGATACAAGTCGACATTCTATACGTGGCGGCTGCAGCAGCTACTCCCAATTTAACATTTTAGTCTGCATTACATAACTTTATGTTGCACCTCAATCATCAGTATTTTCCACACCAACCGAATCGGTAGTATAATAATACGTACGAGTTTTAATCAACTTAAAAAGCACAAGAAATATTTTTTAAACCACGAACGGTAAGCTACTCAAAAGGGTATTTTGACAAAAGATTGCAATGATAATGATAAATATTGCTCCTTAGTGGAGATGGCGTCTAAGGTGAAGGTCCTAACAGTTGATGCGAACAAAGTATGGAGCTATTAAGAGCATCAACAAAAACCTGATTCAAAGTATTGTGGTGGTATGCTACTGATAAAACTTTAAGTAAGCAAATCTCAGTTACACGAGAAAGGAAGTAGTAATCAGCAGATTTTTAGGGATGGACTATTATTTACAAGAACGTTCACTTTACAAACATCCGGAAAAGATATGAATAAGAATGGACAGTATAGACATGGTAGAATGCCGCAACAACTGGTTCATGTTTCTAATTAAAAGCAAAATGAGCATGTCTACCTTTTATACTAAAATTAGTGATACATGCAAAAAGTACTTTGTGATACGATGTTTGGCTTCGTTGTTGTATGATTGTAAAAACTAGTGTTTTATCTAAAATCATGGGCACAAAGACTTTTTATGTATAAAATGACTAGGTTGAATAAAATGAAGATGTTTTCATGCAAAGTAATATACAGTTACGTCAAGACAAATGCTTTACCCTGGAAAGGGAAATGGGAATGGCTTTCCATTACATTTACAGCTATATAGATAATTTCAGGGCTTTCGTGAGAGTATAGTTGCTCGTATTTTTATGCGATTCTATGAATGCAAATTCTAGCAAATTTCTCACACATAGTAGTGTTTTTCGTGATATATTGAGGTAAGAAACCTTTCCCTGATTGTGGCAGTCGTTCAATCAAATGGTTATTTGGCTTGTTACGTTATTTTGCATTTTTCGCATTGTTCAATTCCTATTTTTGCTTCAAGGCTTGAGCTCCGGTGCCGGTATTTTATTTACATCCTACTCATTTAAGAAACTGTCAACCCTGAAGCAGGTATCCTGAAGAAGCCGAGCTCAATAAAGAACCTGATTCGGTCTCCTGAGGCATACTATTATTTTTGGTAGGCACAACAATGTAAGTCGTGTTCTTCAATCAGTAATAATGTTTTCTAGTTTCTAATTGATATGAATATTGTATGATTGTATGTACAAAATGTATGAAAATTAATGAACATCTTTGCCTTTAAAATGACTGTTTATCCTTTTCTAGTACGTACATTGTTTAAGAATTGGTCGATGCTTGTAATTGCTCGATCAACCGGTAGTCTGATATGCAATGCAAGTCAATGATGTTACTGAATTATCAATATGAAGCAATGCAACTTGAAAGCGTAAATATTTGTGCACGCTGATGTGCGGAATCTGTTATTCATTCCATTTTATTTTTTGCATGTTCCAAGTTTCATTGCAAATATTCCATGTTGACGTACTTCATGTAAAAACGATGCTTAGATAGATGTTATCGGTACTTATTAGTCATAAAATTCTAAAGGTTTGGGTTCAGCAAAGTGCTGAGAACAATATTTTACGAATATCCGTTTTTGCACGTACATATATATGCTAACTAATCAAGTATAGGACATCCACCACACAATAAGCATTCTCATACAAAAGATTTGCAGAGCCTCGGGTGATGTTTTATCATTTCCCAGAGATACGCAGGGAACGGAGGGTTTCAAGACGAGTTCAAATAAAATACGGCAAATGTCTGATGGTGGTTTCTTGTGTGGGTATGTTGGCTGCTTTCGGTCACCACATCATCATCGAATTATGAAAAGAGTTAAGTGTATGTATGCATTAAATGTACAGTAAAATGGGAAGGGAAAAGAATTTGGTTAATATTGCAGACATACTACTACCTACTACCATCATCACTGAAATAGGTTTAAAGTGTGTGGGTTTATCTTGAGTAAATGAACAACATGTGTCTGCATCTTGGGCTTAAACACCGTAATATTTTTACAATTTATGTTTACCTAAAAGTAAATAGATGCATGCCAAATGAACATTAACTTTGACAAGTGATATCTTACCTGGAGTTTAGCATAAAATGAATGTCTAATAGAAGGATTTATTTAAGAAAAATCCTGACTTACATGCATTCTAATCAGTATCAGTTTTCCTTATAATAGGTACTAGGTACACAACAAGCAATATATTTTAAAGCTTTTCACAAAATTCACAGCAGAAAGCAGATATTATGCGGCAAGTTAAAACATTCTATACAACTATAAGCACATGCGCAGGCGTACGGATGACTGATGATGAGCAAAATATGGGCATTTTAAAACAGAAGTAACCTACAGAGAGATGAAATCAAATTAAATAGAAGTGGATGACCTGTGCACTTTACCAACATCAGAGTGTGTAACACTAACAGTAATAAATAAACGTAAAATATGCCTATTTGCTTGCAGGCCGTGAGAACATGGAAGATAGGTGAATTCCTGGGAGAAATAAAGTTTTCCCACTACTACTGAGACTGGGACTTTTCACGAATAAAAATATACTCTTGTAGACGCAAGAAGTTAGGTTGTTAGGTAGATAAAATCCAATTGGTATGTGGTGTGTACACATTAAGCATACAACAACAGCAGCAACGGCAGCATCACTCACTTGGGCGGACATATTAAATTTACGGAATGGTTTTTCTTCTTCTTTTGTACGGTTTAATAGAATGAAAGCAACGCAGAGAGATGAAGTAATGTAGTGAATATAGTGACAGAAGAAGCAATTTTCAATGGGTGCTCCTTTTGCTTTTTCTGAAACCAACAGTAATTAGGATTAGCTGTATGTTGTGCACTCTGCTTTCTTATAAGCCATTATAGTGTAAAGGTAATAATGTGCCCGTCTTAGACACAAAGTGGTAGCCGTATCTAAAGAAGGAAAAGCAAAATTTCACAAAGAATGCATTGTTTTCTTGTCAGTTCTGTTATAATAAATATTGCTCCTGTGAAAAATTGTGTAATGCCTATATGCAAAAAATGTATTTGTTAAAGGAGCATTATCGTACCAGTACTGCTGCTTTTGTGTGGAAAGGAAATGAGAGTTTTTGCTTGCTGGTTTACATGTTACGATTAATGTCCTTTTATTCTAAAGTTCTCGTAAAAGAATGTATATACAGCACTATCATTCTTGGAAAATAAATGTACAGGTTGAACTGTGGTGAAATGATGATTAGAATGATCTGGCTTGATATTGGTTGCATGAACGTAGTCTAGAGAAAAACCCTTTTCCTTACATAACAGCAAAGTAATCTTGTCATGTCCCATGCAGCGTTGTTGCTTGTGCTACGCTTATAAATTGCATTCTAGATAGAAACGAACAAAATTAGTTAATGACAGACTTGCCAAGAAAAATGTTTTAAAGGTGAGATAACACTTTTAGCATGTTTGCATTGTTCATGTAAAGTTTGATCATGTGTGTACTTGGAGCAGTTCAAGTGCAAGGTCACACAAGGGAGCATTGAGTGCGTGATAAAGTTAATAGGAAAAGTACTGTTCTCTATCTCACTCACCTACTTCCTGGTAACTTATGGACCCTTCTACCTTATGTAAAACCTTTTACCCTTTTGTTCGCATTGGAAAAACATGTCTAGAGAAAACTTTCAACAAGATGTAACTACACGGCCTTAAAGGGTATAATGAAACCAGTAAAAAACTAGACAATATTTTGTCGAATATATTATTGCGGTTATGAGACGTGAGGTGGTCGTTGTGGTTCTGAAGGAATTAATGTGCGTAATGGTAGATTAAGTTTGGCTCTAAGAAATTTTAAATTTCTTTTCCTAACAAGAACCTCGTCTCTATTTTACATTTCATCTGGACTTGATGTGGTTGAGAAAGTGATGTAAAAACGAATGGGTTAGGAATCAAAGGATGCTCAAAAGCTTTGCATCTTAAAGGTTTCTCGGAAGAAGGGAAAACGTTGATGTCGAGGATGAGGGCGATGAGGTTTCATTTTAGTTCTGCTTTTTTATTGCTTCAGGAATTTTTAAACTAAAAGCTTGCTAGTTCTATGAAGGAAGTCCAACTAACTTTTTTATCACAATACATGGAAAATTTGAAAAAGCACACCTTCTTCATCATCAAATCTTGTAAATGGTGTAGTCCTTCAAGCAAGGTTACATAAGGTTATATACTACCAGTACTTACGTTATAACGGTTAACGTCATGTCGGCAAATAGAATATCCATTTAGATAGGTGGATGTGATTTTGATACGTTGTAAGTGTGGTATGTTAGTGGTATATGTTGCATATCATTGCCTATATCCAATGATATAAATCCTCCAACGAACTGTTTTGTTCCATGAAAAAAGCTTATTTGAAAATTATAAGAAAACACAATTCTAAGAACCGTCCAGGGCATCACATCACACGAAAGATACCTACGACTGATATTTTTATATTATGTAGATTGTTACGCATGACATAATAAAGCATGACTTCGTGCCGGAGCTTATTATGTCTATTACTGCAGCCATCATATAGCATTTTTGTCAATAAAAAATTCAAACATGTACATTAAACTTTTGATTGTGAGAATTGACCGGATGATTCTGTGACCCTGAACTTGAAAAAGTCAAAAGTCTGCATTATGCAATATGATAGCGAATGCACATGGATGTACAAGTATAAATTATCGTTGCATTGCATTACGAACAGTGCGTAAAGTTACGTTTCGGGGATTTCTTGGTACGTGTGTGTAGCCATACATGGCTTTATAATAGCAACTGACAGGTTCAATGGTACGTTGTAGAAACTCTTTTACAAAGTTAAATGTTACGTACTTACGTAACTAAAAATTGGAGAAGAGTACCCGTGGAAGTAATGTACCAGTGGAGGTTTTATTCTGTAAAACACAAATCACAAGCGCAATGCTTAAAAAGGCTGCAACACAGTCATTCAACATAAGAGCAATGTACGCTGAAATGTTGAAACAAATGAATTTTCTCATTGTCTGGTAGGGTTTTAAAATTGATTTTTTCAAGTGAACCAATAATGCCCTAATGTAGATTCCTATTAAAATGTAGGTACGAAATCATTTTCCCTTATCACTCCAACTTGGAAAATTAACTAAGTGTAGGGAAACAAATTAGTGAACTATTTTATTTCCAAATCAAAGTGTAGATCGAGTGTTCAGCAAAAGCTTTTAGATAGTTTCCTCATAGAACACGCAAGTTGCAAGTAGTGCAAATAGTCGGCCGAAACAATAAAATAGTACATCAACAAAAAATGAAGCATTACTTTTTTATCTAAAGTTTATGAGGCGTATCATCTCCATCTACAGATATATATTTGCTGTGAGGAAAATCGAATTCCCGAGAGTATATATCTGCTGACGTTCGATAAATGCGTGTATTATTATCGCCCCGTTGCATTGAGCTGAATATTATACTTTTACCCAATATAATGCTGATTAGTAAAGCAGGTTTAATGAGCCAGAAATAATAACAATAATGATCGTACACTGGAGTCTCTCGATTTTCACTTCTACTACTGAACAACAAAGTAGTTTTTCATTTTTGTGTTCATTGCACCTACGCTGGAGCCGAAATCATTTCCATGTATAAGAGTTCGGGACAGGATTCAAGAATGACGATGTAGGGTTGGGTTAGATACAAAATTAAGGTGTAATTACGGTGCATCATCCGATGAATTTCGTACGCAACGAGGTACGTCAGCAAGGCAAAAATACTACGAGAATAATTATGAACACTTTGAACTGCACGGTTCCATGGACTGAGTGACCGAAAATTGTAGCTCTTTGTGGTATCATTTCAGGACAAAAAATACTACTTTGTTTTGCACCGTCTGCAATGCCACCACATTACTATTTGTTACCTCTGTTGTTATTGCAATTTGAACAGTTACATTTACATAAACATATTCCTGCGTTCCTGTGTGGATGAGTATGTACCTGTACCCATAATTCGATACTACTTGGGAAACAAGAACGACTTAACATTTCATGGGAATCAAAAGTTATGCATTACATAATGAGGTTTTTCTTTCAGAAATAAGAACAAAAAGTTGAACGAAAAAGACGAATTGCTGCAACTTTTCATGGCTCTCATGGATGCAACAGGTTTTTTTCGTACGATTAAATAGCACAAAAAATGTACAAGGTTCCAATTATTTCCTTGTATTGATGCATCTATAAAACTATTTAAAAAGAAGCATCTCCCGATGCTCCATTGCAGTGGGTGAAATAAAAACAAAGTTTATCCTAATGCACTTTTGGGCTGCATGCACATAATGTTGCTCCGAGTTTACTACGTTGTCGAAAACAATGCTTCATGTAGACTTTCCATTGTGGAAATGCACTGCTGGATAAAAATCATTGCATAGGTAGCCGTCGGCTACTAGCAAAAAATGCATTGAAAATCCATCATCAAATGGATAATCGGTGTTATTTTCGAGCTCCGCATAACTAAGCAGGTTGCATGCAGTATAACATTTCGTGGCCCTTTCACCCTTTTTCAGTAATAAAATAGGTTGTCCTAAAACTGATAATAAATCTGTTTGTTGATGAGATATTAAAAAGGCGGACAAGAAAGAGCTCTGTTCTCATTACACAGATTTAGAATCAGTGTTTATACTGACATATTATCGAGTTTCTCGTGGGATGATTAGGGTGCGGGTTTTTTATTTCCCATGTCTTGTCTTCCATGGTATGAAGTATTGAGAAACCAAAGAAAAAGAAAATGAATTTTCACAAAGAAATGTATATACCAAATTCCTTATACTTACACTCTTCAAAAACAGGTGCGTGTTTGTAGAGCGAAAAAGTATAAAATATAAAACATCTATTTTGATGTTTTGAGTTTGTAGGTAGAGGAGCTAATAGCTAATATTCAAGTTTCTTATAAAAGAAGCTGACATCGAATCAGACAAATATTGAATATTGTACTGTGATGCAATGCATCAAATGCACATGAGATTACATTTTTTGTTCAGACCATCTTTTCTCGTCTCTGAGATGCGGTATCAGCAATCAGAACTACATTCTACCAGATGAAATAACACTTAGAGATGAACATCATGCACAATGCCAAACGTACTTCATTTTACATTTTTGTTGATCGTTGCAGGCAGACGCAATATACAATCACCAATGATGCGTTATTGTAGTAGCCGTTGAGAAGATAAAATAGAAGAAGGCAACAAGTAGAGCTCTAATGCAGTCTTGGGTCATGCATGATTTTAAACTGATCAAAATTCGAGCTACGCAACAATACCAGAAAAGTTTCTAGCATGATAATATAAAAATCACGTAATGCAAGTGGCAAGTCTACTACCCTGCAGTCTTATCAGCATCACAACCACCATTAACACGTTAAAAACAACCCCTTTAATAATATGATATGGAATAGATTTAGGATTCAGACCTCTGTTCTTTTCTGTTTCACGAAGCAAAGTCATATATTATTACATATATTACAATGATGATATGATGTAGCCTACGTCTAAATGGGTTTAAAAATATAAACGAACTTTCAAGGAACTAGTATCATTGTTTTGGTAAAAAAAAGTATTACGAATCTAGTGGTTTAGTGCTCTACAAGATGCTTTAAATTTTCTTTTAAACGAGGAGCAGACAAGTAGCAGAGAAGCTTCAGGTGCATGCTTTGTTTGGTGTATTCATAAAAAGACGAGAACAACGTCTACGATTTGTCTTGACGTTTGTTGACTGGAAAAGTGGGAACGACCTCAATTTTATCTCCAGGCTTCCAGCATTTTTTCTCAAAGTACGTTACAGGTTCTTTCTATGTTATAAAAGATGAACGAGAGAGAGAGACATGACTTGCATTCACTATTAAAAAATTCGTGATGCTTGGCTTATTTGAAGTTAGAAACAAAACTGGATTTAAATAGCAACTATGTGCATAAATGCTATCATTTCAACTAACTTGTATCATGCATAGATGCACTCACATAAACTAGTAGTTGGTGCAGCATCACGAAGATAATATAATATACCAGTCCAGTGGACAAGGTTCACGGACTCCATATATTCCGGATTTAAAATATTTTGAACACGCATATACGCCTTGGTACGAATAAGCGGTTGTCTACATATTTATATATGCCCTTCTAGTCTAGGTATTTTGTTATAGGAATCTTCGATAAAAGATTCATACCTACGGATTGAAGTGATGGGTCCAGCGAAGTTAATTTACTTTGTTTTACTATATTGTCATTGTGTTTCACCTTGACATACGTCGTTTGAAGGTAATAAAAATTTCCTTTTTGATGGAGATGGTGTATTTTTGTAGAATATAAACAGTATCTTACAAATTACAAATTCCGGGTTATTGATGTTTGCGAATAAAAATAATAAGTGTCAACTTTTATTTAAAACAATAAACCGTTCCGTATTCCTAGAAATAAAGAAATAACTTAAAGTAATTAACACAATCCACTTAAAATAGAGTTAATATTGCATTTTCGACATTAAGTTTAAAATAACAACTCCTTTGGTGTATGTATGATGTAAAAAATTGTGAAATGCTACTACACGGCAAGGTTTGCTCTGGGGTTTCAGTTTACTTGGTGGGTAAAAATCAGGACAAGATACACATTGACAAATATACATGTGAGTACAAAGTACACCTCTTACCTAACTCTGAAAAGGAGGAAGCCTCCTATGGAGTTGTTTCATGGTCTTTTGTTGTCAACATCTTCTTGTCTTTCGTCATTTCATCTTCTCGCTCTTCTCTACCCTTTCTTTAACAATTCCCATCGAAGCTGCTTAGAACATAATGAATAAGTTTTTTTTCACGTCTTGCATGTTAGACTGGGTCTTAGGATTGCACGTGCAATGGGCTTTTCGTTTTATTCTTCTGTGATAATTCTTCCGGAATATGTGCCTCCCTTCTGACCCGATGAAAGCTGAATTGAAGTTGTCGTGATTTTCGTCTTGATGTGTTTCTGAAGAATGTTCGATTTGATGCATTAAGAAATGACAGGGTGTGGGAATGTCTCTTTTCATCCAATTGTGCCTGTCCGTATACAACACTTGTACATTAAAAGACGCGTAGCATTTGATATATAAACCTCGTTACTGCACTGTGCTTTGATACCTGGTATAATATATTGATAAAAGCCTTATACTGTATGGTAATGGCAATATACTTTTAAAGACTCATGTCGAGCAGTCCAAGAAGAAGCAATACGATGCGAAAACAGCAGGAGACAGATTGAGTATAGAATAAGCTCGGGTCGAGTAACTTGACAAAAAACTCAAAGATTATGATAAGAACATTTCAAAAGGATCGTGTTTCAAGTTTTAAAAATGACGCGTAGACATTGTTAAAGAAGAAAAAAGGTCTCTCCAGGGAGGTTTCGCAATCCAGACAGTTCAGGCAATTGTCATCAACTTTTATTGAACGAAATGTACGAATACGTTAAGCATCTTTTGATCAACCCTTGTTTTCAATTTCAATACATCAGTATAAATTAAAAGTAAATAGCAAATCGAAATTATCGAAGAATCAAAAAAAAACCTATGCAGTGGCAAGGCTGAAGGCCATTTATTTAATCGTTTTCATTGCTGTGTCACTCTCATCGTTCTAACATAAAATCTAATTATTGGGCATTAAAAGACAGAGTTTTAGAGAAAAATTCAGATAACCTCAAAACTAAAAACTTGCCAAAGTTCAAGACAACATTATTGCTAACTTCAATGCAGATTAAAACAAAGATTCTTTATCAATTTATATATGAAACTCGTTTACTTACATATAAAATTCAAAATGGACAAAATTCAATATTAAATGCACATGGAACTTGCAAGTACACTAATTGTGTGCGCAGTTTCCTTTTGATATGTTAACGCATGGCTACAGGGTATAGATGCAATAAGTTTTTCCATTCAACCTCTCAAGGCGCATCGCTTACGCACATTTTTTATTTGTTTAATTTTTGTTCTGCGTGTAACCGCTCGACTCATCCTTTTCACTTCTTCCTTCCTGGATTTTTTCTGACAGGTAGACTTCGCATAAATATAATTTATTATTTTCTTTGCCATATTGCGGCATATACACTTGGTGGGGATTCTATTGAGCTATTCAAACGAAGAAAAATCTTTTATATATTGTTGTGACTTTTGCAGAGTGCCAAAACTTTTATGTATAGTATAAAGTAGCATTACACTGTGTAAATGATGGTTGAATATAGTTTTTCTGTTTGTCCATAATTGTCTATAACTGTTTGCTTATACAAAATGTTATTCCCGTAATTGTTTGCCTCCGTTGAAAATGTGTCTATCGGTTTTAGTCCCAATAAGCAATTGGTTTACCCATTTTTCGGTTATATGTAGGGGTTAAGTGTCATCTTGAATATATAGCATCCATGATAATTGACAATTATTAATTGTGAATATTTTCTAAAGGCCATGTTAAGCTAATTAAATTAAGCTTATGCAAGGTCATAGTGTAAATCATAGCAATATTGAAATTCATAAAAGCAATTATTGTTGTTGTTTCATTCAAAAACATTTCTACCAACTACCAACCTACCAGTCTACCAACTTAATTCCATCCTTAAATTACTTAATTTTACTTCAGGATAGTGTCATGTTAGCGCTACTTGCATACTCCTATATTTGCAGTTTATTGAATACCAAATCTTAAAGAATGACTTGATACTATATTATGTTTTTGAATAATGGCTGGTATTCAGAAACTGCCATATTCACTGTAAACAGCAGCGTCACACAGAGCTGATAAATGTATATTTCCGAATGCGTATAAGCTGTTTTGTACTTCCACCTGCTTGACCATTAACTGTTATTCCATCTCCACCCATCAACGTTGTCGTAATAATAATACGAAGTTATTACTTGATTTCGCTTGAAACATTACTTCTTGTGGTATATAGCAAAATATAAGAACAACATCGGGAATTTGACAATGACAAGCGGTCTATAGTGTCCAATAGTTTTTGTCCTTTATACAATATACGAAGAGACAATTTTACGATCATATTAAAAGTGCTCCGAGTCCGGTAAATGTAAACTAGGGTCACACAAGCGTTTTATATATTTTTTGTCTCTCACAATTTCAACATTCATTTTTTAAAGTAAGCAACAGCAGCTAAGTTTCAAGATTTAATTTCATCATGTTATTATTTTCAATGCTCGTAAAGTTAAAGCTATTAGGTAAGAGTTTGGAGCTGGTGGTCCAAAGTATTTTCTTACCCGCTACATTTTAACACATGTGTGATCTCTTTGCAAACTGAATTTCCACATGACTATATAACTTTGCTCATAATATTCTTGCAGTAAGTCGTTCTATTTACAAACCATAATTTCTTCTTTTCAAAACAGAAAATAGAAGCTTATATTCACTAAGGGCATAGCGGCCATCTAACTCTGCGTAACGACTACATACATAAGCAACACCTATGGCTCATTGCGTAACTATTTTATAGATGAAAGGCATGGCAAGAAAAGGAGAATAATAAGCAAACCTTTCCCATAAACTTTTAGTAAAGAAAGAAGGGTTGTGTCCGTTCAATGAACGTTTTCAAAAGGCCACATGCGGATTACCAGGGTTTGCGTCGTTAGTCATCTCGTTTTATAGCCTTTGCCTATAGAGTATTCAGCGTATAGAGGGTTGCGGAGGGTAGGTTGTGCGAAAAGGTTAGTCTCTCATCGTTTCACATTAGCGCATTCTATTTCTGTTTTTTACCTCTACTTTAGTATCGCAATCATGAATCATGTCACACTATTATTGTGCCATCACAATCCGTAACAAAAATGACAATTGACAGGTTACAATAATCGTAATCCTAATGGTGCCTTACTTGCCATTTCATTCCAAGTTGGACTTGTCGGACAATTTTACTAAAATTGCATTTTATAGTTTTGTTACGTCGTAATCACATCTATCGATGCTGTGAATTTCATGCAATTAATAATAATAAGTTTCGCTTTCCAAAACGAACTCACATTTGCATATATCCATCAACCATCAAAGGTAGACGCGCATACGAAACAGCTCGTTCATTGTATTTTCCGCTGAAGTCATCATAATATAGATGCGAAGTATAATGTTATTGACGACTGAATATCAGGTAGATATAAAACGAAAGCTATACAGGAATTGCAACAGTGCCTGCGAATAAATTTTGACTACACACACAATGAATCGAACTTTAAAGGAATAATAGGACTATCATGAATCATGATGATAAATTTATGATCCATGCTTGGTCGTTTTTACGTGCATTTATACTGCATGTGGGTAAATAAAGAACACATTAAAATTTGCAGTAATAATGTACATTTTATTTAATTTTGTACGTTTACGCTCATAAAAGTAAAAGGATGACAAAATTCAACACATGAAAATTTCCTATTGTATTATTAGCTCAACGTATGCCCGTGGAGTACAAAAACTCACTACGATTGCCTGTTCGTTCACCCTCAGACGTTTACGTCCATATTATTACATACTACGTACATCTTTGTATATATCAATCTTCAAGACACTATAATAAACGGTGCAAATATGTCCGTTGGCGGTTAGTTAGTGGGACAGTAAATTATTAACAAGGTTGTAAAACTCTGAAAACACTTGGATAAAGAAATAGTTAGTCACGATGTCACCATCTTGCATCTTACGCCCGTTCTCATTTAACAAACTGTATATTGGGAACGGAAAAAATGAACTTTCCCCCACCATGTTTTTAGTTCCGTGTGTAAATTTCGGGTGGTTTTTTGTCCAAATCACTCAGTAGAACAAATAGAGTTACAAACACGCATCCCACGAAATCGTATGCCAATGTTGTCAGCATATAACACAACTTCGTTTATCTATCGCTAACGAAAAAATGGCGAGTGAAATCAAACTGATTATCTTGGATTCAGTTTACAGATACTATAAACGTGTAAGATTCTCGTGCTTTGCGTGATATTCAAATTCAAACGATGAGAAACCCCAAAGATACAAAAGGAAACGCATCACAAGAGGTAAACATGCACAAAGGGCAAAATAAGGAAAAGAAAGATTATGACTTGTGTGTGACAGTAGACAATGGTGGAAAATACGTCTTAAATTATTTTTAAAATGAACACTAAAAATGGTCGTTCCTTCAATTCGTCAGCATTCATTTCCAATTTACAAATTATGTATGTATATTGAATAATACTAAGGATCAGGAAAGGATACATTATTGTAAAGTTCATGTCACCAACTTAGGTAAACCTTTTTTTTTGATTTTCACAAGATCGAAGTATTAGTCATTTTACCATTTATTTTCTCTTGAAAAGTTTTAGGTTCATAACCTTTTGTTGAGCGTGGTATATCACTTAAATTGATTATACATTAAGATGAAAATGTACATGCAATCGCACATAACTAAAAAGAAATCGTGAGTGAGAAAACGGAAACGGAGTATTTTTACTTTCAATTAGCATTTTTATTGCCAATCTTGTGCACTATGGCATCTGCTCCTCGGAAGAGCTTACGTATTATTTTTGTAATTGCATAAATGTGCAACGTGTATATGCATGTAAAGCTTGTCCAGGTGTGCAAATGCAGACATGAGAACAGAACACAAACTGTCATATAAAATGCTTCATTTTCTTCTTTTCGGTTTTACATTACCATTATTACTGCCATGTCACTCTCCTCATAATTCATGCACCTCCCTACAATCGTGTTTGTTATGGTTTATTAAGTTTTTACTGGGTTCCGGTTTAAAAGTTTACAGGATCTTGGCTTGGTTTAAAAAATCATAGTAATGATAGTTATGATTGTCGGCATTAATTTCCTAAGAGAAGCTATTATAAAACACAAATGTTTCGGTACAACAAATACTTATTTTGCCACTTTTACTACGTTACAAGTATTAGCAAAGTCGTAAAAATATTAAAGAGGGAACACTTTTTCAGTGGTTTTCTGTCACTATTATATATTATTATTGTCTGTTTCGTGATGTAATTTATTGCAATTCAAAGGTGGAAAGTGAATTTTAGTCTCTTGCATATCTAATATCTATAAAAATGATCATATATTGTTAATGTAAATCTTTTTGACTGCAATGCAAGTTGAAGAGATATACACACAAGGGTAATTAATTTAACGGACCATACTCGCGTTCCAAAACCTCGGAAGTTTTCTTTTTTAAATCTCTATTATCGTACTGCACACAATTTCGTCATCAAAAGATTCTTTACAAGAATGACAATGAAAAGAGCATGTTCCGAAAACTATAATTTTTCTTTGAATGAAGTATGAGTGAAGTATTATAAAAATAACATTTGCTTAAATACATCTTGTGTACACACTTGTATAGATAATAATAAAATACTCCGGTAAAACATCTGCCTCAAAATTTTGAAGAAAAGATACAAAATTATGTACTTTTGCATTTAGATTTGCTCTTCTTTTCTGCCTTAGATGGTCAAGTACACTGAAGTAAATTTCATTAAAATACGAAATTTCGGATTTTAATTTTGAGGAACTACAGCTACACCTTCACACATGTTTGCATTCATAACCACTTAAATCTTCTTCCAATTTGTTAAACAACACAAAAGCCATAAAAGAACATCACATCATGCCCATGGGAGGATGAATACTAGGAATGGTGGCATCTTTTCCCTCAATGTTCACATTTTACAAATCATTGTAATTTGTTAAATCGACCATCATTTACTCCCTTCTTCGGTTGCTGCTCCGTCACTCTCCCTCTAACCAACGGTTAGTTCACTCCATGCATATGTACATTTTTCCTGAAGGCTTTTTATATAATAATTCTGATATGCATGCATACTAATATTATTTTGTTGTATGCAACTGTGCTTGCATGAACCATAGGTCCTTAAAACAGTTTTTTCTCGTTTAAAACCCGGTTGAAATGGGTTAGTTCACACTTAACAACAGCACAAAATATACAAGCACACTGATGGTGAGCAACTAAAAGCTCACAGACAAACAACAAGACAGATGCAAGATGTTAGAGGTATTAGTTAGTACGCACACAAAATGTGCTTTATTGTTGCAAGACAGGGATTTCCCTATTGTTGAAACTTGAAACAGCTTCTCTACTCTATCTGTTGTCAATGTGCTTGCGTACTGCAGGCCACAAGCTGCAGCAGCTGCGCAGATGTGTATCATTTATCGGCTTATATTATAATGAAACATCTGACAATTTATTGCGGGAGTAGGAAGTATTTACCTGTATATCACAACCTCTCTAACTAACTCTCCCTCCTTCTCTGATTTCCGACTCTTAGTCATAATAAATTTTTAAAGAATATTGCACTGCGGAATATTAGTCGTATCAAATCCATTAATATCGATATTCCCAATCAAGGTATGCTTATATGCTAAATGGGCATGATGAGTGATAATTATTATTTATTTTGATATATTGAAGATATCCATTTAATGTTTTTGAATTTACGACCATTTTTTCTTGCACTAATCATTATAATATACGAATTACTATAAAAAGGGTTTTGAAAGGAAGTTATGCAGACATTGAAATCAGCCAAAAGCACTATATTTTTTGGAAGTGCACACCCACCCCTTGAAACGGTATTCACGCAGAAAGGTGGTTACATATGAAAAGGAAGAAATAGTACTTACACTTAAGCATTTGATTTTATGAAGCAACAAGATTTTGGTTGTTTTGAACTGTGCGAATGTGAGTTTTTCTGTCAGAAACATCTGGTGGTAATTGCAATTAATTCTTGGGACGGAACTTTGAAAATCTTATAAATGTGTGCATGCATAAATTTTAATACCAAGAGATATCCCTGAAAATGCAGAAGTAATACGGGTTTATTAACATAAAAATGACTGGGGAAGCTAAAGCAAAATGCACGTCAGTTCAGGGAAAAGAACAACAAACACGCCTTCTTGTTTGAACTTATTATACACATACGAACTTTTAAATAGTATACATACTATACATTTGTTCATAAATGTTTTAAAAATTAACAGGATGGATCTTTTGTTATTAATGCTGATAGAATTTAAACTAATGTTTCAGATGCAAAATGTTTTTATTGTCATACACATGCGTATTTGATGTGTCTATGCATCGAACGTAACACGTAACCCTCATTTTCCTTTGTTTTTTTAAAGATTATAAAATTGCAAACTTAAGAAAACATCAACAGTTAGTAAAAATAAGGAATCTGTATGCAAATTTATTCATTCAGGAAGATTTTGGTCTATAGTATAAACTTTATACCGTATATACTACATCAAACGAAAACTGCACAAGTGCATCAATCTATAATCTGGTAAAACGGGGCATTAAGATGCATAACGGTAAACCTTCCCTTTTGACACAAGTTACATCCAGCTGGAAGGTAATATGTATCACAAATGCAGCAAAATATTCTATACCATTAATCAACTTTCTTTTTGGGTTTGTTTATACCTTCAGGTGAAGGAGTTGCGTATAAATGAAGATACGTTATTTAGTATTAAACATGGTATATATTTTTCAATGCAAGTGAGCACCCATGTCTGGAGGCCAACCAGTTTACTGCAAAAATCAATAGGGCATTAATGCGTACATATGTAATTCGCACTAAAACGCAAACAATAATTTCGTGATTCTGACCAATAAAATGCAAATTAAATGGATCCATCAAGATTCGACTGAACGGTAGCACTGAAAATTTTCATTTATATTGTTCATTTGACTGAAGCTGTCATGTCTTTATGTATCAGGGCTTAAGACAATGCATTTTTTGCCACTACACTAGTACTGATGATGAGGTTTGTCGTTTGACAGCTGGTAAAAGAAAGATAAGAGATAAACAAGGCATTGCAAATAGCCACTGGCAAGAACGATAGATTAACTATCGATGCAATAGTGATTCCGCATTGAATTGCCCTTTGATTGTTGTCGTTTGCTTTTCAAAAAATAAATACCCTTGTTATTAACAATCGGATTAACTAAAGTCATTGAAATTAGTCTTGCCATTCTAGATAATCAGATAAATATGATAATGGTTGTTCCAAGAAGTAAAAAGTTATGCTCGACAAGGCAAGCGCCAGAACAATTCGTTATCAGTTGTTGAATTGTATACTATGCTCCGCCATGGAAAATACTTAGTAACTATATATGTTCACGAATAACATATAGATACAAGTAATACAATTCGATTGCACACATACAATTTCAGACTACGAGAATCTCAGTTTTCAGTTGTCGAATTTGACGTTCCGTCCTGGGTCGTGTAATGAGTAAAATTGCTCTTTCGATTAAAAGCCATCAAATGTAAATCTGTGGCCGAGTAACTCAGTGTCAAAAAGGACATCCATTGAGTGATTTCCTCCAATAATGATTTAGATCACAGTATGCAAAATTGTCTAGTCAGCATTGTTCGCGGTATTAACAGTACATAATATGGCGTGCCTATTTTGTATTTAATTTTTATCTTTGAGTCTAACCTGAGAAAAGGAGACAATCAAGATCAGGGTCACCAGCATTGTATTATTTCGTTTCATAGGAGGCAATCATGTTATAGTATGTTATAAAGGAAGTGCCATAAAACTTGCCTATTGGTAAATACAGCTTAGTATGCAGACACAGTTATTTTGCACGGAAAATAATCAGTATCAGCGATAGAAATAAAGCGGAGACAACTAAGCCACATTTTTGCAATTAGGCATGTTTTTCATGCAGGGCTGCCCTTTTATCGTTTAAGGGTCATCTCATTCGTCAGATGGCTAACATCCATAAAGCAAATCCAATAGACTACTTAATGACAATTTAGGTAAGCACATACCTATACTAACTTATCGATTCATCTTAAATGGCAACCGTAGACAATCCTCTGTGCGCAAGAGAATGGACTTCCCTCAAATGCTCTGTCATTATGATTAATTTCTATGCAGTTTGGTCTCCATTTCATGCTTGTGTCATTGGGCTGGGTGCAGCACTACATGTGTATATATTATAATACACTGTATAACGCTTAAACAATGCTATGCAAAAATTTAAGAAAATCTACACAAATCATTTAGAAGTAGTAGCATAGAGTTGCATAGTACATTCTAGGTGGGTTTTTGGTATGTTTGCTTGATTGGAGGTATTGCGCCTCTTCCATTCATCACACACACGAAAGTCTTAACTCCCAACAAAGCTTGTTTTTGTTATGATAATCTCATTTCCCTTTTCAGGAGAAGTAAAACTCGCAATTTCATTTGTAAACTGCGCGTGGTGGTGTAACGTTGGTTTGGTGTTGATGATGAGGCGCAATTTGTTTTTATTATGATGAGAGTTTTAGCTCAAACTGTACGCGGTGTTCGTTACATCCTTTAGAATTTGTACACTCATATTTTATCTTCCCCTCTTTTGTATTCATTACTGTACACCATCGCAAGTGTGACTAAATGAAAAATAATTTCTCTTCAACAGCCGTCTTAGGCTTGGCGAGCATTTAAAACATTTGAATTAATACATATCCTATTTTAATTGCCACCGATGTTTGTCACTTTCATTGAAAATGAGTGCTGGCTTACTTTTGAGTGAAAACTAATACAAATTGACTTAACAAACTACAAGGATACATACAATGTGTACAATGTCTTCTGATTTGGAAACTGTTTCCGGGTGTCAGCCTTTTAAAACATTACTTTTGTGATGTAAATTATGTGACTTATTTGTGCCTTTTACGTGCGTTGCCTTTAAAAATTTCAAAGAAGCATACTATTCACTTTCTTAAACGAAACTTTAATCATTGTGTAACAACGAAGTGTGTGAATGAATCGAATTTTGCACACTAAATGGCTCTGAATGAGATTTCAAATGCGGTGATGCTTCTTTTGATGCAATATGAACAATTAATTAACACGTATCTTTCTGTAGTCTTTTAATTTGTCTACATTCGCGTTCTTATGGTAGTGTATTACAGTATTATGACACAATTTGGCTTTTATACTCCTGGTTTGAATTCGATACAATGGTACAATCCGCAGCTCATCTCATCTTTGAGCACCTATTCTTTTGAATGTGTGAAATGCCACAGGATTCAATAAAACCATTTTTGTGGCACCATGAGCTATTTAAACTGAGTTTCTATTAAAGCAGCGCTATAAACAGTTATCAAAGCTAGAAAAAACAATCGATCACATGTAATACAAGTAACGAAGGCGATATGCAAAATTAAGTAAGACTTCACACTTCAAAGGGCTAACATTTCTTTCACGAATACTGACATGCCAACCTACTGCCTACCCATACTCATAACAGCTTTTTCATAACAATCTTTAAAAGAAGACGGATGGCTACAAGTCCAAATTTTTCCAAAGACTATAATATTGTGTTTCAGCCCGTTTTAATTCTAAAAATGATTTTACTGCTCAAGTCGAAAGTGAAAACTTTTAGGTGGAAGCATAAACATAGCGTTTTGTGTATATAAACATTTCAAATTAAATGTATATAGTAAAAGGTAGTTATGCCATGTAACTGTCGGAGAAATGTAAAACTCATAATTTTGAGTTACAAAAAACTAGCACATTGGGACAAGACTTTAGGGGGTTGCCAATGTTAGTTACCATGTTGTGTGTACAGATTAGAAATAGTCACACTGCGCGAAAAAATACGGGATAGTCAACTTGTTGTTTCTACAATGCCTAGGCCTTTTGTGTTCTTGCATTTCATTCGAAATCGTGATTTGAGTTCGTATTGTTATTACCATAAACAACGAATTAAACGGCATTGTTGTGTGAGTACAGAGTGGCAAGGGGTGATAGAGGGAAGAATTTTTAAGAGATTTTACCCAAAATTCATCTCTCACACGACATGTAACTTTGAAATACATGCGTGCCCACCAACACCATACCATCCAACTGACACAATCACAGTCTTATTATCATCATGGACAACCAAAGAATGATGACTGTTTTCATGAATACCTATCATATTCAGAGAAATATGATAATGTAGTCACCTGCGGTTGCATAACCGTCTAAATGCTGGACGAACATTTTGTTCTGTAGTTTAAAATTTCTTGTGGATGTGAATTAACTGCTGCTGCTAGTTTTAATCTCGCTCTCTCCCAATTTACATTGCAATCCAGACTGTGTGGTAATATGTCTTCCTTCTTAGCATGCAGTCTCTGCAGGCATTTTTGTGAATATGTGCATATAAATGATGTTGATATTTACTTCACGACACACAAGATCGTTTATACAAGCAAGCAAGAATAAACTGTCTGTTTCCTCTCTGTGTTACGCATATTCGGAGAAAAAGACTCCAAGCTGTGCAAACCACTTTAGTACTGATTACATTTTTTATACTCTTGTTGATCTCAGAGTGCATCTTCGCTTGAAATGCTAAACATCATGGCAAGACTTGGCTTTATCCGACAAAATATAAATTGTGTGCACATTGCAGTATAGTCAAAAACTTATATAATATTATGTCCATTTCACTAATGCATGTGTGCACCTTAAAAAGTCACAGTTGGTTGCAAATCGAATTTTTTGTTCAGTACACGACTGTCTCTAACTTTAATATGTAGAGAAAAAGGAGAACTATATATCATTATCCTTCATAAAAAAATTTGAATTTGGCAAACACAATCAAATTCATTTTGTTTTTACGGGTCATCAAGTTGTGTACTGGTAAGTTTACGTATACGTTTACCTTTGATTGTAACACATACAGGAAGTTATGAAGAAATGAAAGACGATCCGTTTTACATAATGTTATTATAACCCATGATACTAGATGATGAAGCTCAGGTTTCAAAATAAACTTACCTTAGTTCGATTCAACCATTGTGTGCAAACACGCACGAGTAAAACAAGTAGGCATGACACGACAGTGAGCATTGCAGGAGAAATATGTCTTGTTCTTTCATTCTTTCTAGTTAAACGAATTAGGTTCATTACGTCTCAAGTTGAGACTCTCAGCTCAATCATATAATGATAATGAAATACACGTTGTAAGTATATTCCTATATTGTGATGATAAAGGTTCAGAAGCTATATTTCCGTGTGCTTTTACATCAGTGCGTGAACAAGCTCTAGCAACAACGAAGAGAAAGCAGCAATTTTTCCAATGGCAATGTGACAGGCCGCGACGATGCGAAAAACCCAATCTTAAGTAAAATTTCATTTTATAAAGTAGTCCTATTTCTCCAATAGATTTTCCTCTTATAGTTTGCTGTAATTTAGCAAAGAGGCAAGAGTAAGTGGAAGAATGTGCAGGAAATATATATGCATTCCATTCTGGGAAACATGATGATTATTATGGTGTGGTGGCTAATGCTGTCATCCCCATTCTTATATTATACCACACACGTGAGCACACATAGACACACGATTACTTCAGAAAGAAAATCATTTTCTTGCAAAGCGGTCGTTCCACCGGGTACCAGGTGAAGTGATTGGATTGTTGTACATTCCTTTGGGAAATATGCTCACACGTTTGCTTTTCTTCTCAACAAAGGTTATTTCCTCTTCGTAGTTTGCAACTAATATTTTTATAGTTTTTGGAAGGTTATTACTGGAAGTGGGAAAAGATCGATTTCACACAAAAAAGTTTTCCCATTATGCTTTCTTGGGTTAATTGTAATGTGTTTTTACCCCACAGGACGAAACGTCACACATTGAAGAAAACTTTTTTGTGGCTCGCAATAACAATAGAGGGATTTATACCCATTAAATTAATTGCTTTTCAATGAGTGTTACGAGTTTTTGCTAAACGAGTTCAATAAACAGAAAATTATACAACATATGTGCACACGCTTCTAAACGTACATTTTGTACGCACAATAATGCAAATATTATAATTTGGCGAAATTTTAACACGTTCCCCACGATGAACAGAAGTTTTATGAAGCATTTGACGACAAACAAGTCAACAATGCTTTTTATAGATTTCGCAAGAAGTGGTAAAAAGATGTAAAAAACGTGGGCATACTAATTTCACTGACACTTGAAAATTATTCCCCTAAAATCCATTATCATTATTACAGTCTATTATGTATTACGTTAAAAAATGTACTTCAAACTGTATACGTCCACTTTGTTTGTCTGTCCGTCTGTCAGCAAGCTTCTGGCTGGAATCCCCCTAAAATTTATTGCAGCTCGTTCTAGATATTGGAAAGTTCCACGTTCTCTTCAGTTTGCGTGGCCACTTTTTGGTAAATTATGAATTAGAGTCGACAAATATTTCCAAAGATAAAAATAACAACATATAAATGCTCATAATTCTAGTACAACTCGTTCAATGATACACAGAGAACTTCTAAATCATTTAGTATTCTTCTATTCTTCATAAAATAATACTATTCTTCATTCTTTAAATTTTCAGCTACATATTTAATGTCTTCTGACAGGCATTTTTTATTTAGGTTTTGAACACATCCTTCCATGCAGCAACGGTTAAGCTAAGTGTAGAAGGAAAAAAGCCTGATTATTGTTTTCAGAACTTTTATCTACATACTCTACTTTTTTCTGCAAAAGTGCTGATTACTACTTCTATACTTTTCAACACAGTTTACGACATAAGGTTTTTTATAACCACTTTTTTATGAATGAAAGCAGCTCTTAGCAGAACGTCGACTAGATACACACCCCGTTTTTATGTCAACAGTTTCTTTTAAACTTTTCGAGATCCTTTTTCATTTTAAAATGTATTTTACTTCTCACACACTTAAGACTGAACCATAAGAGGCGTAATAACAGAAGATTTGATACGGACATGTGTGTTGCCGGTTTGACTATGTTCATTCGAGAACACAATAACAAACATTGCTACATCAAAAGTTGGAATGAAAATAGAGACTTAAGTAGTTGTGAATTAGAGAGTGATTTGGCGAATAAAGTTGGAGCATTGCAATAATGAAATATTGAGAAATTACCATTTTTTATCGGTGGATATCTTGTTTTTTGGATATTTCTTATACATTTCTCATGTACCTTAATAAGTACCTCAAGTCTTATGCATCAAAGTGCATTCTATATTGAAATTATGAGATCAAAATGCAAATCAAGGAAAGGTACCAAAAGTTTCAACAAAGATGCAGATTTATTAAATCATTTTATTTGAAATGAAATACGCAGACAAAAGGGAAAATTGATATGAACTGGCCCAGATATAAAAAGGCACTTATTTTTTTACGACATAAATGCAATAGAAATGGACAGCTACAAGAAATACAGCATAAATTTGTTTCGGTGTAAGATGATTGTCATACTGCTAAAAGTTTAATCAAGTTACTGCGCTGGTACTGTTTTGAAGCTGTACCCGCTCTTGACACTTGATACCCTTGCATATTCAAATACATTTTCCCTTTTTCCTTCTAGGAAAAAATCTTTTGCCTCGTTTTCTTCGAATAAAAATGTTTATATTATTTCGACGCATATATAGTATATACATTGATTGCAAGTGTGAGCATAGTCAAGTGAAACCTTTTTTAAGAAATTGAAAAAGGTGGGGAAGTTTTTGAAAGTATCAGTAATTATATAGTAGTTTATTAATAAAAACACAATTGATAATGTTAAGAAGAATGTCTTCATTGGCATTCATTTTATTGAAGTAAAAATATTAATTTGCAGCATTTAAATATAAATATGTAAACCTGGTTGATTCTAGGTACATCTGATTGTGAGAGAGCAAAGATAAGTCAAATATCTACACATTATTTTTTGTTTATATCTGAAATTAAGTATTAAAGCAAATTGCTTTCTTGTATAGTTGATCGTCATCATCATATCTATATCGGTGCTCGTTGCTAAACGTTTCTAATATTGATAAACGAGAGGATTAGAATAGACTAATACAAATGCAAAACAAGAAGTGGATAATAAAAGTAGGATGCATGAGTATGCGGATTGCGGACGCGGACGGGGAAGCTCGGGTTAAATTGTTATTGTTACCATTTTGTGATATCAGCCTTTGTTGTGCATTCTTGATTG
This sequence comes from Entomobrya proxima, assembly GCA_029691765.1. NCBI lineage: Eukaryota > Metazoa > Arthropoda > Collembola > Entomobryomorpha > Entomobryidae > Entomobrya > Entomobrya proxima. Next base: position 24,610,887 of record CM056170.1, on the reverse strand, counting down.
TTATGTACAGCAGTTTGAAATCATCGTAAATGGATGTTGTTGCTGCTGAGCATGTATGTAGGTAAAGTAACTGTTCTGAGCAGACGTGTGGGAGGTATTCTACATTGCTTGTTTTTAAACAAGAAATGACTTGCTGTCGTTGGACGTGATTCCCATAAGTTGTCCCCCACGCCTTTCAGCAATGAATGCCATCATTATAGAGAAACTTATTTAGTTTGTAGTCCACTATATTGCAGTCATTCGTTTAGTTGTGCAGAATAAATATATAATCTATGAACAACTATTAAACTATCGACGACTTGTGTTGTCACAAATGTTTTTAGAGATTATACAGGCAGACATAACTTACATGCTTAGACAGCTAAAGATTTCTTTTTACAAACTTAAAGCATAAAGTCAATCAAACCAAGTGTCGATATATAGGTAACTCGATAAATAGGGATTAGGTATATTCTACTGAAAGCAGAAAATAACTGTCCAAGTGACCTGCATGTCACATGCACATACCTACTTTCAATTAGTCAAACATCTTGCATGCGGTTTTGCAAAATTTCTTAACGTGTAGCATTTTGATTGATAATACAATCTCTCTGTTCTGTGCATTTGTAGTACCAGGCTTCAAGTCATCAAAAATGTAGAGATATTTCACTAGAAAGGAGTCCCTTTTTACCAGCTTAATTCTATTTACTTTGATGTCATGAATTTTAAGCTGCTGTAAAACTGAATCATCATTATCATCATGCTCTCGGTGCTCTACATTTCGGAAGACATACGACAGACGACAAGATGTAAATATTTTATAAATTCAGGGCTGGGTTGCTTTGCTTGGTGCGTATATAGTGCAAAAGTGCACTATATTTTACTCGCCAAAATGTCAGCCATTGTAGATAATGGCATATTATTGCGGTTCTCGGGTTGCAACTTTTCTTCTATGCTATATCAGTAAGAAACTATGTATACATCAAGGTGACGAACACTGGTAGTTGGTAATTTATATCTGGTGTGGTGACAGTTGGTCGGTACGCTGCGTTTGTTTTGTATTATTCACATTAACATACCTAGTCACAGTCTAATTTTTTCTGCTTATAACCGACCATCCGTCCACCACCACCCACCATCATTATGCACCCGTATTTTATCGTTTGCCATTACAATGTCAGTACTAAATCTACAAACACAAAATATAAATTCACAAAACTGCTTGCCGAAGAAATGAACTAAATGTAGCGTCATCAAACTTTCAATGTTTGATGTCATAAAGCAATGCAGTTAACTATGTAGGAATTTGTAACAATGAGGGTGGTAAAATGGTAGCCTAGTAAATCACAATTATTATTACAGCGTAAGCTTACCAGCGTCAAATAAAAGATAAATAAATAGAATAATAGTACCTATAACATTAAAATAATGTATTGCCTCAAATGCGTATGTACCTCTCTTGATAGGTAATCATGAAGCATAGTTTGCTAAAATGCTTTTTATTTTATTCACTGCTTATTTTGCTTTTACTAAGTAAAATGTAAGACAGATTTCGTACAAATAATGCTTTTTGAATTATACCACACTCACAATAACAGCAATATTTAGCATGATATTATGTCGCATGGGCAAAGTTTTTATGCACATGCACACCTTGATGAACCTATGTGAACCAACGGCATGAATTCCGAAGAAAAAATAATGCTAACATCCGGCAATCCTTTGTTTTGTTTCGTTTTTGTCCTTAGATTTTTATAAGAGTTGCGTGGATGACATGACATGATATGGTTTGTGCTGATGATGACAATGACTTGATAAAGCTGTACTGCTACTCAGCCTGTTGTGGGTAGTACCGCGAAACTATCCATAAAAACTCGGCGACAATAGTATTGTGTGTGACAGACAGCGAAGCAGCTGAAAACGGAAATTGAAATTCTACTTCTACCTCCCGTGATAAAATCGCTTATGCGTAAGTCAGTATAAAAAATAATGGAATGGGATTATGGGATTGTAACATGACATTTTGGAATGTATATTTTGTCCTCTTATGCTACAACATGCTATGCATATTTCTATTTTGTTCTTTACCTGGGCATACCAATTGTGGCTACATACTACTTTTACAATTGCAGATAAGTTACAGATACAATTTTGCAAATATTTTAGATAGATAGATTCATAAATTTGAAGAGTAGAATTTGAAGTCTGATATGCCGCGTTTAAAAATGCATGCGTACTGCGTACTAATAGTAATATATTCCTTTCATTTTCAATCTTATCTACGTCACAATATAGCTGTCTAAAAAACTCCAACTCTAGAAATAATATACACGGTTTTTGTCCATAAACTTTTCTTGTGCATTTTTTTACGCAATTCGCAACATAATATAGCTTCACCTGATTATGTGTACCTTGATGCATGACATCATGAATATCATTATCATGAGGTACAGGATTACTTTTGTGTTTATCGAGTTGAAATATTTTGCTGACGACTGGGTGGCTTCCCTTTCCCATGAAAATTAACCAACCAAAATGGCAATTTAGGGAGAAAAAATACATTTTGTGGGTTTTCACAAAAACACAAGTCTGACTGGCTTGCTGGCTGCTACCAAGTTCACATTAACTACATATGTATACCAAATTTAATGACAAAACTGTGAACAATTGTGTTGTCTTATGCCTTATGTTTAATTGTTTCTGCAAAGAGTTCAAATACTTTAGGAACGACCGCACTGTTGAGTTGGGGAAAATTACATATTGCTGCATCATCAGCATCGTTGGTTTTTGGTTTCGTTCTTCTTGATTGAAATTACTTTTCGAATAAGTTTCACTGTCGGTTGGTTTCCTATAAAAAATTTAATGCACGAATGATTTGTGATCCTCTCCTTTATAAACGACTCATCATCTGCATGAAAATGCAGCAATATGGTTAAATCACTTTGTTATATCTACTGTTAGTATAACGCATATAGTCCAGGTAGTAGTGTTGTCCCATCACTATCTAACTTGAAGTAGTTCCTGTCATGCCGCACATTACGAAAAAACTATTAAAGTTGTAATACACACTAAACTCGTCTTCGCAACAAAGTCATATCAAGGCAGTCGACGTACGTGCTCTTTTACAAACAACCGTGCCAATACTCAAAAGCCACAATGAACATTTACAGAGCATTCAAGCGTGTACTCAAGGGTGCTATAACAAGTCATTGCAATGCATGTATGTATCTGTCTTTGTGGATCCTTTAGCTCCACTTGTAATTGCCCATAAGTCAAAATATGCACTTTCATTCTCACTCCATCAAAAATAATATACTTTGTACTTTGTCATGTTCAGCATACTTTTTTTTGTAAAAAAAAAACGCTTTGTGTGAAAAGGAAAAAAGAACGTCATCCCAAATTCCCTTCACCCAACCCTCAACTATAAGCAAAAGCATCACCGTTAATCCTAGTACCAGTACTACCAGAAAATACTCATTAACCACCTCATTTAATTCATCTGAGTACCCAAGTTATGTATTAAAAATCATGAGCAAGTAGGAAATAAGTGTTATACGTATCACTTTTATCAGACAATGTCGGCGGTGCGAAAGTTACGAAATTAACGCATTTTATATAACTCATACAGTAATCAGAAAAAGGTTTAAAACATATTTAAGCTATAGTTTGATTTTGGTTTATATCATAGGTAGTTTGACGATAGCTGCAGGTAACTAATAAAATGTTTAAGATGCTTCTTCGTAAACGTAGTTCTGTCATTAGTGCAGAACATGCGCTTACGGGAAATAGATCGTCAACCATTGCGCCTATACTACTCTGAGTGTCAGTTTTGCTTTTGATTAGACAAGAATCTTGAGAGAACATCGACCGGTAAAAGAAACTGCTGCAAAAAAATCTACACCACAAATAAATAGCCACTAGCAATTGCCTTCCCATTTCTGGTGTTATGCTTTACAAGGGATTTTACAGCAGCAAGCACTTCCTGTGAATTATTTGCGATTTTATAATAATAAATGATGATAATAATGATGTCTTTATTAATCTCATTTTTCTTTGTCAAATAACAATCAATGAAACCTCGCTGCGCGAGATATTACTTCATTGGCCCGTCTAAACAAATTATAAGTATAAAAGCCCGGCTTATTTTTACACATTTAAAACAACATACATATTACGCTTTAAAAATATTTAGAAACTTAACGACACCGACTCAAGTATGTGGGCTTTTAAACTATTTTTGAACCCGTTAAATGTTGTAGCCGTTTTTACATGTTCAGGAAGACTGTTCCAGGCACTCATACTCCTATACTGGAAGGATAATCTACCAATCTCAGTTTTTGGATAAACAGCACAATCAAAATCACTTTCTCTGCGCATCGACTTTGATTTAGTAAAATAGTTGTTGAAAAATGACTTTCCTTGAATCGAAACCATTTTATACATTGCACATAAACTTTTATACATACATAACTTACTTGGCAATAGCCATTCTAATTCGTCACAAATTAATTCAGACACACAATCAAACTTTCGTAGCCGCAGAATTAGTCTAGCAAGAGTACGTACAACACTAACAATCACCTTTAAATGACAGTCCTTTGCTACGCCGTAAACAACGATCATATAGCTTAGGATAGAATAGACGAAACTTTCACACAATTGTTTCAATTGAGTTTTTTCTAGATAATCGCGAATAGAGTACAGTGCTCGAATTCTGATATAACAAATTTTTGAAACATGGTCAATGTGATGCCTCCAGCTCTGGCTCCTATCTAAAATTAACCCTAGACACTTCAACGTTTCCGAGTTTCCTACAATGAATCCGTCAATGGCAAACGTGAACTTGTCTAAACTAGACACTTTTCTTGCCGTACTTATAGTTAACATTTTGGTTTTATCACTATTGATAACAAGAGCATTAGTCTTAAAGTATTCCACCACATTTCGCATGTCATCATTTATCATGTTTTTAGTTGTCTCAAAATCCCCATACCTACCACAAAATACAAAGCTTGAATCATCAACAAACATTATTGTAATACCATTTCTTACAACGTCAGGTAAATCATTTAGATACAGTGCAAACAATATTGGGCTCAAAACGCCACCCGCTGGAACACCAATTAAAACAATCCTAGTTTTTGAAGTTTTATCTTTTACTGCTACAAACTGGTATCTATTACCTAAGTAATCCCGTAACCAAAAATCAGAAATACGATACTTAAATTTTAGTTTAACTACCATTTTTTCTTTATGAATACTGTCGTAAGCCTTCTGCAAATCGATTGTCACTATCACTTGTAAAAGGATGTTTTTATTGTAAAGTACTTGATTTTTCATACGTTTGAGACTGACATGAGGAGGGAACGTATTGTACCTTTATGGTATGATTTTCAGCAATAATGAATACATGATATACTTACCATGCGCAATATTATTACATATAGTTGACGGTAAAATGTCTATATGCTAGAGCCGAGGCAAGTGCTTGTAAGTACTCAGACTTAACTGTCTTGCATTCGAATATTGGGAATGCACAAAAATGCACATCCTCATGATGAGAGCTAAACTACCCATTATGAATGTTATAACGAATGACATAACGAAAGCTCTGTGTTCGTGACTTTTGATCGACGGTTTTTAATAAGGAAGGAGCCCACAACTAAACAAGGGATGCGACGCTTCCACAGAACACCCTTATGATGTAACAGATAACTACCCACACGTGCGAGGCAGGCATATTTCTTTGTTTTGAACTATAAATGCTACGAAACTGTCGACATTTACATAAAATCAAATCAGAATGCAGTCAATGGACACATTTATACCTATTTGAATGGCCCAAAACAATGTGAACATCACATAAGCAGATGTAATTAGAGAGTTGATAATTATAGTGGCGTATTTTATGCCTCTCAAATACCCCTCAACCCATCAAAATTCGCTTATTCCTTCTCAGCAGAAACTTTATAAAAACTTTGAAAAAAGTCCAATCGACAAAACATTTTTAACAAGACCAACAAGAATCATGTAAAAAACTACCTCATACTGGCGAAAAGTGCTCCAAGCAAAATTGTACAAAAACCGAGGTTAAACGAAAATGCGATGCACTTTTTCAAAAGAGAAATAATGATAAATTCCATTATCCTCACTAGCATCTTTGTGTTGGAAGTTTAGTATTTTGTAGAGCAAAAAGCATTGTGCTCACTCTGCACTCCCGTTCACATCCAAATGTAGGAGAGTAGCAAATGTCATGAACGATATAACAACGCCCGTCAAGGACTTATCGTGGGTAGAAGTAGAAGAAATTGAAAAAAACTGTCTGATTCAACATTAGCAGGTAATAATGGAGTTATTCAAGCTGAGCATGATACACGATATATTCATTTACAATGGTCATAATACAATGGCATTAGTATTTATTGTTGTTTTGTCTCTGGTGCTCCGTTCTGTGATGACCATGATTATGATTTTTAGAATTTATATTCAAATAGGTCTGCTATATACTTTGTTCAAACATGCATGGGCTTGCTCAACGCGTAAAGCTTTATATGTGTCTCTAAAATGCATTAAAGTGAGGCTTTATTCCTGCATAAGTCAATTTTATTGCTGCTTTTGAATATTATTATGAGGCTCTTTCGGATTTCATTGTTGTGATTGCTTCATCGTCATCTTTATGTCAAGTTTTTATCGTGAAAAAACGAATGATGAGCAGAAAGAAAGACTGGCCAATAGTTTGACCGACGGACCAACCCCACTGAGCTTTTGAAAACATGTTACTATTGTCGTTATCAGTTTACCGTAGAACGTTTGAATAGGCATATATACAGTCAACATTCAGGCACATGAAAGGAACGAAGTACCCTGAAAAGAATTTTGTCGAAGACGTTCGTCTACGCTCTTGGCTGTTTAAATAAAACAACTGGATTTTCATATTGTTAAAACCCTACCCATCGATCCTATGGCACAGCGTTGTACTGACAGTCAAGGGACAGACAGCAAAAATGCTGTCTTGACAGCAAAATTGCTGTCCAAAAACGACAGCAAAACTGCTGTCCTTGACAGCAAAAATGCTGTCACTGACAGCAAAATTGCTGTCCATGGACAGTATTTTTGTAGACTTGCATTGGACAGCAAAAATGCTGTCCGTGGACAGTAAATTTGCTGTCCCATGACGTAAATTCTCAAAACATAATATCGTGATTGTCCAATTTGTCTAAAGGTTCCATTGATTGTTTGTGTACTATTGAACTTATGTCAAATTGGAGAATAATTCGAAGCCAATTTTTTTTACATTAATGTATTATAAGAGCTTCTCGTTCATTCAAATAACAGCACGTATCTATTCCTTTTCATTTAACAAACCAAAATTAGCACTGATTGTGCTGTAGCACACTATTAAAAATCAAATGAGTACTAATTACTAATCCGTTTTAAAATCTGTTTCTTGTTACTTGGTGACAAAATTATTCATTAGAACATACCAGATCATTGTTTATTAATTGAATTCTCCCATGCATAAAATGCATTCAAGTAATTTAACATATTCGTGCATCTTTTGATTATGGCATATAATTGGAACGTTTTCTTGGAAAAGAAATTTGTTGTACAGGATAGTAAAATTGCTGTCCAGAACAGCAAAACTGCTGTCCAAGACAGCAATATTGCTGTCTTTTTCAATTTATTTTTCTAACTAGTTACAGTTATTTTCAAAAATTTATTTTACTTTCTCAAATTAAACTCCATAATTTGCTTTAGCTAAGAAAAAAATATCAGATTTTTGTGCTACTCCACAAAGTAGTTACAGATATTTCTTTGATTTTTATGCTTAAAATTCGATTATTCAAAAAAGCCACATTGGAATTTGGATTTGCCAAATTGGAAAATTTCATTTTATTGCAAAGATTCATAAAATGATTTTTAATTGGCGTGGACTACAAATCCCTTCCGTGGATTGAATTTTTTCTAAAATATTCAATGATTAATCAATTTTTGGACAGCATTTTTGCTGTCAAGACAGCATATTTGCTGTCAAGACATCAATTTTGCTGTCGAGGACAGCATTTTTGCTGTCGGGGACAGCAGTTTTGCTGTCGTTTTTGGACAGCAATTTTGCTGTCAAGACAGCATTTTTGCTGTCTGTCCCTTGACTGACTGATTTACCTTTGCTGATATATTGTACTATTAAATGCAATGGCTCAGCAAAGCGATAATGGTGTCATTACTTTAAATGACATATTATTATAACAGTTTCTAATGTAATGCAATAGAACGAAATCTTGATTACTTCATGATTTATTAGAATCGGTCATCAGGGCAAAGAGAGCGCATTGGATTTGAACTTTAAAATACGCACACAAAGTCAAGGTAATTGGTACATTCTACTAGTGACAGTGACAACACGACAGTTTTTAAGCACATGCATTTTTTATGATTTTGCATATTAGCTTGATGATCAATTTCTTTTTTCAAGCTACAGGACTCGACTCACTATCCATCCTAAACTGTACTCAAAATTTGGGGTTCATTCATTATCATTCATTGGAGCCTGATGGGTCAGATTATGTTTAACAAATTAAGGTGGGGTATTGTGAAACATTTTTATACATTATACGTCATGTTTATAAATCAAGTATTTACGAAGTGACAATACCCACTACCATCTTCATAATATTTACTACTCTCGCAAAACGGAATTTGTAAAAGTATTTTTGATTTTCTGATAGTGCAACGATCTTGTAAGAAGCCACTACTGGGAAAACTAATTTGGTGATTCTAACATTAAAGGTGTATTTTATCAGTCGGTTAATAATGTGTTTGCATGAGTATGTAGCAAACAGTTCATGGCTACTACATAATGCATAGCATTTCCCCATGATTGATAATACATTTGAACGCTCGTTGTTCTTCTGCTATTCCATTCTTATCTGATACATGATGTATGGCAGTATCATTTGCCATCATCATCATTGTCAAAAAGATTTTGATAAAAATGTTGAATTGAAGAGGCTCACGTCGTTTTAATCCTTTTGATTTTTTCCATCTTATATATACCTTGTATTATGCCGCTTATAAAGTCGTTGCATTAATAGGACATTTTAAGTACAAAGTTATATAAAATTTGTCATGTTGTAGACAACAAAGTGCATTTGGTAGTGCTCATTCGTAGTTAAAGCCTTCGGTTATGTCAGACGGATAGAAAAAGGAAGATGGTAAGCGATGTTCCGCCAGATATTTAACAAAGTCGTGATCTTAGCAATCACTTCGTGGTATTTTCCCTATTACTAATATAATATCATCAACGACTATCATCCTCAAAACTGAAAAAAGCAACAATGTTTATCAATTGATCAAATGGTATTTTTGAACACATGCTCAATAATCACAGACTATCAATAGCTTTAATTTTTGACGTATTCATGTAACCTACGACCAACTACAACTCATAGTAACTGCATGTAACTGTTTTGGAATTAAACACGCCCAGTCAGTGGGAATAAAATCTGGAAATAATTTTACTATGATCATTTTTGCATCAGTGTACTTCATTGTCAGCCTAACTTTGTCATCATGAAATGATACGCAAAGTAGTCGGTTTGGAAAAGCAATGCGACTGAATATTTCATAATCGTAATTCTACAGACATTTAAAAGTCATTTTCTGACAGCATTATTTTTAGAATGCAAATTATTCTTTTTATTACCCGTCACTGCACTTCATGCACTACATAGCTTGAACTAAAATACTTTTAGTGTAGCATGGCGTCACTTAACTTCGTCGGTGTCATAAATAAAATTGCATAATAGCTTTGAATTGTGAAGAATATTTATTTGGCACATTTACAGCTTCTAAATCTAAAATTATTACATGATTAATCAGCCATCATAAGACTAAATGTTCAGTTAATCGGAAATTGATGAATAGCTCGTGCTATGTAACTGCGTGCACTAGATTGCAACTTGCGCTTTTTAAAGTTCGTCATCCATCACTCCACATTTGATTTATTGGATGGGCCATTTTCATTATTCTATTTTAGTCTTGCATGCCTGCCTAGAACCGAACTGTCAAAAGGTACGTATTAAGTGTATATTATGTAATTATTATGCGAATAAAAGTCATTACAGTTTGTGAATGTGTGTTTTATACAATAACAAAATAAATTTTAACCGCTGCTGTAATACTTTCACTTGCACACAATGCTCCGTATTACGTAACTAACAAAAAAAGATCATCTACTTGCTCAGGCAGAGAAATGGAAAACTGTTCTCTGCATATTCATCTTTTTTCAACAAGCTTGTTAGGCTTCTTGATCACGAGCACATTTTAGCAGTTTTTGGTGCACACTATTATGTATGCACATTAGACATTTCACATTTCATAATGACTGCACCAGGAACGACAACCTGTAATTTTCACTGAAAAATGAGACAATTCATGTGCTTCAAGAAACCGTAACATACGGACAGATGTGGTCGCAAAGACGCATGATTACTATGCAGGACATTCACGAGTGTTTGTGAATAACCATTTCTTGCAAAACAGAACAATGATCATGTTTCGAGGCAGTAAGTGGTGACGATGTACAATGGTTCTTGCTTTCCGTGAATCAAAAAAAAACTTTCGTTCGCATCATGCACACAGACTACGGACACATTGTGAAGATGGTCGACAACTTCGTGATAGTCCGATGATTGTCTATCCTCTTGGCGTCCTGGCACTCCCGCCAGTTTACCATGATATTTTATCTCTTTCAAGAGAGTCACCAAGGAAAGCTTCCTCAAAAAATCAGAAATGACAGCAGGAAATAATATTCGTAGTACTTTTACTGCTGCAATTTTCCTTGAAAGAATGAACCTAGAAGATTGTAAAGGAGTGCTGTTTCTTCAAGTAAAAGCTGAAAGTGATACACGGAGTACTCAATTCAAACTATCCCTATTCAACAATGTCTTTTATCTAGAAATTATTATGGAGGCGAGGTTTTTGAATGAAACTGAAACTGCTTGATAACAAAGGATTATCAGTCTTTAACGTCCGTACACCTCATACACAACACCTGATAACCGTAAAAATCCTAAGAGAAGATCCATAGGTTACCGCCCACAAGGGTGCACGACATATCGAAAATAAATTTTTTAACATCATATTCGTATTCCTTGCTGAAAATTGGTCCGTTAATGTGCCATTAAAAATTTCATGTGACCTCACATACCCGAGTTACGGGGCCAAAAAGATTTAATCAAAGGGCATCAAAGGGCAGCTGATAACTCGGCCCCAATTGCTCATAAATTCATGAGATTTGGCATGAACACTCCTCAGGTGACCCTGTTGGGCGTCAATTTTTTGTTTTTTCAAAATTCAAAATTTTAAGGGGGTCAAGGGTCAATGTTTTCAAAGTGCCCCAAATATTTTTTTTCTATTTTTTATAAAATTGTTTATGATATTTGAAGCAACTTTAGTGAAGACGCCACCCAGCTAAGTCTTTTTGTTAAAAAGTTATACCGATTTTTTAAAACCTCGACTGCTGGGTAAAGTTAGTACCTCCCCTCGCCCATTGGGACTAAAAAAGTCAAAACAAAAGTGCTGACGTGAAAGAGACCAATGCTGAAAATATGTGTGCAAGAGTTTATCTCGTTTGTACAAGTGGAGCCGAAGTTACGGGCTGCCCTATCCAAATGAAGTCGAATTTTTAAAAAATCGGTATAACTTTTTAACAAAAAGACTTAGCTGGGTGGTGTCTTCACTAAAGTTGCTTCAAATATCATAAACAATTTTATAAAAAATAGAAAAAAAATATTTGGGGCACTTTGAAAAAATTGACCCTTGACCCCCTTAAAATTTTGAATTTTGAAAAAACAAAAAATTGACGCCCAACAGGGTCACCTGAGGAGTGTTCATGCCAAATCTCATGAATTTATGAGCAATTGGGGCCGAGTTATCAGCTGCCCTTTGATGCCCTTTGACTAAATCTTTTTGACCCCGTAACTCGGGTATGTGAGGTCACATTAAATTTTTAATGGCACATTAACGGACCAATTTTCAGCAAGGAATACGAATATGATTATAAAAAGAACGATAACGTAACTAAAGAATGAGATTGGCCCGAACTTTAGGCTAATTTTTGAAGGTGTTGCCAGAATATCTTTCTCCCAAATTTTTTATATTTTATAAATTAAACGTTTCTCTACAACATATCAAAATTTGGCGAGGAAGATATTCTGGCAAGGGCGTCATCCAACCCGATTTCTGAGGCGTCTTTTTACACTGAAACGCTCATGTAACCAGTGCTTTTTTGGTATCTAATGACAGTAGAGTGCACTGACCTCTACGTACACTATGAGAAAAACATGGTTGACACTTGACCTGTCTGTCTAACACATGATGCGCGATGTTTTGCTTGCATTCTCGCATGTCAACTTTGCTGTGCTTGTTCCGCTGAGTTATCGAGACTACTTATCGAGATTATTACCTAGTTATTTATCTTGTCGAAGTCGAAATATTTATCCGGATTATCGAGTTGCAGAAACGAAGTGCTTCTTTCCATCATTGGCTATCATCCTTATTGCTAATTGCTGCTCTGGTACTTAATTCGGGTCTGTTTGGGTTAGTTATTTTAACATGCTATTTATTTTTCGATTTTCGCTTGCATTTGCGTTTCTCACGGCACAACATCTAACATAAATTAACTGACAATAATCATATTTAAAAACCGTAGCCTGACTAATGATGAATTATAACTAATTTCGGTGACTTTTCATGACTCATTTCATAACCATGACCTATCGACCATATTTTTACTCTACCTGACTATAGTTATGCTGTTTGCCAATACGACGATTTAGTACATAATAAACATATGAAATGTCATCATAAATTGGAAATTAATTTCATAACTCTAACTTGCGCATTCCATCAACTATTAACCTATCCTATTATCTATCATTCTGTACTATCTGCACTATAACCTAACTATAATATTATACCTATGCTTTCTACTACTACTGCGCCTGTTTTTTAATAATGACGACTGACGACTTACTAAATTAAATTAAAAATGCATTTCCGGCCGATGTTTGAACTTGTTCAATGCTGAAAAGCAGGGAAATAAAGTCCCCTCCCCACGGCCCTTAATCCCCGACTGTTTGGACTGACGTAGTGTACACGGGTCATGCCGAATTTTTTTTGGATGGGGCCGTTCATAAAGTACGTCACTAAAAATAACTCATTGAGATTCAACGTTTACAAAACCCTAACAAATCGACCACGTGTGTTGTAGACGGCACCATATGTGCTCATTTCAACGTAATGTAACAAAAAAGCTAGTCAACTAGCTAGTGACCCGTGTACACGAAAATGACTATAAAGTAAACAAAGTAGCACGAAATGTAAATGGGCAGAGTAGTGCGAAATGTTATAACGGTGACATAGTAGTACATATTGTAACTTATGGCTAGCAATATTATACTAGCGATATTAAGTTCACAAAAAGTACGAAACGTTACTAAATGCGGTTTAAAGTAACAAACTAGTACATTTTGTAACTAACTAATATTCATACATTTACATTTAGTTACATTTTGTACGAAACGTTACTGTATGCGGATTTATCAAAAATTTACCTTATTTATCAATTAATTTTTTGTACTTGTTTTTTAACTTAACTAATAATTAACTTTTTGTGCTTGTTTTTTAACTTAACTAATAATTAACTTTTTGTGCTTGTTTTTTAACTTAACTAATAATTAACTTTTTGTGGTTGTTTTTTAACTTAACTAATAATTAGCTTTTTGTGCTTGTTTTTTTAACTTAACTAATAATTAACTTTTTGTGCTTGTTATTTAACTTAATTAACAATTAACTTTTTATGCTTGTAGTTTAACGTAAAATGGATTCGAAACATTATCGTAACGGTAAGAAGGTGTGTTGGGCGTGTGACCCTAACAAGCCACACCTTATACAAGAAAATAAGTCACGGAAACAGGTAGCAAAGAAAATTGGCGAACCTACCCTTCATGCTCGTGCGAAGATTTATGAAGCGGCGGTTGGAATAACCATCGAATCTGATCAGTGGCTTTGCCCAAAATTTCAAGCCACTCTTCTTTACTACTACCAGCAACACCATAAGCAAACTTGCGCAGAGTTCCAGAAGGACCACAATGTTCCACGGGTGGCCGCGACCAATGTTATCGGTACTAGATCGGGAGGCGACCAGGTTCTTGTTGAACCACTCCCCGATGCTGGAACATCCCGAAAGATCTGTCCTTGTAAAGATGGGCAACGAGCTGAAACCACTGATGGGACAGCTGTTCCAGCTTCCGATGATCAAGCCGATCTGGCATTCGATGACCAAGCCGCTGGAACTTCTGATGATAATAAGGCTGGAACTTCTGATGATAATATGGCTGGAACTTCTGATGATAATATGGCTGGAACTTCTGATGATAATGTGGCTGGGACCTCTAATGGGAATGTGGCTGGGACCTCTAATGGGAATGTGGCTGGGACCTCTAATGGGATAGTGGCTGGGACCTCTAATGGGAATGTGGCTGGGACCTCTAATGGGATAGTGGCTGGGACCTCTAATGGGAATGTGGCTGGGACCTCTAATGGGAATGTGGCTGGGACCTCTAATGGGAATGTGGCTGGGACCTCTAATGGGATAGTGGCTGGGACCTCTAATGGGAATGTGGCTGGGACCTCTAATGGGAATGTGGCTGGGACCTCTAATGGGAATGTGGCTGGGACCTCTAATGGGAATGTGGCTGGGACCTCTAATGGGAATGTGGCTGGCAAGGCGAGCACTCGTCGTCGCCCAAGATTTCTAGGAGTTGATGCTGATGGCTCAGTTTGCGCTGTTGATGGCTTTGAGTTTGAAGTTGATGAGTACGAAGTTCGACTATCAACCTCTGAAGATTCTCAGTCTACGGATAGAACACCAGTTCGAGCCAAGGCTGTATACTCTGAGTCTAGCCAGTGTCATTCCGAGCCATTACCTTGGCCACATAGTGCTCCAAAGAAGTCGAGAGTGACAACGATTAAGTCTGTTCCCCGTTCTGAGAGATGTTGTGTAGTTTGTGGCAACGACCAACCAGAAGGGAGAAAGTCGGTACCACAGTCAGCAAAGCGTGACTTGTGGAGGCAAAATGATTTGTACTTACCAAAAGGCACTCGATCCTGTCGAATTCATATTTCCGAAGAAGTCTTTCTCCCGGATGCGAAGGATAAGTTATTGGCGAAGTGTACTACAGGGTTTAATGTACCCACCCTGGAGCTCGAGGAATGGATTCTGTGGATTTCGAAGGAACTGAAGGCTACCAATTCAGCAACAATAGATTTCGATTCCCCACTCACAAAAGATGAGGCGTATAAGGAGCTACTAGGGTTTGAGAAGGAAGAGTTTGACGAGTTGTTAAGCTATATTTCGGATCACCTGCTAAAGTCTAAGAACCGGACTCCTCGCACAGCACTGGCGATTTTTCTGGCAAAGCTTCGTCTGGGAGTATCGCAAAGGGTTTTGGCGAGGCTCTTTGGAATCAGAACTCAGATGTTGGTCAGTCAGACGTTTCATCGAGTTGCCGATTTGCTGTATGATCACTTTGTACCAAGCTACCTTGGGGTTGGAGCCTTTACAAGAGAATCGCTTTTGAAAGATCACAATCCTGAGTACGTAAGAAGATTATGTGAACTTGCCAATGGAAACATAGTGTTTATCTTGGATGGCACGTACTTCTACACTCAGGCTTCGTCGGATTTTGAGCTGCAGCGTGTAACTTTTTCTCCTCACAAGTACCGGAACTTGTATAAGTTCATGATGATAGTCACACCGGATGGATATGTAAGTATTTTATCTATACTTTATTGTATAGATGGTTATGCTTTGAATATCAAACTATGGTTTTACAGATAGTGGATTGCATTGGGCCGTATCCAGCCAACAAGAACGACGCAGCAATCCTTATAGATCTTCTGAAAGACTCAAACTGTGAGTTTGCAAAGTTTGCTCAACCAGGGGATCATTTCGTTCTTGATAGAGGTTTTCGTGACTCGGCTGCAGATCTAGAAAAGCACAACATCAAATATAGCATGCCTGCTTTCCTTGATACAAAGAAAAAAGAGAAGCAATTGCCTACCATTTCTGCCAACATGTCACGGAAAGTTACACTGATCAGATGGGCTGTCGAAGCTATAAACGGGCAGTTAAAGAATCGTTTTGATTTCTTTGACAATACCATCCCTATCTTGTATGGAAGCATTTTGCACAAACTTGTCCGGATCTCGTGTGCTTTAATTAACAAGTTCGGAAAGCCGCTGGTTGTTGAGAACGCTTGGCATGAGCAAATTGTTGATCGAGTTGAAGAACGTTTGGACATGCAGAATTTAATGGAGCAGCGAGTCGATGACTTTAACTTGGCTAACAGGCGTGTAATTTGGTCCCAAGCCACCGCTGAAAACGTTGTAGGGTTTCCAAGGCTTACAGAGGAGGATATCATGAATATCACACTTGGACGCTACCAGATAAGAATGGGGAAGCACTACAATGAACGAAGCTTGTCTTCTAACCCTTCTTATGACGTCCTAATAAATAAGGATGATCCCGGGTGTTTAAGAATCAAGTTGCAGTCCCGGTATCGCCGATCCATACAGCACACGCTCTTTATCGACTTTGATAGTAATATCGCTCGAGATCCAGTTTCACGCATCAAAGGATACATGTGCATGTGTCCACAAGGTAAAAGAAATATAGGTTGTTGCAGCCACGTCACAGCAGCTTTACTGTATCTTGGGAAGGATATGCACGAAGAAGTCCCCCAGAAGAAGAAGAGGGTAGGAACATTTGTTTTCTTAGATTCGGCTGAACGAGCAGTGCGGGAAGAAAATGGTGATATGGTTGACCAAGAGGTGGAAGAAGATGCAGATGAGGAAGAAGAAATAGTGGTTAACTTGGGTCGGTCGGACATACTTTTTGAATTAACATTGCCATTCTTGGATTAATTTTTTCTAATTTGTAACCGATGGTTTTTGTTTTAAAATGCTCCAACCATTGCTATATTGATGTTAATAAAGAGGTGTCTTAATTGTTTGGAAATTAACTTTGTAAGTGCATTAGTTGTAAGTCATCAAAGAACCTAAATACCGATTTAGAGTAAGTGCATTAGTTGTAAGTCATCAAAGAACCTAAAACCCGATTTAGAGTAAGTGCATTAGTTGTAAGTCATCAAAGAACCTAAATACCGATTTAGAGTAAGTGCATTAGTTGTAAGTCATCAAAGAACCTAAATACCGATTTAGAGTAAGTGCATTAGTTGTAAGTCATCAAAGAACCTAAATACCGATTTAGAGTAAGTGCATTAGTTGTAAGTCATCAAAGAACCTAAAACCCGATTTAGAGTAAGTGCATTAGTTGTAAGTCATCAAAGAACCTAAATACCGATTTAGAGTAAGTGCATTAGTTGTAAGTCATCAAAGAACCTAAATACCGATTTAGAGTAAGTGCATTAGTTGTAAGTCATCAAAGAACCTAAAACCCGATTTAGAGTAAGTGCATTAGTTGTAAGTCATCAAAGAACCTAAATACCGATTTAGAGTAAGTGCATTAGTTGTAAGTCATCAAAGAACCTAAATACCGATTTAGAGTAAGTGCATTAGTTGTAAGTCATCAAAGAACCTAAAACCCGATTTAGAGTAAGTGCATTAGTTGTAAGTCATCAAAGAACCTAAAACCCGATTTAGAGTAAGTGCATTAGTTGTAAGTCATCAAAGAACCTAAATACCGATTTAGAGTAAGTGCATAACTCGTATAACCCACTCATTAGTATTCATTTTGCTTGCCTATAACTAAGCCACTACTAGTATTGTATTAATTATTATTATCAACTTTATTGCAGACATTTTCATCACTCATTTGACATAAGAGACAACAAGTCCATATATCTAAAAAACTACTTAAAAAAGGAGAAAAACTTATTAGAATAACAAGTCAACTCATGTCATGTTAAAAAGAATAGCTTTCCATTCCATCGAAATAGAAGATTCAGCAAAGAAATTTGAGTTTACAATTGATTTAATAATTATATTGTCACTGTTTGCTAGACGCTCAAGAAGGGAGAAAGCCGCAACTCGTCTAACTGCATTAAAGTCATTTACATGATTATCACAGAACATTTTTGAAGCACTTGATCTGCGGTTGTAGCCAAACAAAATTCTGAATGCATCATTGTAGGCCACTTTGATTTTTTCCAAAGCATCCTTCTTTACAGGTACCCAAAGACTACAACAATAAATTGACGAAAAGAATGTTCTAAATAAGTATCTTTTGATTTCCAAGCTACACTGCCCAAAGCGACTCCGTAGTAAATTCGCACGTGTATATATTTCCCGACGCCTCCGAGCTAGTTCATCTACTTCCCTAGCTTTACAAGAAATTTCAAAACCAAGATACTTCACCGTGTCCACCCAAGCTATCGACTTTCCGCAAAATTTAACAAGTGGCTTTGTATTTTCAAATGTATAATTTGTGAAATCCAAACATACAGTCTTTGATGGATTGAAGGTAAGGTCATGACTAGTGGCGAACTTTTCACAAGTTTTGAGCAAAACTTTAAGAGCCGCAATGCTTGTTGTTAACAGGCATACATCATCAGCAAAGCTGACATGATTTACAGTAAGAGATCCGATCCTGCATCCGAGTCCCGTTTTTGTTAAGGTCAATGAAAGTTCATCTGTGTATACAGCATAAAATAGTGGAGAAAGCAACCCACCTTGTCTCACAGAGTTCCTTACCGGAAAACTATTTGAAGTCACACCTCTCCATCTTACCACAAAAGTCTGGTTTCTGAACCAGAATTTTAATAAACTGATAACCACTGGAGGCATACCACGCTCACACAGCTTCTTCAAGAGTTTAAAGTGATTTACAGTGTCAAATGCTTTACTGGCATCAAGCATGCAAGCATAAACTGGAGTGTCGTTTCGTAGATAATGATGAGCGATTTGCTTGACAGCATAAATAGCCATTTCCGTACTTACTCCTCTCTTATATCCAAATTGATTATCCGTGGTAGTGAGGCATTTGCCATATTTCCTAAGAATAATCCGCTCCAACAATTTGGAGAAAGCACTTGCGATAGCAATTGGTCTATAGTTTTTGCTTGATTTTATATCAAGACCACTCTTTTTTACTATTGGTACTATAACAACTGTCATCACATTTTCTGGAACATATCCATGGGCAAACATAGAATTTATCAAGATTGTGATGTATGGAACTAAAACATGCGACGCCGTTTTGTAATGCTCTGCGTGTAATCCTTCCGATCCACAGGCCTTCCCATTCTTCAATCCATTTAAGCACTCGGAGACAAAATCTTCAGTAAATGAAACTGCACTGTTTACATCACTACTTATATAATTGTTAACATAAGTTTCATGTTCAACAGATTGTTCTGCATTGAACAAGGTCTTATAAATACTTGCCCAGTGCTCACGTACTTCATTTTCACCCTTTACTCCGTCAAGCTCAATGGGCTCTTCTGCACGTCTAATTCCATCTATTTGCTTTGCCTGTTGCCAAAATTTCTTAAAATCTTTACCGTTATATGAACTAACTAGTTCTTCTTTAACTCGTTTTGACTTTTCCTTCTGACACTTTCTCAAGGCGTATTTAAAAACCTTCCTGGCTTGACACATTTTGTTGTGCATGGTCTCATCATTAGTAGACTTCCATTTCAAGAACAATTCCCGGTAAGCATCATACGAGTTTTTCACTTGAGTATTCCATCCATTTATCTGACATTGTTTGCGTACACTTTTCCTTTCCAGAAAAGCCGAGCTCTGCCTCAAAATGTCAAATAACTCATCAATTTTCTCTTTAAGTACATGTCTATGGTCAGAATTTTTACACATTGGCTGAACACAAAACTCAAACGTTGTGTCAATTTTGGCACTAATCTGACTGCAGTATAATAATTTTGAGAACTGATCTACAGCACCCCACTTGATACTTGACTTAGCATTCTCAAAATTTTGAGGAGCTGTCTTCTTTACTAGTTTAAGCTTTACTTCCATGGCTATAGGTAGATGATCACTTGGAGACGCCTGATATGGCAAAGTTACTTGATATTCAAGAGACTTATAAATGAGGAAGTGATCTAACCATGACGATGACTGATTACCTTTGCCATGAAATGTACATGTATCCGCAGACAGCTGAAGTACATCTGCCACTTTTAGCTGGTTGTCACTGCACAACTGTTCCAACTCTTTGTACTTTGCATGTTTTGGATCAATATTAAAATCACCCGAAACTATTGTTAAACCATCATGTGCCACAATATATGTTTCTAAATTCGCAAGATATTTTGTAATGAGCTCTTCATTTTGCGGTGAATTGCACGGAAGATATACATTCACTAGTAACAAGTCACCTAGATTGGTTTCTAAAGTTACTGAAATGATCCTGGGATCGCTCATGTTAAAAGATTTCACTGATGGTGCCAAAAGATGGGATTTCACCAAAAGACAAGTGCTGTGATGTGAGATGTTACTGTGAAGCGGAGAGAGAGCTGGAAAATCCTGTACGGCCACCCATGCCCCCATGTCCACCCCCGGCTGAGCAACCCTACTGCCCAACTCCATGCGAGATGCGTTGTTCTCCAAGAGCAGTTCCTTGTGTTTCGCCATATAAGCTGAAAAAGGAGAGAAACAATTATGATGGCTGTACGACAATCCGCGTGGAGCATAATGTGAACCGTGAGTGTCAAAACGAGCCGGTTGAGTACGTGTGTCAGAAACAACCGTGCAAACCATCATATTAATTACCCAATACAATGCTGATTTACACTATTTGCCACAATAAACACAAAACTCACAGAAAATAAATTTTTCTTGACTTTTAAAATGAAGCAGGATGTTTCTAACCTATTTCCCTTATACCGTCACTGCATCTTTTCTTAGGCCTACCATATTCCAGAGAGCAAAATAGAGGGCATTTTTTAAAGAAAACAAAAATCGTATTTCTCTTACTTTATACAGTGTAATTTTTACTGAAGTAATTGTTTTCAGCATAATATTAGTATTTTTAAAGTTTTCAATGAAAACTTTTCATAGAATTCGCAATCATCTTTCACATTCACTTACTATTAACCATCACATCATGCAAATTTTCTAAACCTAAATTTGATTTTTCCGTCCAAAAATTGTTAATTTTTTATTGCTAAATATACGCTATAGTGCAGCGTTGGAGCCAGGTAACGATAAACAGTAAGAAATTAATTTTATTATGTGCTCTCCTTTATTTCCGGAAGTGACAAGTGATCAAAGATTACCTTCCACTTGTCGTTAATACCTTTATCGTATTTCCACTTTGGAAAACGTTTGCAATGCAAAATGTAGTGCTACAAATTCTAAAGTAAACTCTACAAATTAAATCTTTTTAATGTGTCCACTTTTCAATGAATACGAACAGAAAACTGATTACATTGGTAATTATTAACGAATTGCACTCTAGACTCTAGATTTCCTCGTGCATTAGATGGAATGAAAAGAAAATTTGGAATATTCCAATGCATGAATGCATTTTTATCACTGGAGAGTGAGATTTATGAGTATTTCTATGATGCGTAGCATCGAAATTATGCAAAAACACAGGTTAAATATGTGAAATGTTTATCTTTACCTGGCTATTCAACGCTTTAACCAAATAGAGGACATAGTGGACATAAGCAAGAAATAGAGGACTGTCCTCTATTCTACCGTTTTGAAACCCGAAATAGAGGACAGTTCACTATAATAGTGACTGGATGGTAGGCCTATCTTTTCTTGTCAACATTTTATAATTCGCTTAAAGTTAGTTAATCCGAAGAACTTCATATTGTAAAACTTGCTCATTGTTTCCTTGCTCAATCAGAGTTTCGTATAAAGTTTGGAATTGGTGGTTAATATTCATGAATTCGGTCAACGCGAGTCCGAACAACTTAGGAGAAAAACATGCATTCATTTTAAGGTACTGAATCACTATTCTTATGCTGTTTACAAAAATCATAACCATTTAATCGATAATACTTAAAAGCACAAAACCATTCTTTTGGTAATCATCATTATGCTTTGTACAATATGTCGAATGAAAACAAAAAAACAAAAATTAAATATTTTTTACACCCCGTGGGGGTAAATAAAGGACAGCGAACAATACACAAAATTGTCATATTGATTGGCACAGTTGAAACAAAGGTGTGATCACAGTTCATACTGTAATATACTGTATAGAATATAGAGCATAATACAACATTGCCATTGCCATTATTCTTGCAGTTTTATTAGTTGTGTTACAACCTTATTCAAATGAGATTGGGTGAACATGCTAATTAAGCGCACAAAAGCAGTACGATCATATACGACTTTCTGCAAACAACCGGTAAACCGAAGTCATACAAGACCATTTTTATCATTAATACATTCATATTACCTAAGCTTTAAGAAGTTCTGCGTGCGTTTACAGTTTTCGGAGTTTAAAGCTCTTTTGTATTTGCTGTAATATTCATGTAGCTTTGCTTTAGAGTCATCATCATTATTAAAAGGATGCCGTCGTGTCGTGATATTGGCTTCAATGACGGAATTTTAATCTAGAATCTAATTCTAAAGTAAATATTACATTCATGATTTTTGTCTGAGGACAAAAAATAGTTCATCGACTTGAAAGGTTTCTTTGCACCAATAACTGCATTCAGAGATTCAGAGAAGCAAAGTTTGGTTTATAATGCGCAGTAATATTATGCATTATATATGCACTTGTTTTATGCTGCAATGGCTTGCTCTTCTGTGCTTGGCATCTTCATTGGGAAGGGCAGCAGGAATTAAAGGAAATGAAGAACCGTTATATCAATCCGCAACTTGAAATATAAACCAAACTCAATTAAGCTTTATAAAAATGCATACAAAGAAACCAAGATGAAAGACAACAAAAACCAGAGCCAACTTGTTTTAAGAGGACCATGGTATTATACGAATGGTATATAAACTATTAACTGACAGGCATATCTGTGCTCGCTTACACAGATATGCTTTAAACTTAAATTCTATATAATAGGCTATGACTTTTCTTTATGCAAGTGTACATACGAACGAAATTATCGTAATATGACAAGTGAAAGAAATCTACTGTGCCGGCTTATGCTTATGCATCGTCGTAGGCTGCTACATTATTTTAAAACCGACTGCTGTGATTCACCTTGATGATGGACTCCCGTTCAAAAGATAATTAAAGAGTTTACCCATAAAAACTTGATTTCGGATCGGGATTCCGATTCCATGTTGCGATGAAAAACAGGATCATCAGTAGTTGCATTGCAGCCCAAAAGTAAATTGGATGAAAAAGAAAGGAACACGATAAAGAGAAAATCAATGACAGAAAGACAGCAACTTTACGATTATTATCTTTCGTTCTAGCAGTCATCATGAGTGATAGTAATGCTATTCTAACAACAGACTTATTGTTAGTTTTGATCTCCTTCGACTGCGCTCTCTTTCATTAGTAAGCGTGTAGTGTGTCACCCTTGAGATGATCAGAGAATTGAACTGATCACTATAGAAAAAATCAAACCGATTATATCAGAATTACTGCTTCTACAATATCTTTGCAGGTTGCTTGGACATATTTATGGGCTTCAAGAGTTGCCCATTCTTAAAGAAAAGTTTCTATATTATAAAATCTATTGCATACTTCACTTCGTAGTAAACAAGCATCTAAAGTATCAACATGTCGCAAGAAGAATTTGCTTGCAGATGAACCGTTCAAAAATGAGCTGGTTTCAAAATTCGATTTGCATAACCTGGCTTCTCATATGTACATAATAAATTGATGTGCAGAAAAATATTTCATAAAAATCTTCAACGGACCGTACTCTGGCCGACCATTTTACCCTCACGAATCATAAACACAGTGTGTTTAACACACACTACATAGTCGTTTCCTGCATCAGATTTTTGTTTCTATTGTCAATTTAAAGTCTACAGTTCATTTTCAGCATTTTATTCATATTTTTAGAAGCTTCCTACTTCATGCTGATGTGTCCTGTTCTAAATTTTATGGCTTAAAATATAGTGAATTAACAATACCAGAACATTAACACGGATTTTCTTTGAAAAGCAAAATCTGGTCAAAATGTCGATGGGTGCGATTTTCAATTCGTAGCGTGTAAATTTTAAATGAAAAAAATCTTTTCTTGGTACACCTTTCCTACTAAGCCGTGAAAAATGTATTTAAAACTTGCAAATCAATTTTGTAGAGACCTGTTTGAGTTTCGAAATGTGCTGTTTGGCTGCTAAGAATATTTCGAGTTTCCTTTCTGTACATACGCTTCCGTGAAGCAGTAGTTTCAGTTCACGCAAATTAACAGAATCAAGGTGCAATGCAATTACCAGACCACATAATATATTTTCCCTTTCACCTAAATCATTTCACAATAAAACGCAAAAATTGATGAACCCTTTCGACTGGTTAAAGTGGTGATGAACCTTCCTCAACAAAAAATGAATAGGAGACAAGGTAGAGTAGTATTTTTACAAAAGCATACACAGGTTTGATGAATAGTGTTCGGTTCATGAAATTTTTCCTGATACGTTGTCCTACCAGACATGATGTAGAAGAATTACTTTGTTGCAATTTGCAATCTTGTAAATACGGTAGCAAAAGGTGCAAAAAGTTATAGCAATCCTGATAATCCTGAAACAAGCTGATTGACTTGCTAATTACGAAAAGTCCCCCATTACTCATTCACTGCGCCCGTCCAGCTATGCAGTATGCAGTACAACAATTCATTTTTAAACATGAAATACATAAGTTTTCGGACTATATAAAAATTGAATATTATGCAATGGGTCAGGCAAACCGTACCAAAGAAGACGAAAGCGTTACTGGGGACAGGTTTGCCAGTTGCACATCAATGATTTAGTACTCCTTTCTTTCTAACTTCCATTTTTTGTTTTGTAAGTACGTGAATGTTTTATCGTGTAAAAATTAACCTGTCATACTAAGTTTTTAGTACGACTGCAAAATAAATGTCTGTTTTCAAAAATGCCTGTCATCTTAAGTTTAAATTCGCAAAGTAATGTTGTGTCATATTTCAATACATTAATGTGCAAAGACCATTTCTCTGATAAAAACTGCAAAGCTGGCAATGTTCAAAACGTTCATCATATGATAATACATACTAATTTAGCATAAATTGATTAAAAATTATTGCGAGTTGGATGGAGTAGAACTCAGTTTTTGTTATAAAATTTAATTGTCTCGCACTGAATTGACTGATTTAATATTTCATTTTAAATGGCCAAACCCTGTTATAAGTTGATAAGCAGACTAAAGATTTTCATTGATCCCACACACAACACTAGTGCAGTTTCAGTTGATTGGAGGGAGATATTTTTCATTCCCGGCTATACATTGTTGATTGTGCTGATATTAATTTAAATATCGTCACAAGAAAACGAAAGTCACAACATAAGGAAGCGAACTCGCTGGGTGCCCGGTTTGAGAAATAATGACTCATAAACTTGAAACTCATAAAAAACAAGTCCAAATAAAACGGTATATCATTTTTTATTTTCCCACTATTATCACCGTTCCATGCCGATGTCGGGCAGCAAACAAGTTGGCTTGTTTGTTATAATGTTAATCGAAAAATTTACAGTAGCCAGCAGAACTGGTAGTCAGTTTGTCAGAGCCAGTTGCTGAAGATGATGCTTTACCTACTGCTATGCTTTGTAACAGAAAAGACGTCGTCACGGCGTCTTGCTGTGTGTCCATTTTACAATAATGTTATGGAAGTTTATTGATATTATAATATTATGGGAACTTTGCTGCTCACCCTTGTCATTAGAAGATATCGCTGCGCGACTTACTGATAACAGCAGCATCACTTTATAGAAAAAAGAACCATTATTATGGTAACTGCATGATACTGCCGGTTTTTGCCGAAGAAGTATGTAGGCAACTAGTTGAGCCATGAGAAATATGAAACCCATGTTGCGTAATTTAAAGTTATTATAAAGCAATAAGTGCACGATTTTTCAAACGTACCATAACGCATATGTTATATTGGTTTGTTAAGCTGACTAGGTATAGGTAAAAACTAACCCAACAGGTTGCACGATTTCTATTACGCTATCGCTGGCCGACCAAAAACTTGCAAATAGTTGTAAGGAATAGTAATAATAAGGAAGCCAACCGGCAAATTAGTGTGGATAAGTTTTCAAATATCGCAGATATACAATAAGATTCGTGCTGTCTAGCTTTTTGTGCCGTAGACTACGGTTGTTAAAGAGTTACCCTTCCTTTTTCCCATGGGGTTCACTAACTTTTCCAGTTCCATTCAAAAAAATCTCTGATGAAAGATAAGATAATGAGAATGAATCAATTCATACTGTTGCACTTGATGCACTACCTTTATTCAATCGCCCACAGCGGTGGGATCCGTTAAGAACTTTCATAATGGAATGGAGAATGTTTTATTGAATGGCAATTATTTTTGCGTCGGCATTTTGCATGGGTATCTTGGAACGAGAATATACTTTATTAGAAAACTTTTATCAATGTCTGACTGTACAATAATGTCTAGTTCATTGATTTGCCCTTATGAAACAGTTAGTTGCAGTATGTTCTTATCGAATCGCCGAGTAACATTGAAGAAGGGATTTTTATATATAAAAATATTTGTTTGCATATCTATAAAATCCTTTCTTCAATGGAAATACATGGGAATATTGTGGGCAGTTTTATTAGTAGATTAATACTACGCTACATACTATACAATTTTACTACGCATGGAATCATCATGGATTATGCTCTACAATATAGGATAGACGTTTTAACTGCTAACTCGGTTGAGTCGGTTAATTGCAACAAACATGCATACTTTCACTCAAGTTGACACGTTTTCTAGTTAATCTCTTTAACTGATAATTAATGATTTCACTTATTTACAGAAAATAAACAATTTTGAACATTGAATAATATTTGGTCAGTGACTAGGCATTTGAATGGAAAAGGGTGTTTTTCATCTTTAGCTCAAAATAAATCTTCTAGCTCTTAATCATATAATACAAAAAGGAAAGCAAATTATAAAGGTAAATATAAACTAATTCAAAGTTTTCATACAAATTCAAGATTGGTGAAATTTCAAATGTTTAAGAAAGCTCATTCAGTGTCGTAGAGGATCAATTTTGGTGGTTGGTGGAGGTGCATCCGAACTATCATTTCCTCTAATTAAAAAATGTAATTTATATGATAATGCTTTGCTCTATTATATCTGCTGCTGGTGACTTTAATATTGAACTTTCCCCAAGTTGTGCATGAATGAAAATTGAAAACTTGGTTGATGTAACTGCTACTGGTTAGACTAAACACTTATTTAGTCTTATATATTGAAAGTAAGGGCTGACACTATTAACCTTTGTAGTACAAAATGCATAAAGATTCTATGTTTTCTGAATAAGCCGGTTACAATCGGATGAGGGTGCTGTTATTGAATATTGAGTAATGACAAAAAAATTGGGTTACGTTTTCAGTGCCAGAATTGACTACATTGAATTTATTCTTTAGCAAAATTATGGAATTCTCATTTGTAATGAATGTTTATGTATAATGGATGAAACTAAACGAGCTGTTAATTGGTCTACTGCTAAAAGCTGAGATTAAATTTTATGAGTTCTGCAAACAACACAATGATATTATGTTGTACTAAAACGTACATGAGAATTAGCAAGTGGCAACCAACAAGCAAACGGGGCACGTACCAACAACTTCGCACTTCACAAAGCGGATTCTTGTTTAGGAAGCTTGTTGGCTATCCATGATGATCACGTTGTTGACTTCTGTTTTTATTTATTGGCATATAAACCGCATGGACACTGTGAACTGACATAAACGCGCATAAAGAATATAACCACTGTTAACTGCTACCATGTCATAGGATGTTTACGCAGCAGAAACTTTGATTATAATATGCATGTAATAATTTTAGTTGGCAGTTTGTAATTGTTGGAATGAGGGAGTGCATGTGGTTCGCGTTTCATTATCTAAGTGTTTACTTGACAGAAGATAGTACATTGTGCTACCAAGAATGAAATACTGACATTATAATGGAGATAGGGGTGGTCATTTTCATGCTTTTCATGTGTATTGCAAATTGAGATTTATATGCCCATACGCTTGCTTACTCACTACACAGTTGCTTACAATATAATAAATCTTCGTCATTTAACCATAGGTACTTATGTCATATCGTTGAATACTTAACAGGTCCGCCATACCGAAATCCCAAGGATATGACGAATGAATGAGCCAGAGCGCACGGTCGATGCTTCTCACACGTTATAATCAAAGGTAAAGTTAAACATTAAAAATATCATTAAGTGGTTTTTGTATACACTAAATAAACTTTAACAAATAAATAAGTTCATTGTCACAATTGATCCGAAGAAGACGTAATGCAAACTCGTAATTATTAGTGGTAGTGATAACTTTTTTCTGTACACCACTTCCTCATTGAATATATGTAGGTACTTATGTGTAATGTAATATAGACATCATCATATTCTGTCAAAATTATAGTAGCAAGTGTTACCGCAAACTGTGGCTGACATTGACGTTGTAATCTTGATGACATAAAATTCCGCTAGTGATGAATCCAATTCATGAAAGTCCGTTTTTATGTTATATGCATGTCTTGTAGTAATTGAAAAATTCATCATTTATAAAAGAGGAATGAAGTTAGCCAACGGCAAGATCATATAAGGAAGAAAATGAAGTATGAACATATATTTGCCACACTTCTTTGAATCAGTCAGTGCGAAAACTAGCCAAGTCCAAAGTTTCCATACATAAATGGTTGACAGACGAAAAAACGGTGAAAATGGCGATTGGATGCATGTGGTTTGTGGCTAGCTTAAATATACTAGCAAAGCCCAAATTCCTTCCAGTTGAATTACAAACATGTAACTTTGTATGAACACAGTGAAGTCACTGTCTTTTAAAACATTATGCATGTTATTAGGGAATTCAAAAAATCTCTCTCACTAACAGCCTAAGAGAATCAGGTTGAATATAATAATTGAACTTATATACAATAGAAGTATACGTTGAGATTGAGTTTATTTCCTAACTCCTAGATATATTATGAATGCATGCCTATCTCTCTACGTTCACATTCTAAAAAAGGATTGATATCATGTACATTTTGTGCACAATAATTACACTAGACATTCATTCAAGTCTATCCCTGTCTGAGGAATAATGCCCCGAAGAAAGCGAAACATTTCTATTCCTGTAGAGTTGATAATTTGAAGGTACAATCTACTCACATGATAAGGTGACGTAAAGTGAATGATGCCAATACTGCTCATATACTTGATATAAAAAATGCGGTTCTTGATATATGGTTTCTATGGTATTTTATTTGCTACAGTCAGGAAGACAGAAAAAGGGCAGGGGAAAGCCCTACGGTTTTGTTACCGTTCTTTTTTGCTTGAGCCCTGCTAATGATAAAGATAAAAGTGAACATAGGCACGCACAAGTGGACACTAACAAGAAACTAGCCATGTATTGGCAATGTAAACGATAGTTTATTTACCGTGGATGTGAATAATGTACCGTTTGTACTTTGGTTTTGGTTGCACCAGTGCCAACTTTAAATAAGCATATTATAGCATTCAAAAATTGTCTGACTATCCTTTTTTATAGACTTGAACAAAAAGGTGATAAAAAACGAAACCAAAAGCTCGTCAACAATCTCATTATGATCATTATGACATGTGGTGTAATGGAGCGAGGAAGAAGGAATGAGAATAATATAACTTTTTGGTTGTCCCGTTGGTGGTAAAGAGACAGGGTCTGGGGATGATGATTGCATGACAGAGGAAAAGAAAGTAATTTAAGAATACTCATCATTTATCTTCAGTCAACCGTTCTCTTTTAGTGTTTCACTTCACCTATGACTTAACAAATTACTCTAAATATAGCGTGAACGACTGCTTCTCAAGCACAGAAAAATTAATACGAAAGGTGTATGAAAACAAACAAAAGTGCAACGTCGCATGTTATCATCATTACGATTGACTATTAAAGTTTATTATCTAGCAAACCCTTTCCTGAGTTCACACTGATGATGACAGAGTTGGTTAAAATGAAAGTGCAGTATAATTTTTACAGGGCTGGGAGCAAACAGCAATGCATGTGCACATCATGTTCTCTGTCAATTATTGCTACCTCATCAAAACGCAAAATCAGAGACATGTATAATGCGGTGTAGGAAGTCATACATTACACATGTCAATCGCATTAATAAAAAGTGTTCCCAAATTACATTGATAATCAATCTAGTATCTATCTCTGCATCACATCTCCATGAAGGTGAACGGTCTAGAGTCTTAACGAGCGACAAGTTCCAAAATGAAATGATTTTTGGAAAATGTGCAATAATAATTGCAATGCAATATGTCTAATTTTTGTTACAGATAGTAGCTTAACATCCTTATGACTTAGAAACGCAATTGAAAGATATTTGGGAGTAGATTGTAAACCACTTCAAAACGAAAACGGAATGATTGCAAACAGCATTAATACAGTACAGCAGATGTAAAAAGAGCTTTTGTTATGGCATAATGTGCCAATGTGCTCTTGACTTCCTTTTCAGCGTAAATAATTAATATACTGCTTGCCACTGCCTTGTGTGTCCATTGAAGAAGGGTTTTGCTAAGTATATGTACTTAGCAAAACTCTTCTTCAATGTTGTGTGTCTACAGAATATTTGAGATAGGTATGATTACTACTTTTCTCTTCATAACATCATGCTTGGTTGTTTAAGTTTAAATTCATTGTCAGTTGCAGCCTTTATCTTCATTATATTAATATTATGCACGGTTATATTATGCAGTCCATTCTACTTATACTTCAGTATACCATGTTCTACAGCCACAATAAAATTCAGTACAACAGTAATGTGTTTCTGAGCATTACTTGAAGAATGATCATCTTCAAAAGTTTAAAATATAATTACTCTTAGGCTCAAAGGCTCATGTTGTGGTTATGTGATACTTTAGACATTGCTTACACATGCACATAATAAATGTATAGCATTTTGTATGTTTCATTTGAAGGTTTTTGTTTCTGATTTGCAACTTTTCATGTGACAAGTCTATTATTTTGAAAGAATAATCGACACGTTTTGCAAACAAACCAAACCTCGTGGTACTTTTTTAAATACATTTTTGCATGATTGTAAAAAGGAGCTTCTGAATCAGAAGTTCTGATCCAGTACTCCTTGAATAGATGATAGGATGCTAGCTAACCAAATTACATTTTCAAAGCTGGCCTGAAAGATAAGCTCTCGTTGCATTCACTGTAATAAATAAGTCTCATGAGACAACGTGTACTAAGGGCGCAATGCGGTTTTATTTATATTTTTAAGTGAAAAGTTCCAAACGTCACGTGTACCAGAGTGTTTAATTTGACTTGACAACTTGAGCAGAATATAGAGTGGGTTATCACATCAAACTAAAAGTGCATCTCGTCTGCATGTTTGTAACAGTTTTATTACAATGTGGGGGAGGCAGAAGTGAAATACTAATGCTTTGAGTACAGTACCTATATGCAATCATGCATAGCATGATTTTTTCTTAAAACAGTAAAACATGCATGACTTTACATGCATGCATTGTAGCCTGTAGCTCAGTGAACATGAACATCTTTTAAAGTTGCGAAAGTGAAACATTGGCATGACATATGTTGGTAATTGTTATGTCATTTTGCAGGAAAATTGTAGCATTTTTCTTCACCTTCTACAACTTATGCACTCGATACTTTTTTATTTCGTACAAAAGTACGCAACATATTATGTTTGTGACTTACCTTACCATACCATGCTGAAAAAAACATTATTCATTTTAACAAAATTTTGTATCTGCGATTGGAAAAGCATGGTAGAAACCAAGTAATAATCTTAATCATCACTATTTCTTTGTGGATTTTTCAAGATGCCACAATTTTGAAAATTGCAATGCTGGTTTTTCAGAACAGAGGTAGCAATTTGCAATTAGAATGATTGTTCAAAAGTCCACAAAACGAATTGGATGATTACACAGAAATGGCGACCTGAGAGATGCCCACTAGCAGTTATGCAATTGTCAGAAATGTTTGTATCTACTAAAACTGAATTATCCTCTTGTTTAGAAATTGTCTGTTGAGTGAATATATATCTGAAATGTGATGTAAAATTTGACTTATTTGATTCATCGCCTTCAGTATGCATGTGATTACCTCAATTCTTACACTTTCCATGAGTTGTCTTTGTAAAAAAACAAAACGTGTAAACTTGTAACTTTTGTGACATTTTCGCCATTATAGATAGTTGCATAATACCTATAAGACCATCCTTCACTGAGTGAATTGATGCACATGGTTATGTGTTAACTACTAAATGGGTTTGCCTGATAATATATGGTGATGTAAAAGAGGAGCCAGAAAGAAAGGTCCCTTTTTGTTCTTAAATCGTGGTTCTGCACACATTCTCCTTGTGTCTTTTTCTTTGGCCAAAATTGTATTGAAGCTTTATCTTTTCGTCAAGCATGATTTTTTGTTTTCATCTTGTGATTTATTGCAGTGATTAACGAACCAGTCACTTTTTTGACCACACACTTGTCGCCAGATCCAACAATATAATGACAGCTAATATGACTCAATTGCAGTGACAGTAGCAGATTTGTAAGTTAGTAAGTTTCTGTCAGTGCAGTGCCATATGGCAATTGAAGGGTAGCAATACTTTATTCCGTTCCCCTTGTCACATTCTACATTATGACAAGATCACGCTTTTGTATTGTTTATTTGTAAAGGAGTATGTACTCTTATTTTTCATTATAAAGACAAGACATCACACAACACAGAAACCTTTAAAATTGCCTGATCGAAGACAATGGAATGATGGGAAGATCGCCAAAAATCGAGGTTTTGGGCCAGCATTAGTACTGTCTGTTCCCTATAGTTTCATTGTCGCATTCTGTTTTTTACCGATTCAATATTTTTTGTTCTACCCCTACCCATTATTCTTGTCACATCATGGTCATCCGCCTGCAAAACACTCTAGAGTGCAGTTGAGACTACTCTACAAAAATGTGTGCGCATTTAAACACAGTATAATATCTGCTTATTCATGGTGCATATTTTATAAAGAATCTGTGTCAACATGAATTGCAAAGTTGTGCGTACACTTCGTCATTGTGATGCGAATAGTTTAGTGTCAATGTTTGTGCAACATGTGTGTGGGCGATATATATCGTGTCATCATGAAGTCAAAGTTTTAAGATTGAAGAGGCCAGTAAAGTTGCTTGCATGACATGCAATATATTCGTTATGATTAATTCACTGCGATGATACAGTTTATTATTTTACTTGAATAAATATTCTAAAATTTCGCACTATCAAGAGTGTGAAACTATTTGCAATTATTTTTAATGATAGATAATTCAAGTTGTGTACCTTTATGGTAAAATCCTCTGGAAGCTTAATGTCATTTGGCAATTTTCGTTTCAGTTACCTGAATGTGACATGCTCTCATGCAATTCACGCTTATGAAACACTGCTGAGTTTTCTTTCCTAGAACTGATGTAATCTAGCAAATTCTTTTAGCAAAGCTACATGTAATGTGAGTGACAGAATGCTGATGGAAAATCATTTATTTTACGAGACTTTCGATGGTGATGAATGACACGACACTGAGAGTAGCCAACCACCAAGACAATGACCTGATTGAAACTGCATCTGCCCATACAAAGGAAAAATGACCAGCAGTATTGTCTGTCACTAGATACTACACCTTTCAAGAAATCATTGTTTCTAGTTTCACAGTGTACTGCTCTGAGCACATCTAGTCATCATCTAGTCTTTTATAAACACATAATGTGAGTCGTATGAGTACATGTTCATTATGATGATGAGGGAAATGGGGTTCTGCTTCTGCTTGCAACATGGCTAATTAATAAACATATGCGTTACATAACATTCAACATTGACAGGCAGTAACCAACCAGTCATCATCATTCCTAACGCCTCAGAAATGTGACGTTCTTTCCGTTTACGCTTGTAATTACTTTTACCTTCTATGAAAGCTAAATTCATGATCATATTCACAACTCAAGGTTTTCAAAGTTACTTATAGACAAGAGAGTAAAATAACAGACACTTCCCCTACTTTACTGCTTTTAGGATATTTTCCAAATCACCATTTTCTGGTTGTGTATTGGATTAGTGCAATAATAGATGTGATCATTTTTAATCGGGGAAAACTACATGATACAGCTCACATCATATTAATCGTCATAAAACTCGAATTACAACCTTTTTGCCTTAATAATACTTAATATAACACATAAAAAGCAACAAACTATGTGACAAGTATCCATATACTTGAAAAAAGTCCCTTATGTGAATCTGAGCATGGATATTTTTATCTGAGAAGAAAGCTGAAACTGTTCTAGTATCACGATTACTCTTTGGGACAAACTTGTAACAAAAGGATTAAAATAAATTACATCACAATTAAATCACATATAGACTAATTGACTAAATGGTCATGTTCAAGCTGTTCAAAGCAAGGACGCTTTTAAATTGACATAATGAGATTAGATCGTGTGTGCGATTTGAACAATTGAATCTGCGATAAGTCAACAATGAGATTTTGAAATCCCATTTAGTAAATATAAATCCGATCGAATAAAAATGTGGAGTCCACCTACATTGACCTGATTTTCATAGATGAAGAATCACCACACGTGGAGTGGAAATTCTGTACGAATCAAGTATAAGCACACTTTTCTCTTCTCTGTGACTGCTTGTGTGACATTTTTATTCGTTTGTCTACTTAGATCAGTACGAATTAATGTTGAAGTTGTTCCGAGAATTGTTCAGAAAACAATAGCTGGGAGGTGGTGATGGCATGGTGACTTTAATACCAACATAATGATCTGTAAATAGCAGGAGTAAGAGTCAAGTCGGGGCAATGCAATGACAAAATAATGAGCTAATGATGATAAAACAAGTATGTGCCAAATTGAAACGTCAGATGATCTCCTCATCAAAACGGTTCAATAATCGCAGTAATGATGACAAAATAATTGAATCCATTGTGATCCCTTTCGGTGCTAACCTATCTGATTTTAAAAGCGCACAAATTTCGTTCTGCATTGTGCTTACTACAGCCTATATTGTACTGCTTCATTTCTTTGTCGTTAAAGTGATGTATTTGGACAAGGAACAATGGACTTATAGTCGATATTATTACATTGTTAATCTAAAGAATTACAAATCTATCGTCATGTATTAGCTAGTGTGCTTGTAGTAATGTAAATTAATGGTATTTATATTTTATGAGATTATGACAAAAGTACTACAGAAACAAAGTTCCAGGTTGGGTTTTGCTTTCGCTATCACTATGAAATCCAACATAATACCAGCATTTTATTCTAGCATCGTAATTTGTAAATCATAATATCTGGCACTTTAATAAACCTAGTTTTCTTTCGTGACATCTATATCCAACATTTTTAAATTTCTTGATTTGTTTATATAGAGCATGCATAAACCATTTCCTATGCGTGCATTATCAGTGGGAACGTAAACTTCTACTTTAGTACCTGACAGGAGCTCGTTAATTTAATTCGCTTTCAATTTTACCGTTTTATTTGTGAATTAACTATCGAGATATCACCAGTATAAAAGCCCGAAAGTAAAAGCCCTACCTTTACAATACAAAACAAAATACATAGATGATGGTATTTTTGTCAATTATCAAAAACACAAAAATGCAAATTTTGCTTTTCATTAACGTTTTTTGCTTAAACATAAAATTCTTAAGTAAACCACTCATCCTTTTTACTTTATTTCACCGGAAGTAATTACTAAATATGAAGGGTACTAATGTGTGTAAGATTTACTTGTTTGTTCATGTATGTACAGAGTTTAACTTTTGATGACTGTGAATGCACAATGCAATATACCAAAAATAAGTTTTATACATAAATTATACTTGGCTAGCAAGCTATGGCGCTTTACTAACATATTTTCTATAAAATAATATAGAAATTCACACTTTCTTCGAATTGTATTGAAATTACATAAGTTTCGGAATATGTTCTTGTGTAAAACAGATCATTGATTAAAATGCAGTAAACATTTATTTTCAAAGCAAAAGTGTAAGCAAACACTCCATGGGGAGTGGGAGGTTCCTCTGACGGCTTCAACTAGGACGGTGTAAGACCACGACAATATTTCTCACACCAACTGTCTTTTTCTTGAGGCAAAGTGCAAGTGACTTACTTTTTAGCAATTTACACATAATAATTTAAATAATTTGCAACACAACTGTGCATGCACGCAAGGTTTGACAAAAAATCTTATAAAAATTAAACACACATTGCACACAACACACAAAAACTGAGGCTTTAGATTTATAAACTTTGTGAGGTTAATTTGATTGAGGAGATGGGAATTCAAATAGGTGCTTACACATCATGAACCTAAATGTGCATAATAATCATCATCTAATGCCATGCTCATGTCATTTTTCAAGAGATTATACTGCCAGAAAGTAAACTGCTTCTGGTTGGGCTTATATTGTCTATACACTTACGGCTTATTGCATCCTCCGTAAACCATCTCACACACATGAATGTTATTTATACCTGATTAATAGCCAAGACACGACTCGACTAACGTAATGTAAGAAGGCACTTTGTAATCGTGCATGCAGTTATTTACAAAATACGCACTTGATACGCAAAACGTGCACCAATCTCTTCAAATTCGCCTAGTTTCTCGTAAAGCTACTTTAATGTTTAGTAAGGATATTATGAATGAATGGATATCACACTTTCAACAATGAAAAACAACATGCATTATTTGAATTGTGTGGAATTGAAGGCACGGCACGGTTGGTTCATCATTTTACTCATAAAACTCACGCAGGTTTTTTCTTAAAACAAGAATATAGTTTAATGGTACACACATCCTTTCATTCTTTTAAAACCAGGGAATTGTTTTCTTACTGATTATTGCAGTAGTTGTAGTTTTTTATTATTTATTTCTTTTATGTCGCATGCACCAGATATCATATAAGCATCATGTATTCAGTTAACGCAAATTTTAAAGCTTTAGAAGTTAATTTTAAACTTTAAACCATTTCTGTTCTGGCTTTAAACAAATGAAAATGCACTTATTGTATGGTCACCTTATTTGGAAGTACACAATGACTGAAAATAGCAACAAGACTTCATTTTTTATTTACAATGTTCTTTGCACAGACAACAAGTATAATTCTCTCGATTCAATTTTGCCCAGTGTATGTGCTTCAACCAAGGGAACAATGATTTAACTAACAATGCCCTATACCAGATTAAGCCTCCCTCCATTAATCTAATATACCGTGGCTATGGCTACACTACTTGCAGTGTTGCAGAAGATAATTCATTAGAGTCATTATTCGCATCCTTGACTGACAGTTTCCGAAATGTAATACGTGATCATCGCGTTGAAAGCGGAACAACATTTGATGTTAATGGAATTTTGCCATGCGATGTGTGTGTGTTTCAGAATTCAGAAAACAGCATTTCCATTTTGAACTACTGAATTGACTGAACAATAGTTTTGCTGAAAATATCCGATTTAAAATTGCACTTGATTGAGTTGGAAAACCCCGGAACAGGGTTCGAGCAGGTCAACTAAATAGCACGTTGAACGGTATTTCTAATCCACCACAAAACGAAACACAAATGAAAAGAGGCTAATACGTGCATCTAAAACTACTAAACTTACTATGGGTATTGAACATTAGTGCATAATAGCAGTATTATTTTGCGCAAATTGTATCATGAATGAACGCCAAATATCGATGTTCAAAAAAGTTGTACATAAGAGCATATATTTAGAACACGTGATGTATGATAATCTTGCAGACCAATAATGTTGTTGTCATCCACGGTCAACGAGGAATTAGTTACGCAAGTCTGCATTGCACCGGTACATAATTGTAATTTGAATAATGGCACCGTGGAAAACACCGAAAATGGGTGACACAAAAGTCAAGCTCAGTGGTGACAATGTTTTATTACATAAGCTATGCGTTCTATATAGTTTCCCTTATCAAGAAATGGCTCTAAGTGTTTGCAAGACGCATGTTCAAATTTAAGCTGTCATTGCGATCGAGACTTTAAAAAGGGACAAAAGCAGCACGACGACATTCAATCAAGAGTGACAAAATGCTTTTGAAACGCTTCTTGCATCTTGACAACTTCCTAATTCGGAAAACCAAATCGAAAATACACGGAAAGCCACATCGTGGTAGCATAAAAATGAAGATAACGTCGTATCTGTCGTCTGCCTTACATTTCCGTCGGAGCGATCCGCAGAAAATTTGCACCGCGCTTTTGTAGTGACTAAAGTAATAAGACAAGTCGTATATTTTATGACAAAACATGCATAAATTTGGTCTAGTTAAAAATTGGGCAGCAAATTTTGCCATCATCGCCTGTATTGATGCTTTTCAAATTAAAAGTGAACGGTTTAATCTTCTGCTTTGTAAATTCGTATTTGTTAGTGATGCTCTGCAAATCAAGTATAACAATTTTGTCACTTACCAAGTTACCACTAACCGCACTGATAATACTCTTGAGGTTTTCTTGGGAGAACTATATAAGAATTAGAAATATGATACCTATCCGTTTGTACCAGGCTTAAACTAATTGTAGTATGAGAGACAGTAGAATGATAATTTTGTCATGTAGGATGAAATTGAACTTGTTACACATTATATATAGTACAGACAGGTGACCATTCAACAGGTAACACTATTGTATATACTTTGTGTTCATTTCATGCGAAATTCTTAATTCTTTTCTATTACATGTACATCCCATAATGCGCTTGGTATGGTACCTAGTACCTATGCATTAAAGGTTCACATGTAAATGTAAATAAGGCATAATTATGCTATGTGTGTTACACAACGAAGTTCATTGTCACTGCCATTGTCGCATCTTTTCTCCTTCATTTCTCTTATAAGTATGTTGGTCAACACTTTTCTTTCGATAGTATTTGATTTGCTTGATTTAGTCGAAATTGGCCCATGGCAGTATACGCCAATTTATATGCGCACGACAATGGAAAATACAAAATTAAAATGACGATGATGTTGTAAAAATGCCCAGCTTGCTTGTCCCAAGTTGTGTAGTTGGGTTACTAATAAAAGGAACGGTATATTTTAAATAGGTTTGTATGTATCTTCTCAAGAACACGGCATAAGTTGTAAGTAGACTATGTAAACGGTTTTTGGTCTTGCTGCTGCGACTATATGATCGCTGATAGCTTTCTCAACAAATAATCCACGGTTATTCTTCTTGTTTTGGGGTTGAGGATGGATGATGCATAATATTTTTATCACGTCAATTTCTTACGTATATTTGTATAACGATTCCATATATATAAAAATATACAGCCGTTGGTCATCATTTAGTTTCACTGCTGTACAACAAAGTACCAAAATGGTTGACAGTAAGACAGTTTAATGCTTGGTTTAAATACATTTTATTTTGCCATCCCTGACAAGGGAGGCTTCTGCAATAAGTGTGTAGTACGTTGTAAAATGAAAGTGCTGTAGAAAAAGAGCCCGGGACCCGGACTAGCAAAAGGTGTATTTAAATTTCCGAGCATTTTGACAACACGCATTCATCAGGCCTATATTTGGTTACGGTGTGTCATGTTGCGCTAAAGTTGTTGGCTGTTTGTAGACTTCTTTGTGACGAGAATGGAACTTGCCTTTCTCGTTCTCATTCGTCTTTTGGCTTCTGCTGACGTTGCTGAATGTTCAAGCAGAAGCAACATTTCTCTTGATGGTTCTGAACAATAAAAGTTATTGCACGCTGTACTACGATATAGTACAGGCTAATAATGAACAATAAAGTAACTGCAGTAAATTAAATTATTACTTTTAAAAGACAAAGTCAGGTGGCATCATGAAAGGAGGTAAGTAGTGAATGTGGTACAAATGTACAAAGACTTTAGCAGATGGTACTCAGTACAGTACACACGATGCTTTTCCCAGTAGTTGGTTTGTACTTACATTGTTTACTTTTTTGTAGTCATCATCATCATCATCGACATATAATGGGTAGTAGGCTCTCATCATCAGCATCGATGAAAATGCATTTTAATTGACTTTACGCCAACAAAAGACAAATTACATGCGGAAACACGAATTCAATCTCACTATACCCGCTAATTCTTGGTTCTTTGTATGTTTGCATAGGGAACGGCTCACAATACAACTTTTAATCTGAACGTTGTTTACTGCAAATTTGATAGATGCATGAAATGAAAGCATGAAACGGCAAAACTTTGATGGGAGGTGAACAACGTTACATTATTTCATTAAAACTGCTTCTAGACATTGTATTATTAGCACACATTTATCTGCGCTGCAAATACGTAAGTCGTCAGCAGTAGTACATATAAGCTAAAAACTTGTTAATTATCTGACGGTAGATTGTAAAACGTATCCGTGAAAATCTACATCGAATCTACAACCTCCGCAAAATGCGGGCAGTAGTGTTGTTTGCAACTGAATTTTGCTGAATTGCATATTACGTTAGCATCATAATTCATCGTAATCATGTCATTATGCCGCGTTATATTCATTTGCACAGCTCATTTCTTTCATTATTACAGTAACAAATACAAGTGTGGATTTTTTCTTTGTTTCAGATCACAGGAGAAAAAAAGAGAGAATGATGATGCCATAAGTATGTACCAAATTGCTTCGTCACTCAGCATAGCCGCAGTCTACAGTACAAGGATGAAAAAATCCAATAAAAAACAAGCACAAGCGTCTGATTGATTATACAGGTATGGTATAATAATATATGATGATGATTTTCTCTTGCTTTTCTATTATCCTTCTTGGCACCCGCTAGTGTCCTGGATCAAATTTCAGGATGTGCGGAAACGTGACTGGCGTTCTTTTGGGCTGTAATAATAATCATATCTAAATAGTGAGAACCATAAGAACAAGAACCGTTCTTAGTGTGTTTGAATTTCGCAATAATATACATACTCTCAACAGCATCATGTCCTCAATAACTGCCATAAAATTTTCCCTCTAACTTATGTGCCTTCAATCCTTCAATTTCAAAATATTTCCAGTACAATATACTACTACTTTATCTTTATGTAAAACCAATTTGAAGGCAGACATACGTGCGTATGCAAAACATCAAGAATGGCACTTACGAAAATTGTGGTACGTAACTGTAAATGGCAGTGGGTTTCTCAAACAATTTAGTGTTTTATCCTTTTATCTACCACCATGTTGTCTACGTTGTAAAGATGTACGCGGATCGTCTGCACTTGACATTGCGTAGTTTTAAGTTTTGAACAAACAGAGTATGTTGTTCATAAAAACAACCATTATGGTCAACAACAAACTGTGTCGACCAGCTGCATTTTATAGCTTTCTTTAGCAAGCCGATTTTTGGGATCATCTTACGAGAAAAAAGCTCACGTTATTAGTTAACATGCATGTGTGTGTGAACTTATCGGTATTCGGCATCACAAAAAGTTTACAAATTCACGAAGAGAATCTTTCATGAGCAAATATTGCACATGTATGCCATTCGCAAGTACTACTAACCATAGTATATTGCGCTTCCCTTAACACGGCTTCTGAATCCTTCTGAACTTGACAAACTTTTGTCTGTTTACATTCTTTTTCATTTCATGTAAAGTACGCATAAAAATTAGCAGGCAGGCGGAACTGAAAATGCAAAGCTTCGAGTTTCCTTTGTTGCGCGAAAATGGAGCAGTAAGAGTCACTCTAGCATGGCACTGCTGCTTTTTTACTCTCCGAGATGATAAGTTGGGAAGGGATATGGTCCTACCAGCAATTCCCCATACGCAGCCACTGCTTTTTCTCACCCTGACAAACAAGGTCGTAAAACAAAGAAAATAAAATATGTACAAGTGTAAATTGCAAATGGTCGTTTTTACTCATTCTTATACACTCATACTACTAGCTCGTCTCTCCCTTCGAAATTTATTTTCCCATCATCCCGTTATCCCATTTTCGAAGTCCAATTGTTGTAATATTTTAAGCTAGTAAAAATCTTCCTGTTTTGCTTGGCATTTCTTACAATTTTATCGTTGTGTTGTTGTTGTTGGGCCTGTTGTGTTGCAAGAAACTATACCTGGGTTGTAGGTATATTATGTCGTTCAAAGCTGATCTTAAATAAAACTCCTGCGTAATAAGATTGTCATGCTCAGAGAAGATTTAGGCATAAAGAATTGTCTTAAAATGTGCAAGACATTATGTCATTGTTACGTTCAGATGAAGTGAGTTGGCTAGTAATGCCACAATAAATAATTCTACTGCTTATAATCATGAAATAAACTTTATCCTATTACTTGCGAAGGTCCATTTCTTGTCACTTACTTTGTCAAATTGATGGGCAGCCATTCAAGCATAATACACGATTTTGCAGACGTAACGATAAAAAATGTGACTAATTTTATGACCTTTGGCGTAGGGTTGTTGATGTGATATGGAATTGCCTGTAACGTTTTAACTTTGTGGGTTCCTAAGATGTGCTCTTACCTCCATATCTTCATGTTAAAGGGTCATCAAATGAATCACCAAAATAGATGAATCACATTCTCGTCGTGTTACATTACTTTTGCCACTTTTGCGTCTCGTCCTCAACTTTTGGTCAAGAAAGGAAGTCAAGACGAATCGGAGTAATCCCATAATTTGAGTGTGACTTTTAGATTTTTCATCTCATTTTACTACCTCTCCTGTGTGATTATGATTATGTCGCATTCTACGCATCATTTTGGTTGCGACTCAAAATGCAAAAGAATTAGTATTAAGCACGGCTAGATCAAGATTTTTGCACATATATCTTAATAAAACCGTGTGGATGCTAAGATGAAAGATTTAGAAAATCTTCCGAGGATCAAGGAAAGGTTTTATCTATCGAGCAATCCCAAAATGTATTTTACTCTATAAATTGTGTGTTTCTTTTGCAGCTTGCCTTTCAAATATAAGTGAATGAGCGAATATTACGTATTTGAATACGTGTGTTTGATTCTTTAGTTGATTTATCACTTTATCATAAGTAAATGCAAAAAAACACTGACACGCGTAATAAAAAGCTTGTGAGCTATCAACATAAGCTCCTAGTTATTACATAGAAATACTTTATAAACGGTAATTTAACGAAAAGGGTTAACGTGGCGCTGTTAGATTCCTTTCTTCAGTTCTAGACTGCAACCTTTCCACTGTAAGACCATGAAATGAAAATATTGCATATTATGTAAATGTTTGTTGCAAAAAATCTGAAGATGAACAAACTTGAAAATTCACCATCATTTTCGTCATAAATTTCCGCTTGAAGCAGTTCTTCCAGCACGTCCTCCAGTGTCACCAAACCAATGGTTTCGTACTTCGGGTCCTCTGGTCCTTCATCGTTTATTCTCTGTACGAATGCAATGTGTCCTCGACTTCCTAGTATAGGGTTTCTATATGATTGATTCTGAGTTCTGTGATTGCTCGTATTATATTATTGA
Source organism: Entomobrya proxima (assembly GCA_029691765.1). NCBI lineage: Eukaryota > Metazoa > Arthropoda > Collembola > Entomobryomorpha > Entomobryidae > Entomobrya > Entomobrya proxima. Next base: position 24,567,260 of record CM056170.1, on the reverse strand, counting down.
AACGTATGTATATACCTTCTCTGAATGCCTTCAACATGTAATCTAGTCGAGTATTTTCAAAAACCCAAAATAAATGCGTCTTGCTCTGCTCAATTTGCTTCTTTACAGGAATGTTTTGAGCAGGATCATACAGAGTAAGGTTCTTCACGTTGAGAACGCCAATAACATTCCATCTCTCTCCTTGATATACCGGGATTCTTGTAAATCCTGAATTTTAAAACAAGTTTATGCATACAGACATTCTTGGATAAAATCCAATAACAAATTTTGTAAAACATTTTACCCGAGTCTTCAATATTAACTAGCAAGTCTACATTGAGAATGTCATCGTACGACACCATGAACATGTTATCCAAGGGTGTCATAACTTCTTTCACCGTTTTGGTTTTCATATCCAGTGTACCGGAAATAATTCCCATTTCCTCACTTTCTAAGCCATGCTGGTCTCTTGTAACCTGCATACCAAAAATGCTCCATGCATAAGAAGAAACTACTTTCTATGGAAAGTGACATACAGTACATACTTTCAACAGTTCTTTTAAACGGTCTCTCGTATAAACTGCCCCAATTTCTTCCCCCAACAGCTTATCCAAAAGCTTTCCTACAGGATATGATACTGGAAAGCTGATAGTCATAAAAAACTTGGTGATCCAAATGGTTTTTGCGCCAACGGTCAATCCAAATCTTGAGCAAACTGCTTGGGGTAAAATTTCTCCGATGATGACAATAGCAAGTGTGGTAACAGCTACAGTTTGCCAGCCGCCTCCGACAATCACTTGGTCCATTAGTAATGTTAGCATTGTATTTACCAGTACGTTACTAAACAGTAGGCTGCAAAGCAGAAAGTTGCCGTGATTCCGTACGGGGGCGATTTTCAATGCTTCACTCCGCTCTTTCTGGGACCCAGTATTGATGATAACTTTTAAATCGGTTTTATCCAGCGACAGTAATCCCAGATTCAGGCCAGAAAACAATGCAGACAATGCAAGCAAAATAATGATGAAAATTATATGAAGCCACATGGGAATTTTCAATGGTTGCTTCAATTTAATAGTAAGCCATGGGCGAACACTAGATTTTCCATTAGGGCCTAAGTACTTTCCCTGAAGCTCAGCAGTTGACGATGCTCCATCTTGTAGACATAAGTAAACGGGCGTGTGGTCCCGAGTTACTGAAGGCAATGTGAATTCGGCTTCCGCTGTCATTTGATCATTCCCGTCTACAACACGGAGCTATGTAAGTTTTGTTCTGATTCACATATTTTGCCATTGCTTCATGTTACTTGGAATGATTAGTTGGAAGTTTAGGTAGAATACCTTCTTTCGTCCAGATCCAGTGCAGCTGAGATCTAAGCTTAGCTTGAGATAAGTATTTGCAGTAAATTTTCCAAATAGGCGCAACTTTATTTCATCGCCTTCTGGTGCATAAAGAAAGCCGTTGACATCGTAGAAAGTAACTTTCCGTGCATCCTCATTAAGGATGGAGAATCCCAAAACATACACCGAAGGGCTACTGGACACATAGTTGCATACCGTCCCAATAAACATGATTACCTGCAAAAATACTGATGATTTTTGCGACATTTTTGCATCAAACCATTCTGAACTTCCATATTTTGGGGAAAATTAAGAATTTGCAAACAAACTGGAAATGAAATTGTACTCTGTTTAAAACACTTACATCCCATGCATTTACTAGTCGTCCTGTTTCTCCAGTGACAACTACCATAGATAATGCAAGACCAAATCATCTCCGTATATCTCAAAGGTCAAAACTTTATGAGTTCTACTACGAACCAACAAAGTACTGCTGACTGTGACTGTGTATGGAATTAGGAGATGATGCAAACTGAGCGGCATACCATATAGGTTTATATTAACTGTCAGAATTCAAACACTTGCAATTTCACAATTTACTTGGAAAAAATAAAAACGTACTGCGATAACAGAATAAAACCCCGTTTAATGTGCATAATTTACCGTATAAGTGAACTTGAACACTATATGGCAGATAAATAAAAATGATTTCTTATTTATGCTTTGTTTCCGGTTAAAAAATAGTCTACTTTTTTGTTACTTAACCACTGGCATATCAAATTAACTCGTCAAAGAATGCACATTGCATTACAGAAAATAAATCAAACCCGTTTGTACAATGCAACATTTAAGTTTACTACCATGTATGAGTATATTTTTCACAGAGGATACAGAAACACGTAATTGACAACATGATCAAATACCCAGTCAGAAAACGTATGTATTAAACTGCTTGAGATCACATGTAATATTGCATACTTGTAGCAAGAAATACAAGTTGATCAGTTTAATTGTAAAGTTATTTTCCATTTATAGTCAAATGATATACACTAGTAGCGTATCCGACGAACGACATTCATGTACCGCGTTTAAAAATGTTCGCATCATTAATGGCATTGTTCGTGTAGACGGAATTGCTTACCCTTCCGGTGTCATGTCCCATATTCCTAGATAACGAATACCAGACGTTCATAAGCCGTAAATAGTCAGATTTTGAAATGTAGTTGATAAATTATGGTAAAATTGTGTTTATCTGGCTCACTGACTTCTAGTGACAGTGAAATTAGAAATGAAAGAAAGAGGTAAAACATTTCAGTGCATATAGCTTTTAAAACTCTTGTAACTTGCGCACCTATATTTAGTAGAGGTTTTTTATTATTCAGACTATTTTACACAATTGTGAAAACAAAATTTATTTTTACTAACCTAGATTTTCACAGCTGCTTGAAAATGAGAGCAAAATCTATGTTTTACTTTTCATTTTTTCGGTTCATGAAAACCGGATTCTCAAAAATACTATGTTCTTGTTCTTTTTAGCACTGAACCTTGAGCATTATTGCATGAGTTAGTGTATATAATGAATAGAGAATACTACAGTGCGATTTATAAGATGATGTGTTGCGTTCAAGAACTCTACAACTTATCGAAGTACTTTTTTTTACAGTTAATTAGCTTGGCTTTCTGGATTAGAAGTCTGTCGAAACCCATGCCTTTTTTACCCGCTAGCAATTTTTTTACGAAAAAAATAAGCATTGTATGCAAAAGTGCAAATGATTGAGTATGAATTTTTACAAGTTAGGAAAATCGTTTGATGAAGTGTAGATTTATGTAAATCAAGATCAGCTCATATTTATGTATGCTGTAACGCTTACTACTACAGAAGAATATAGGTATTAAAAATAGTAATAAAACCCCATGTGACAGAACGCGGGGTTTTATTGTTTTATTACATTCTTTGTCATTACATTTTGTAGGACTTTGGTTCAAAACGTACGGAGTCTTGAGAATCAGTAAACTGGTACTTGCAAATTGTCATCTTTAAAAATTTTAGTGGCTGGTGCATTGGAAATGTTTTCTCAATGTTTTTATTTTTATTTTAAAAGATAAAGACATTGAATGTATATGCTGCAAATTGTTTTATTTAAATCATTTTAGGACATGTGGTTCACAAAATTTTATTAATCTAGATTTCATCAAATTAATGTGTAATCGTCTCATTTCACATTTGGACATAGATTTTCCGGATCATAAATAAGTGAAACTAAGTATTAAAATATAACCGCTTTCGGTATTACTTGATAAGTGCCTATGCGTGAACACTTTACGATAAAGCTTAAGTAACCTTATTAGTCAAAATGCAATTCATTTACCCCACAAAGTTATCCATTTTTATGAAGAATTTTTATACAACCCTCTTTCATTTATTTTGCTTTTGGCGGAACGCAATTTTACGGCTACCTATGTTATGCATGTCTGTGTGTTATATATTACGACCTTCGCTTGTACCTGTGAAATGTTCTGAAACACCTACTTGTACAAGATTTACTTTTAATTTTTCCTTGCAGAAAATGAGATCAAGCAGAAAGATTTTTCTTTATAATCTTAATTTTTCAGGGAAAATAAGCGTGAACAAAAACTGTTATACACTTTTATTACAACTTATCCTTTTTAAACTACTTATGCGAATGACCTGTAATTCAGTTTACTTTTAAACGTTTTTCGTATCTATCATCTATTGCTGCTGTGTATTTAGATTATATAAAATGAACAATCGCCCTTTTCATCATAAACAAAAACTCTCATTGCTCATTAGGTTTTTGAAAATTATATTAGCACATAAGTAATGACTAAAAATCAAGCATAATATTATTAAATTAAGATTAAGGTTATGGTAATTTATACAAGAAAATTCAAAGAATTAATTCATACATGCAACCATGTACAATTTGTGCGTATTACGTACTAATTTTATTGCACTATTGACCATTATGAAGTGTAGATCCTTGCAAAAAGCTGCTTATGTATTTAAACTCAATCATTTACTATTTTGTTAACATTTGTCATGTAAAACTCGCCTGCTACATAATGCATTTCTTATTCGGTCGTATATTTAGTATACGCCGGCAGACAACTGATTCCGTCTGATCATGATTTTGCTATTTTCAGCCTTTCCATTCATTCATTCATTTATCAAATAGAAAAACACCTTTGTAATTAGATGATTGTTAAGGATTTTTTACAATAGGTATCACTTCATAAAAATACGTGCAAGCACGTGTGTTCATCGTCATGTATAAATGTATAGGGAAGCGACACTCTATACCCGTGGCAAAAAAATGAAATACATGGTAGAGACAAGTCGGCGACAGCTGTTAAGCTCAATGTGGTATTTACCTGCTTCTGAATGTTGACTACATGCTAAACCCGAAGGTTTATTGTTCAAATTATTTAATATAACCTTTAAAGCTTTTTTGATAACCGAGGTGAAAATGTCAGATAATCGAAATTGTACGGTTTACGGATGTACCAACACCGCCAAAAAGGGAAAGGAACAGGGAAAAGTGCTTAAATTTTATTCATATCCTGGAAGACCTTGGGAAAGCTATCGACGAGAAGCCTGGATAAAGTTTGCAAGAAGGATCAACCGTGACGGAAGCCCTTGGACTCCCAGTAAGTACAGTAGAATTTGCAGTGAGCACTTCGAAGGAGGATTGAAGAGCGAACACCCTCAGCATCCTAATTACCTTCCCACTATCTTCCAACCACAGAAGTTAACTGAGTCGCATAGGCAAAAGACAGCTCGGTTTGATAGGTAACACTGCTTTTAATTAAAAAATGCTGCTTGCATCATAATACTGGTAAATGAATCTGTGGAGACGCGTTTCCAGCTAAGAAAGCCACGAGTTAACAGTGGAAGGCCCGGAAACCAATTACATCCCTGTTTCAATGAGCACAGAAAGAGCGCTGTTAGAGATGTATGGCGTTGCCAGTCAGCACACTAAAGTTGTGGAAGACCTGAATAACTTGCTGCGTCACTAAGACGCTAATTAACTCTGCCTTCGGCGATCTGTGGTAGCTTTTGTAAGTTTTCCCTAGGTGCGCGAAGCACTGAGATCGTTTGTCCAGATCATGACTGGACATTCGATATTAAATTGTCACCTCCACAAGCTGGGATGGAACCCCTCCGAACATCTGTCCCAATTGCGGGATGGAAGGAGGAAACCGCAAGCCTACATTTCTTAGAAAATGTGATGCGTTCGTAGTGAATAGCGATGTGATGCGCTGGAGGGGCAACCCTTTGATAGCTGAAGGTTATTCGACAAGCTACTCCCAGCTAGTCTTTTTGCATTTTAAAATATCATAAACAGCCGACTTGTCGGGCTCAAAAGATCAGTAAGATGCGCGGTTCAGAGCCGCGTGCGGAGAGCAACAGGCCATAAATGTAAAGGTTATGGTAAACTACGTTAGGTACGAATCATGGAGAACTGCAAAAATTCCTTTAGGATTAAGCGGCCTGAAATTCTACTATTTATTAGCTTTTCTTCCCAAATTACAT